>CM070489.1:7309481-7689481 GCA_036324585.1 Champsocephalus esox
AGTTCATCGAGACACGGCAGATGATTTCAAACACTCTTCGTCTTCTTTAACTGACCTTTCTTGGATTTAAGATAATTCTGATAGCAGTTATCTGCATTAGGCTCTAGAAACACAAGATACAAATGTCAGGGAGTCTTGGTAAAATTATGGCATCTTGTAATCCTCTATATTAGATGTTGCCACTGCTTAAACTCTAGTAGTTAACAGGGCAGGGATTCAAACGGTGGACACATTTTGGGTCACATCTCACGTCTTGCACTCTAAATTCCTTCGGTCTCCTCATAGCATGACGGTACTGGATCCCCAGAATAAGAGGGTAGATGATGATGCAAATCAACACCCGTTGTGAAAAGAATAATCATGTAGATACAATTAAGTATAATAGTTAGTGATACAAAACAAAGCATACTTTTTTAAATACACCTTGTATGTCAAAGCCATATGATGCATTTTCTTCAATGAGTTGCGTATGACATTATACTGTACAAATTACTGTCTGATAAATGGAGAGCAATGCTGCAAATAAGTTTAATCAAACCAAGGTTTAGTTTTGGTATGTTGCTTCCATCGTCTTGTCCTTACAGAAGACATTGTTTCGAGCTGTAAGAATACCAAAGAAGAAGAGATACATACACTTTTTAAGAATTAGGGTGTGTTCATGCCAGATTACTCCCATTACATCATATTTACAATATATGAAATATATAGAGAGATGATCTGAATACTTACGTATGTAAGCGGCATTTTTACCGAGAGCTGTCCTGGTTTGAGTTCAGAATAAAGAGTTTCATTCGCTGGCAGGACTTGACTTCCTATGAATTAGAGATTATTATTATTTGTTTTTACAGTATTCCCCCGGTCAAAAATGAAAATGTACTGGTGTACTTTTCCTCACAAGAGGGTAGAATGATAGTTTGATAGAGGAATTGCTCATGAGGATTCAAAAACAGTTAAACATGTATGGATACAGATGAATGAAATGTCACATGCCCTGAGGTTTATTTCATGAATGCATATAATTGTCAGAAAATAAATTTAACAACATTGACAAAGTTATGTGTAGGATTTGAACATTGTTGACTTTGGCAACACCCTTGTGACACATTTTAAAATGACACCCTATCAGGCAGCACGTAACCAACACAAGCTTAAGCGAGTAGTATTTCATCAGACCTGCAGCTGATGCCATCTGCACATGTGAGGAAACACAATCTCCGGTTCATTTTTCTTCTGTTAGAGGATCAGGAGAAAGCGTGAAAAGACATACTTTACTTAATTTAGGCATGCTGCTCAAAATCACTTAATTATTGTATGTTATTACGACATATAAATCAACACTCACCTTCTTAGAAATGTTTTGAGCTGCACCACAGATATGTCACATCCGTATATTCATCTGAAATATACAATTGGTTTGTATTTAAAAGAGGGATCCTTGATTGTCATATTCCAGTATTTATATTGACTATCTGTACATGTGCAGGTTCTTCAGGGCCTCTGACTGTTGCATAGAGACAAGCATTATCTGAAGTGAAATCAAATCAAACCAAATTCATATTAAAATCCCTCTATATGAACTCTTACATTTTTTAAAACAACTAATGAGGAATGCAAATGCTACTCGTTAATAACGTTAACAATAAATTAAAACGTATTAAGGATTCAGGCGACCCTGGGAGACGAAGCAAGCATAGTTTCGTCCTAGGTGATCATGTGGTCTGTAGCAGGGGCCTGATTGGTCACTCTGAGATCTGTGGGCAAAACACATGTATAAATGAATGATTTATCAAAGGAACATTGACTGCTGTCTGTTAAATAAAATATGAGTTGTACCAACCTGCTATAGCATGAATCTGTTAACAAAATAAAAAAACAAGACATTTGCTGCTATGTTATTATGCATTGCAAAGTGTTCTACTGTTAAAACGTACATGTTATTACAACATAGTTCGTCTTACATCAGAAGAAAATTATCTCACCTTTTGACTTCCTGTATAAATACAGGAACAGCAGCAGAGAATATCAGTGAAACTCCACAAGCAGCCCAACGTTCAGCAGGACGGTAATTCAGAGCTTCCATCCATGGACGCTGCTATTATAAGTTATCTTAATTGATATTATATCTCTTTCCTGTAATAAATTAAATTTCTAAAACATTTATCTTACACAACACAGTTATTCAGAAGAAACTACGCTTTCTTTATCAGACTGACACAGCTTACAAAAAAATACTCACATTTGATGTGAACAACTCTTGGTGACGTCCAACCATCTGCTGAATCTCTCCGTTTACATTTATAAAAGCCTTCGTCTGACTTGACACTGCAGAGATGGTCAGCTCCTTCTGGTATCGGTCTGGATGAGTTTGTCATCTTTATAGAATCCACATTATAAACGGTTCTGTCTTGAACTGCAGCTAAGAGTGACAGGGCGTCCCCTGAGCACAGGACGGACAGGCTCACAGGATATTTCACCATCTGAAAACAAATCAAAGAATATAAAGGCGTTATCAGAGCATCAGCTTTAGCAATTAATACGTTTATGCACAACTGGCTATCTGGCAGAAGCTGAAATTGTCAGGTAGATGTTTGAGGACATTAAAACACAAAATATTTGTCTTGTGATCTTTGAGAGAAGTAACTGGAAATCACTTCAAATTAGCACTTTTTATAAGTTTTACTAATTTGAAGAGACGTTTGGCTAATGCATGTCACCTCACATTTTAAAACAACATAATATTCGAACAAACATTTAAATAATTAAAACTCACTATCTTTAGTGATGTTGACTGCATTACTGACTGTCCTGTTTCAGACTCACACCAGTACACTCCACTAACAGCTTTGGTATTGTGATGTGGAACCAGTCATTGTCCCCAGGAGAGACAGAGTAAAGGTACGAGCGTCATAAAACCTCTCACTCTCCACTCAGTGGTGTTTTCCCTCGCAGCTCAGCGACACGGACGTTGTTTGGGGAGTGCTGCCACTGTCAGGACTCACGGGAGAGACGCTGCTGAGTTAGTTTCAAATCCTGACACACCACAGGGGACAAACAAATAGCATTTGTGTATGTGAAGGCTTAACGAGCAACTGTGACCATAAAATAACAGAAGCATATTAATCACGATCTACACTAAAGAGTGAGTGTCTAATTAAGCATTTAAATATTGTTTAGTGCATTTTGTGAGTGATTGGCCAAAATGTAACGAGTATGGAATGTTGTTGTCAATACTTACATTTAGAAGCATATCCAAATGATCGCTACACCAAAAGCATATGGCGTCCGCTCCATTTAACGGTTAGCATAGAAACTGTGTCCGATTGGTGAGCAGGATGGCCTCAATGCAGAAGTATTTAACGAACAAGCGAGCTTTATAAATAATATAGCTGTGGCAAAAAAGCAGTATCCAAAATATCAAAACCAACGAGTCAGCACCAGGACACAGACGTGGAATAACATGGAGGGGAAACAATGTGCACCGACATGGAGCACGGAAGGACTAGACTAAATACACAGAAGGGTAATCACAGAACACGACACAAGCTGGGCAGGGGAGGAGCCACCAAGGACCACAGGTGCACACAATCGGTAATCAGGTGGACAAGGAAACGGACAGAAACGCAGACAGGCAGGAGGAAACGGGTGTCGAGATCACTAACCACTTCAAGACAGAAACAAAGACAAGAAAAACACACACACAGACAAAACTACAAACGTGACATCACCGAGAATCGGGACAAGACAAGATACTTAGATGAAGATGGATAGAAGAAAGACCTTATCTGAAACCTAATACAATCAAACAATAAGAACAAGCTCTGGACAGATGAGATGAATGGAATGGATGTAAAGAAGGTAACATAGAAAGTCCTCTCAACCTGACCACCGCTTACATTGATCTGATGCTTGTGTGAAGGAAAAGTTCACATTCCTAACATTTTGCAATAATGGAGCAGTCAATATCACACTGGAACTCCAGTCCAGCCGAACACAGGTTGATGCCTACTGCCACAGTAAACACTGGATCTCTTACTGCTCTCGGCACACATAGCCTTGCTGTGTGTGGTTGTCATCAATGATGAAGAGAGCGCTGTCAGTGCATTCTCGCTGACCAGCTAGCACGCTCATGCTGTAGGAGTTGTATGACTTTTTGGAACAGCTTAGGTACCAGTGAGAAGCTCCAGCGAGCAGCTGGATGATCATCCCTGCAGTCAGCGTTACTTGCGCTCGGATCTCGGCCACGATGGAGACACAGAGAGGACCAGGCTAGAGTGTGTCTGTGTCAAGTGATGAGTTAATGATAAGTGGATGGTAACTCTCCGTGCATCCTACATATTTTTACACACAGATCAAACATATGTGTAGGTCATCATCTTAAGCATGTAATAACTAGCTATACTAGATGATATGTTATATACCTTCGCAAACAATGTCCTCATAATAATGAAACTATGACACATGGTGACTTACTGCTCAGATTCTGTCAATGTGAGGACATCACTCCAAGACGTGTAGGGCATTTCACCTTTCATGTCTGCCCTGACACCGTCAGTCTCCAGTCGCGAGGTCAGAGTACGGTGAGATCAGATTGTCGGAAGTGGTTTTCTGACCCGGGTGTCATCATATATAATCCACTCAGCGTCCCTCCAGCATCTTAAGGTCACATAGTCAGAGTGCTCGTTTCTCAGAGTACATCTCAGAGGCCAGTTGTGTCGCAGGGGCCACAACAGCTCTGTTGGTGACTGTTAGAGGAAGAGCAGCAAACCTACTATATACAAAATAATCAAACAATTTTTCATTTCTGATGACCTGCCTCATTCCTTACTTTCAATATAGAATTTGTATATTCTTATGACGTAATTTTAGATCATTACCACCGGAGATCTGCATCGCGGGACTCGGTGTAGATAAACAGTCGCCTCCTCTTGCCTCTCGCTGCACCATGTAAGAAACGCTTCTCGAGCCACTGTGCGGTCATCTGGTGAGGACAACAACAGCTTGTGATCTTCAGATCAGAGGTTTGCCCTGGACCAGAACGTTCGCAACCTGAAGCTGAAATGCTAGTCCTACAGAGCAAGTTGAGTCGCTGGCCCTCCGGGAGATGTCGCTCTCTAGAGGGCCTGTGGTTTGCTGTTTACATGTAGACTAACATAGAGTACAAATGTTACAAATGGTGATGGGCCCGGTATATAAGCCGAGCTGTGACAATATAATACATATGTATATTTGCTCCAGCAATCTAGTACGATTCATCACTGTGTATGCTATAGTGAACATATGAAACGTTTAGAGAATATACGGCTTATCTCATTTTTCTATAAACCACTAATAAAACACTTGCGCTCAAAACATGGGTGCTCGAGCTTCAGCGGCTCGGCTCCAGACTCTGGACATTCCCGGCACGACACATCGACAGTCTGATGCCAGAACACACATGCAAAACCCGACTCAAAACCCACCTGTTCAAACTGCATTTTCTCGATAATCTGTACTCCTGTGTCTTCTGTAGTCACTCTCCTGGCGTTTGTCTCGGCGTAAAACCCCGGCTGTACTGCACTAAATCACTGGTTTTAATGTAGGTAAAATTGTAAATGTAAATTGTTAATCTGTAACTTGTAAGGGTGCCTTGGGTGTTGTGACAGGCACCCACACAAAATATGTATGATATTATTATTCATGATTATTTACTAAACGGGCTGAAACAGTCCAAAAGCCTTTTTTTTCTTTGATCATGGTCCAGTGTTTCGAAGACATGCAGATATATCATTCTGGTTCATTTGGGGTGACTATATGTCTGAGCAGTTAGGTATGAAATGGCGTGTACGAGCATGTTCTCAGTGTGCTTGGTTCAGATTATTGCTCGTTGCCAAATCGTCTACTGTAAGAGCTCCCCAGGCCTACATACTTGACACGGTGGTTTTTTGCATGACTGGTGACTGGTGTGCTGTCCGGTGTGATCATGTATCCGTCTCTGAAGATGGCAGCCATCTCCTCTCTCTGTGTCGAGGCGAACAGCGCAGCGTCACTGCTTCTCCGTCAACAATGTCGGACCAGGACTTGTCAGTCTAACGTTTCTGCTCTGTGTATCACACTGGTTACTGTTTGTTTAGTAGTAAAACAGTCATAGCATAACACTTTAGTACACAGAAATACTGCTTCGTCCAGTTTAGAAGAATACATTGCACATTTCCTGAAAACGGGATACTCCAGTTTTTACAGCTCGGGTTGAATAATTATTGTTAAGCGCACATTAAGGTGTTCTCAGTCCTCCGCACTATATTGGTGTTCTTCATAATTTGTCACACTGAAGATAGCGTATCCGCGGTTTGTTATTGGTTTGTAATGTATGTATCGGTATATGTACACTGCTTAGATGTAAGAAGCGATCCTGTTGATGTGTTGTTCTTATGTTAATACTCTGATTATTTGTGCAAACACGGCATTTTGGTACATGAGATCTAGCACTGCCTATACAGCATCGATGGAGCTTGTTCAAATCGAGATAAATATTTAATAATTGTACAGATATATAGGGTAATTGTCCAAACGACTGCGTGTTCATATCAATATGGCTCATAAATGAAATAAATAAGAACTGCCTTTGATTGCACATGTACGTAGTATTACTTTGATCACTTCTGATTATATAGATAGATTGTCTGCCTGTGTCTTTGTTGATCCTCCGTACTGCAAACAAGCACTGGTAGGGAACACTGAAGCTTGGATCCAGATGCTGTATCGTATCGCTCTCATATGTGCGTTCGGGAGAAAATCTTGACATGCCTTGTACATTGAGTATACCAGTCGCCCCTGCTGCCGTTTGCCTCCTGCTGTCACACCTGAAGGTCACAGACTCTACCAGATACAAGTTGTCCGTTTGGTGATGACTCTATGCTCAACGGACAAGCACGCTCTAGAAACTTCACATGAGACATGACGTAACTAGTTAGTTTCTTTTGTCAAACATTTATATAAATTGACACATACGGAACGCACAATACGAGATGTTGGTTTGGAGGTTACATAGTTGATGCTATCGCGTTACTTATATATTAGTAACACCAAGAAAGAAAATGGTATATCACTCACCGTGAGCTGTCGCGTAAAGTAAAGTCAGCACTGAACACAAGTTGGAAACGACTCAGACATGATCAAACGGACAGAAAGGCAATGTATCCTAACATCAGGCCGTTAACAAGATGTTCCATGGCAATTAAACTTTGCAAAGTATCACGGATAACCCCAGTGTGAGTGCGATAGTGCTGTCCATCGTCTCATCCAACACTGTAAGCTGCTCTCACTGTTATTGAGAAAGTCTGCTCCTTGGTCGTGAATAGAAAGATTGAAACTGTCGCATATGACGAGAATCAAGAACTACAGAGCACAAATGCTATGTCATATGGGAACGGAAGTGTGAGGTTTCTACTTCTGTACACGCTGGACTCCTTCTTTTAGTCAACAGTCTCACACTGAACAGATGTTTTTGCACTTAGTTTAGGTTTCTCAAATGAGAGAGAGAGATAGGAAGGTATTAAAACATAATTCCTGATAGATTGTCATCTGTGGGCTGGTTCTCTCTCGCACAAATGTCAGATAATTATTGATGCTGCTCTACAGCTGCTGCATGAAGTCAAACAGTGTTGCTATCTAGAACATATTAAGGAATAAATTGCATGCGTGCATATCTCACTGTATTATCCATGGGCCTTCTACACCATATTCATGTGATACATGTGTGAACTAGATGGAACTGCAGAGCTGGAGGTTTTCTGGCGGATTTCAACTTTAAGTAAGGTTGGAGAACAACTCACCCACAGGAAGTCTCTCATAGGCTTTACAGAAGTGAATGTGAGGAGGTGACATAGTCCTGCCTCCCTCGAGAGCGACTGGAGCTCACTTTAAGGAGCAACATTTCATCTCTTTATCATGACGACTACATGTATCCTTTGTATACAGAAAATATGTTGTTGTCTAGGAGCACACTGTGTATCACAACAGGTGAATCCAAACTGCACTTAAGAGCCCCGGTAGACACGTTTTCATCATCCAAACCATAAATTTGAGTAATATTGTCCCTTGAAAACCGTTACTGAACTGATTTGGATATTGTACTGATAACCATTAATCTGCTTCAATGTTGACAATTTTCGGATCTTCTCGCGATTCTTCAGTCCCGCCAAATGATGTAGCTCATGGCGGCAAGCGCTCCAGTCGCACCGTCCAGGATCCTCAGCATCTGCAGTAAACCTTTATATATATACAGTCTGATGTAAACGCACGACGGCGCAACACAGCAGCCGACAGCGATGACAGGTTAATGTTGAACGTGTCTGAGAGCTCGTATGAGGCTGAAGGATCGTTTATGTTGTATCGTTAGAAGTTAGGAATGAGGTGCGTCAATATGGGCGATCATATGGTCATGGAGCCAGTGGTGAATGGCCTACAAATCATCGGGACTCTCGACGGCCACTTCGGTACTGCTGTAAATTGTCAACGGGGGAGGGGGGAGTTCAGGGCGGCGGTGCTGGAGATAGTAATGTAATATGTAAATATGTGTGTCCTGCATCTGGTAAAATACAAATATAATGTATATTGTCTGTGTCTTTGGCATAGCGCTGCTAGCCACCTGTGCCCGACTACGAAGCCAGTTCAACAGACCCTGGATATGTTGAGTAACAAACAAACTACAACAACAAACTAACAAACTAGATCTCGCTAGCGCGCTGGTTATCAACTCGGTAAATCAAGCCAGGGTTTCTCTCTCCAGCTGAGAGCGCGTTCACGTCTAGACACGCGGGATCTGACTTTAATACATTGTCTCGAGTGTTTCGTCAACATAATGTGTTAAATAATACTTCTGCATCCAGTATGTGACGCTGTGAGTGTTGCACGGCAGATGAGCTCAGCTGACTCAGATCAGGAAATATACGATATATTATGATATTATATGATCTATGATCATGAGGGATGAGTGTATAAATGATAAGTGCGACACGTCGGCGTCTTCTCTGTCATAGGCAGTTAAAACGTATTCCCTTTATCCTGTAATATGACATGAGAGATTTAAACTCCGCACACTGAGTTAATCACTTTTCTATAGACGCCGGAGCGGGCAGCGTCAGGTAAAAGAAGTTATTTAGCCTTCTCAAACCTGACCCTCACGCGCCCCTATGGGGATGTGCTGGTGACTTAGCCGACCGCCCACCTTCGGTACCGGCCCATCGGGATGGTCCGATGGCAGTCGCCACCGCACACAGCCCACTAAACTGTCAACGGGGGAGCCCTCGCTGCGGGTGGGGAAACGTGGACCTAGTGTCCCATCGGAGTGGGAATAATAATATAATCCGTGCATTTATCCATTAATTTCCCCAACACTGTGGTAAAAAAAACACACGTTTAATCCATGTTGTTGGTGTCTACAACTACTAAAAGCATCGGTTTGTTTTCTCATCAGGAAATGCAGACCGGCTCAAAACAAACGATCATTTAATGTATCATATGTTCGCCGAATTGACATGAAAGCACTAATAAATGTAGTTTCATCCACTTGAGTTTACAACCACAAAATAATCGATTTGTTTTTTATATCACATCCGACGGGAGGAAATTCAGCAGCTCTCACTCCCGATTTGTAATCCTAATGTAATCATCATTTTCACCACGATCGTTTATGTTTATGTCACAGAATTGACATGAAAGCACTGACACATATGAATATACTGTAGTCAACTCATTAAAACGTATTTAACGTGCCTAATCTCAGTATTCACCATTTCTACGCGTGACACAACACACTTTGTCCGTGTTTGGCTCTCGAAGCGTTCCCGCATAGACATCACTTCCGGCTTCCCCAAAACTTCAAAATGAGTCGACGGAATCCCGCGATGTTATTTTTTAAACTGACGGTTCGAGATTACTATAGACCAATATTTCATTGCACAACAGTTGTTGGATGGTGTCATAGGCTCTTTAATGCATAATAATGATCGAAATAAATAACACCACAACACTTCAGGAGCTGTGAAGTTTTAAATGTGGTGGGGAGTCACAATTGAAAGCTTCCACTTCCTTGCATGAGTGCAAAGCTAAGGAAGTGAACTTAAGTAGTCATTTGTTTAATTATTAGTTAGGAGTTACATTACATGACATCAGACCCTGCTGCCATACTTCAGAGGACTATTTGTGTAGAGTAGGTAAAGTATCAGATTAAGTAGTTTGACACCACCTTGTGGTCATATATCGAAAGAAACTTAAAATATAACTGCTCAGTGACTGGAGAACAAGTCAAATAGAATATCCTCAGTAAAACATACTTACATAAATTGGACAAACTAATGATGGCTGTAGTTCGTCAGTAGATTCTCTTCTCTATCTCTTACCAAAATGTTCTGCTTGTTTCTCCTGGACAGGCTTACTGCTTTGATTGAATTGAAAGCATGAAAATAAGATAATACTTGTGGGTTGTTGTTTTTCTAAATGGTGACAATCGTATGAGAACATCCGTCATGTTTTTAATATATTGGATAATCTGCATCAGAAAATACAGAATGTTTGTATTATAAAGATCAGATCAAATACTCCAAATTATTTTTATTAATACAAACAAAAACGTGCCCCAACAATCTGAAAGGAAACAAATACAGTGTACCAAAGCTGTGTGTTTGAGTTCCTTGAACCTGAACATCTGTGTTGACCTATTGGTGGCGCTGTGACTGCAGATGTTTTGGCTTTTGCAAGAGACTACTTGTGCAGGTAATTGTAAAGGCATTAGATCATGTGTTGGCAACCCTGTGGTAGCATCTCGTAAGAATCATTCACTGACAGTACATGCAGGTAATTGCAGTCAGGTTTTATTAATAATATATGTGTGTGCCACTGCGTGCATCTCCAGTGCGAAGCATGTGTCCATACTGCATATAATAGTAACTCGCTCTAATATCACCAAATGTACAACAAGGTTAGAGCCACATGATGTGAATCAGACATGTAACAAATAAGGTTGTAGTACAATGTTTTACACTAAATATAAGTACACAGACAGTAAGTATCCAGTTGAATTGGCAAGCATGTTCCAGAAAGCGTTATTAAAAAAGGAACTGCGCTATTTCCACAAAAGCAGCAAATACACTCAATTGCTGAAACAAGGATGTTGCTTTCATGTTTTTATCTGCTCATGGTTCTGTCCACGAGGATGTCTTTATTGATCTGGAAGAAAACCAAAATGAGTTATTATCATTACTTTCTGCTCATGGTCCTGTTTTTGAATACAACAATGTATGTTAATGCCAATTATAACTAATTTGTGTGTAAACATATTTAAATTCGCCATTTATTAGTTACGATGTTTTAAGTAATGTTCCCTTAAACCAAAACATGTCTGGAAAACAACATGCTGTATTTAAGAAAGACATGAAAATGCACGAAAAGTATAACACTGGACAAGCAGCACAGCACATAATAAAAGCTTTTAGTACATTTATATGTATTAAGTGTTTTTGTACTTACTTCAGCCACGTTTATGTAAAGGCTCTCTTCTGGTTCATTACTGCACCTGTTAGAAGATTAAAATAATGTATCAAAGGACAATTCCTGTACTTATTTTAGACACTGCTGGCCTACAAAAGCATCTCAAACATTGCATGTAGTATTTGTATTACTCATGGTTATACACAAATGAAATACTTTACCATTTCCAGCTTCTACAGGCCCTCCGATTGTTTCATAGAGACAACGATCACCTACAGAGAAGTGAAAATCAACCACAGTTACACCAATAATCTTATCACAACTAGCTGAATGTTCAACATACATTAATATTAAACCGGAGAAGGGCTGACCATGGAGGAGAGTAGAATATTCTGGCATGTTTTGAATTTCATCCTGGTTGGTCATGTGGTCTGTAGCAGGGCCCTGATTGGTCCTCTGAGATCTGGTGGGGGCAAACAGATGTAGTAAATGAAGTGGATTAATGAAAGGAACATATGACTGCTGTCCTGTTTAAAATAAAATAAAAACGAGTGTTGTACCAACCTGCTATAGCATGAATCTGTTAAACAAAAGAAGACATTTGCTGCTATGTTATTGTGCATTGCAAAGTGTTCTACTGTAAAACAGTACATGACTACATTAGAGTCAATCTTATATCAGAAGAAAATTAAATTACCTTTTGATTTTCTGTAGCGACACAGGAAGAGCAGCAGGAGAATAATCAGTGAAACTCCACCAAGCAGCCCAACGATCAGAAGGACGGGAAATTGAGAGTCTTTCCATGCCCGGACGCTGCTAATATAAGTAATCTTTATTAATATTTATTATATAAAACGTTCCTGTTATAGATTAACTGTATACAATGTATCCTACACAAACACAGTTTAATTCAGAGAAACTAAGCTATCTATATCCCAGGCTGTAAACACAGCTTACAAAAAGGAAGGGTTTTAAATCATACTCACATTTGACTGAGAACCAACTCTCTGGTGACGTCCAACCATCCGCAGAATCTCTCCGTTTACATTTATAAAAGCCTTCGTCTGACTTTGACACTGCAGAGATGGTCAGCTCGCTTCTGGTATCGTTCTGGATGAGTTTGTCATCTTTATAGAAATCCACATTATAAACGGTTCCTGTCTTGAACTTGCAGCTAAGAGTGACAGGACGTCCCTCAGCCACAGGACGGACAGGGCTCACCAGGATAATTTCAACCATCTGAAACAAATCAAAGAATATAAAGGCTTTATCAGAGGCATCAGCTTTAGCAGATTTAATACGTTTATTGCACAACTGGGCTAGTCTGGCAGAAGCTGAAATGTCAGGTAGATGTTTGAGGACATTAAAACACATAGAATATTATCTTTGATCTTTGAAAGAAGTAACCTGAAATCACTTCACAAATTAGCACTTTTTATAAAGTTTTACTAATTTGAAGAGACGTTTGGCTAATGCATGTCACCTTCACATTTTAAAACAACATAACTTCAGAAACAAACATTTTAAATAATAAAACTCACCATCTTTAGTGAGGTTGACTGCATTACTGAACTGTCCTGTTTCAGACTCACACCAGAACACTCCACTAAACGGCTTTTGCTTATTGTGCAGTGGATCCAGTCATTGTCCCCCAGGAAGAACAACGATAAAGGGAACGAGGTTCAGAAAACCTTATCACTCTCCACTCAGTGGAGTTTCCCTCGCAGCTCAGCGACACGGACGTTTTGGTGAAGTGCTGCACACTGTCAGGACTCACTGTGAGAGACGCTGCTGAGTTCAAATCTGAAAAACAGGTAGGCCTACATGTAAACCATTTAAACGGTAAAAGACATTGCATGCAAAAAGAGATGAAACAAGCCTAAAAAGTGATATTTAATCCATGGATATATTTAGTTGAAAGTAAAATAATTATTGGCGTTGTTGGTTTTGTGTTATGTAAAAAGCAGTAATTCCAATTGACACAATATCAAATTAAAGTTGTCCATTTAAAAGTTGGAGGGGGCAAGCAAACTGAAGTAGGAGGAAAGACAACTGCTGTTTGAAATGTATCTAATATTAAAATTGATGCTGGTGTAAAATAAAGTTCCCAAATAAGTGACTTTGTTCCATTTTGCAATTATGGAAAAGTCAAAACAACAGGCTCCAGACCAGACACACTTTGATAAAGAAATGTTTTGGCCTAATAGTGATGCAAACTACAGAAAGGAAGAAAAAGTCAAATCACACTGACCTCCAGACCAGACGAACGCAGGTTTGCTGTACGAAGTGTAAAACACTGGATCTCCTCTTCCTGCTCTGCACACATACCCTGCTGTGTGTGTTTGTCCATCAATGATGAAGAGATGCTGTTCAGTCCCATTCTCGCTGCCAGCTAGCAGCTCATAGCGGTAGGAGTCGTCTGACAGTCTGGGAACAGCCTTATACCAGTAGAAGCTCCAGCCAGCAGAAGGATGATCAACACTGCAGTTCAGAGTTACTGAGGCTCCAGGACTCGGCCACGATGAGACACAGAGAGGACAGCCTGAGGTATTTCAGCTGGAAAGTGATTTAATGATAAAGTTATGATTTATAATTGCTGGATTACATGCACTCCTTGGATCCTCCATATTTCTTGCATACAGTATGTAAAAAACAAATGTAAGTGTGAACTGCTCGCTCCCAGACTCTGGAACTCCCTGCCACGACGCATCCGACAGTCTGATTCCAGAACAACATTCAAAACCCAACTCAAACCCACCTGTTCAAACTGCATTTTCTCTATAATCTGTACCCTGTGTCCTTCTGTAGTCCACTTCCTGTCGTTTGTCTCGTCTTACCCCCGGCTGATACTTCACTAAATCCACTGTTTTCATTTTAAGGTAAAATTGTAAATGTAAATTGTTAATCTGTAACCTTGTAAGGTGTCCTTGGGTGTTTTGAAGGTGCCCCCCAAAATAAATGTATGATTATTATTATTATTATTATTATTATTATTATAATAAAACGTGCTGAAAAAGTCAAAAGCCTTTTTTTTCTTTGTTCATTGTCCAGTGTTTTCTAAGACGATGCAGATATTATCATTCTGTTTCATTTTGGGTTTAATAAATGTCTGAAGCTTTTAGGTATGAAAATGACTTACGTTCAGTTCTCAGTGTGCTTGGTTCAGATTCTTCGTTGCCAAATCTACAACTGTAAGAGCCTCCCGTCTGACATTACTTGAACGGTTTTTTTGCCATTAATGGTGACTGGTGGTTTCTGTCCGTTGTGATTAATGATCCGTCTCTGAAGAAGGCAGCATTCTCCTCTCTCTGAGTCCGATGCCGACAGCGCAGAGTCACTGATTCTCCTTCAAACAAAGTGGACGCAGGACTTTCCAGGATCACGTTTCTGTCTGTGTAACACAAATGGTTACTTGTTTTAGTAAAACAGTTCAATTAATAACACATTAGTACAAAGAAATACTTCCATTTATGAAGAATACATTTTCACATTTCATGAAAAGGAATACATTTTTACCTGCACTGTTTGAATAATTATTGTTAAGCACATTAAGGTGTATCAGTTCTCGAATATATTGGTATTTCTTCATAATTTGTCACAATTAATAAAGTATAACGAGGTTTGTTGGTAAAGTATTATCTTATGTAAATGCTTGATGTAAGAAGCTGATCCCTGTTTGTATTGTTGTTCTTATGTTAATACTCTTGATTTTGTGAAAGCACAGGATGTACAGTATACTGCACCTGCCTATACAGCATCAGTGGAGCTGTTTCAAACGTTAAAATATTGTAATAATTTACAGATTATATATTGTAACTTGTCCAAACTGCGTGTCAATATCAATATGGCTCATAAATAAATAAAGAAATGCTTTTATTGAACATGTAAGTAGTATTACTTTGATCACTTACCTGATATATATAGATAGATTGTATTGCTTGTCTTTATTGATCCTCCGTTCTGAAACAAGCACTGGTATTGACGACTGTACCTTGTATACAGAGGCTGTAATTTAAAGCTCTCATATTTGCCGTAAGGGATGAATTCTGACCATCCTTGTACATTGAGTATAACCAGCCTCTGCCTTTGCCTCTGTGAGGTCACACTTGAAGGTCACAGACTCGGTAAAAAAAGCAGTCCAGTTTGGCTCAATGGTCAGCACAGCATCTAGAAACCATCACAAGATACATGAAGTAAAATGTGTTTTCTTTTTGCCAAACATTTACAATAAATGACAAAACGGAACGCACAAAAAAGAAGATGTTGTTTGGAGAGTTACATAGGTTGATTTTCGCTTTACTTATATATTAGTAAACAACAAGAAAGAAAATGGTATAATCACCTTGAGCTTGTCCACGGTAAAGTAAATTCAGCACTGAAACAAGTTTGAAACTAAATCAGACATTATCAAACTGACAGAAATCAAACGTATCCTAACATCAGGCCTTTAAAAAGATGTATCCATGGCAATTAAAACATTAAAAGTACTCACGGAGAAACCCCAGTAGAGAGAGCAAAGTGTGTCCCATCTTCACATCCAACACTGATAATCTGCTGCTCTGTTTATGAGAAAGTCTTCTACTTTGTGTGAATAGAAAGATTGAAACTGCCGCATATTAAGAGGAATCAGGAATACAGAGAAACAAATGCAATGTAATATTGGGAACGGAAGTTGATTTCTAACTTCTTTACACAGCCTGGACTTCCTTCCCTTTTAGACAAAGCTCACACTGAACAGATTTTTTGCACCTTAGTTTAGGTATCCTCAAATGATGAAGAGAGATAAGGTATTAAAACATAATTCCTGATAGATTAGATCATCCTGTGGGCTGGTTCTTCTGCACAAATGGTCAGTAATTATTGATGCTGCTATAAAGACTGCTGCATGAAGTCAAACAGTTTTCTTTCTAGAACAAATTAAGGGATAAAATTGCATGCGTCATACTCACTTTATAATCCATGGGCCCTTCTCACCAATATTTCATGTGAAAATGTGTGTAACCCAAATAGTGGAACTGCAGAGCTGGAGGTTTCTGGAGGAATTCAACTTTAAGTTTGGAAACAACCTCACCCACAGGAAGTCTCTCATAGTGTCTTTACCAGAAGTGAATCTGAAGAGAGACAAAGTCCTGCCCCCTCCTCGAGATAGACTTGATCTACTTAAGGGAGCAACATTCATATCTTCATCATTACTAATAAATGAATCATTTGAATACAGAAAATATGTTTTGTCTAGAGCAAAATTGTATCACAACAGTTGAACAAAACTGACTTAAAGAGCCTGTGACACGGTTTTTCCCCCATCATCCAAACCCATAAATTTGAGTACATATTGTCCCTTGAAACCGTTACTGAACTGATTTTGGATATTTGTACTTTGATAACCATTAATCTGCCCTTCAATGTTGACAATTTTCTGGATCTTCTCGCGGATTCTTCAAGTCCCGCCAAATGATGGGTGACGTCATTGCGGGCACAGCGCTCCAGCTGCACCGTCCAGGATCCCAGCATCTGCATGTAAACCTTTATATATATACAGTCAGATGTAAACGCACGACGGCGCACACAGCAGCAAGCTCAGACAGCGATGACAGGTTAATGTTGAACGGGTCTGAGAGCTCGTATGAGGCTGAAGGATCGGTTTATGTTGTATCTGTTAGAAGTTTAGGAATGAGGTGCGTCAATATGAGCGATCATACGGTCATGTAGCCAGTGGTGGAATGGGACTAAAAATCATCCCGGGACTCTCGACCGGCCCACTTCGGTACCGCTAGTAAATTGTCAACGGGGGAGTGGGGATGTCAGGGGCGGCGGGTGCTGGAGATAGTAAATGTAAATATGTAAATATGTGTGTCACTGCATCCTGGTAAAATACAAATATAATGTATAATGTCTGTGTCTTTGGCATTAGCGCTGCTAGCCACCTGTGCCCCGTACTACGAAGCCAGTTCAACAGACCCTGGATA
Organism: Champsocephalus esox; assembly: GCA_036324585.1. Lineage (NCBI taxonomy): Eukaryota > Metazoa > Chordata > Actinopteri > Perciformes > Channichthyidae > Champsocephalus > Champsocephalus esox. Next base: position 7,326,914 of record CM070489.1, read on the forward strand.
TGTTTGAGTAACAAACAAACTAACAACAACAAACTAACAAACGAGATCTCGCTAAGCGGCGCTGGTTATCAACTCGGTAAATCAAGCCAGGGTTTCTCTCTCCAGCTGAGAGCGCGTTCACGTCTAAGACACGCGTGGATCTGACTTTAATTACATTTGTCTCGAGTGTTTCGTCAACATAATGTGTTAAATAATACTTCTGCATCCAGTCTGTGACACTGAGTGTTGCACGGCCAGATGAGGCTCAGCTGACTCAGATAAGGAAATATATGATATATTATGATATTATATGATCTATGATCTGAGTGATGATGTAATATGAATGATAAGTGCGACACGTCGGCGTCTTCTCTGCATACGGCAGTTTAAACTGTATTTCCTTTATCCTGTAATATGACTTGAGAGATTTAAACTCCGCACACTGAGTTGATCTCTTTTCTATAGACGCCGGAGGCGGGCAGCGTCAGGTAAAAGAAGTTATTTAGCCTTCTCAAACCTGAGCCTCACGCGCCGCCTATGGGGGATGTGCTGGTGACTTATCCGACGGCCCACTTCGGTACCGGCCCATCGGGATTCGTCCGATGGCCAGTCCGCCACCGCACACAGCCCACGTAAACTGTCAACGGGGGGAGCCTCGCTGCGGGGAAACGGTGGACCTAGTGTCCCGATCGGAGTGGGAATAATAATAATAATCCGTACATTTTATCCATTAATTTCCCCAACACTGTGGTAAAAAAAACACACGTTTAATCCATGTTGTTGGTGTATTACAACTACAAAAAGCATCGGTTTGTTTACTCATCAGGAAATGCAGACCGGCTCAAACAAACGATCATTTAATGTATCATATGTTCGCCGAATTGACATGAAAGCACTAATAAATGTAGTTTCATCGACTTGAGTTTACAACCACAAAAATAATCGATTTGTTTTTATATCACATCCGACGGGAGGAAATTCAGCAGCTCTCACTCCCGATTTGTAATCCTAATGTAATCATCATCTTCACCACGATCATGTATGTTTATGTCACTGAATTGACATGAAAGCACTGACACATATGAATATACTGTAGTCAACTTCATTAAAACGTTATTAACGTGCCTAATCTCAGTAATTCACCATTTCTACGCATGACACAACACACTTTGTCCGTGTTTGGCTCTCGAAGCGTTCCCGCATTGACGTCACTTCCGGCTTCCCCCAAAACTTCAAAATGAGTCGAAGGAATTTCCCCGCGATGTTCGAAATTATTGATATTTAACGGAACGGTATCGCTTTTTATTTTTTAAACTGACGGTTCGAGATTACTAGTAGACCAATATTTCATTGCACACAGTTGTTGGGATGGTGTCATAGGCTCTTTAATGCATAATAATGATCGAAATAAATAAACACCACAACACTTCAGGAGCTGTGAAGTTTTAAATGTGGTGGGGAGTCACAATTGAAAGCTTCCACTTCCAGGCATGAGTGCAAAGCTAAGGAAGTGAACCTTAAGTAGTCATTTGTTTAATTATTAGTTAGGAGTTACATTTACATGACATCAGACCCTGCTGCCAGACTTCAGAAGGACTATTTGTGTAGAGTAGGTAAAGTATCAGATTAAGTAGTTTGACACCACCTTGTGGTCATATATCGAAAGAAAGCTTAAAATATAACTGCTCAGTGACTGGAGAACAAGTCAAATAGAATATCCTCAGTAAAACATACTTACATAAATTGGACAAACTAATGTTGGCTGTAGTTTGTCAGTAGATTCTCTTCTTCTATCTCTTTACATAGAGAATACTGTATGTTTACCCATGGACAATGTAGGAACACAGTACATATATTCACATTTTCAGATCATACAAGATAATAAAGTGTAAGTACTAGCAGACAACACATTATATATTAAATGCATAACGGGTTTTGGCTACCATTTTTTAAATTGTAATACCAAAAACAAGTTTGAAATATATAAAATGTTCTGCCTTGTTTTCCTCCTGGACAGGCTTTACTGCTTTGATTGAATTGAAAGCATGAAATAAAGATAATACTTGTGGGTTGTTGTTTTTCTAATGGTGACAATCGTATGAGAACATCCGTCATGTTTTTAAATATATTGGATAATCTGCATCAGGAAATACAGAATGTTTGTATTATTAAAGATCAGATCAAATAATCCAAATTATTTTTATTAATACAAAACAAAAACGTGCCCCAACAATCTGAAAGGAAACAAATACAGTGTACCAAAGCTGTGTGTTTGAGTTCCTTTGAACCTGAACATCTTGTTTGACCTATTGGTGGCGCTGTGACTGCAGATGTTTTGGCTTTTGCAAGAGACTACTTGTGCAGGTAATTTAAAGGCATTAGATCATGTGTTGGCACCCTGTGGTAGCATCTCGTAAGAATCATTCACTGAACAGTACATGCAGGTATAATTGCATTCCGGTTTTATTAATAATATATGTGTGTGTCCACTGCGTGCATCTCCAGTGCGAAAGCATGTGTCCATACTGCATATATTCGTATCTCGCTCTAATATCACCAAATGTACAACAAGGTTAGAGCCACATGATGTGAATCAGACATGTAACAAATAAGGTTGTAGTACAATGTTTTACACTAAATATAAGTACACAGACAGTAAGTATCCAGTTGAATTGCAAAGCATGTTCCAGAAAGGCCGTTATTAAAAAAGGAACTGCGCTATTTCCACAAAAGCAGCAAATACACTCAATTGCTGAAACAAGGATGTTGCTTTTCATGTTTTTATCTGCTCCATTGGTTCTGTCCACGAGGATGTCTTTATTGATCTGGAAGAAAACCAAAATGAGTTATTATCATTACTTTCTGCTCATGGTACTGTTTTTGAATACAACAATGTATGGTAATGCCAATTATAACTAATTTGTGTGTAAACATATTTAAATTTGCCATTTATTAGTTACGATGTTTTAAGTAATGTTCCATTAAACCAAAACATGTCTGGAAAACAACATGCTGTATTTAAGAAAGACATGAAAATGCACAAAAGTATAACACTGACAAGCAGCACAGCACATAATAAAAGCTTTTAGTACATTTATATGTATTAAAGTGTTTTGTACTTTACCTTCAGCCTCGTTTAAGTAAAGGCTCTCTTCTGGTTCATTACTGGCACCTGTTAGAAGGATTAAAATAATGTATCAAAGGACAATTCCTGTACTTTATTTAGACACTGCTGGCCTACAAAAGCATCTCAACCATTGCATGTAGTATTTGTATTACTCCATGTTAAACACAAATGAAATACTTTACCATTTCCAGCTTCAACAGGCCCTCCGATTGTTTCATAGAGACAACGATCACCTACAGAGAAGTGAAAATCAACCACAGTTACACCAATAATCTTAATCACAATTAAGGCTAAGAGTTCAAATAAATCATATTATTAAACCGGAGAAGGGCTGACCATGGAGGAGAGTAGAATATTCTGGCATGTTTTGAATTCAATCAATGTTTATTTATATAGCCCAATATCACAAATGTTACATTTGTCTCAGTGGTCTTCACAGTGTGTACAGAATATCAGTATGACAATACGACACCCTCTGTCCTTAGACCCTCACATCGTATCGAATTTCATCCTGGTTGATCATGTGGTCTGTAGCAGGACTCTGATTGGTGCTCTGAGATCTTGTGGGCCATACACATGAAGATAATGAAGACTGATAACTCAAAGCACTTCACAGGAACAGAGCTTCAAGGTCCGACCAAGCCTCAGAAATATCTAGGATAAATAAACAATGATAATCATAAACCTACATTCAAACATTGACACATACATGTACAACTATGGAATATACAAAACTATACAAATACACCTACACATAAATTATAAATATTAGAACAAATTCATAAAAATACACTAGAATTAACCCTGGTCACTTATCTTATATTTGCAATGCTGCTCATGTAATCATGGTCATGTGAATATTTTAAGACTGAATACAGAACTGGCAAAAATATATTTCTCTACAAAAACAACATTTATCATTCAGAGGAAACTAAGACAACTTTGAATTCAGTAATAACAGTCTTTTTAGCTCTGACTCAGCAACACATCTCAAAAAGACGAAACTGGTTTTTTATCATACTCACATTTGACTGAGAACCAACTCTCTGGTGACGTCCAACCATCTGCTGAATCTCTCCATTTACATTTATAAAAGCCTTCATCTGATTTTGACACTGCAGAGATGGTCAGCTCCCTTCTGGTATCGTTCTGGATGAGTTTGTCATTTTTATAGAAATCCACATTATAAAGAGCAGCTTCATTATTTAACTTGCAGCTAAGAGTGACAGGAAGTCCCTCAGCCACAGGATGGACAGGACTCACGTAGGGCCGGACCGGGACAATAAGTCAGGCCGGGAATTATACACCCAGCCAGGCCACTACCAGTTTTTTGTGCCATTTTGCTGGTTTTATTTGTCAATTTTTACAGCGTTGCTGCCCGTAGTGATAGCCCTCCAAATCTACTACCCAAAAATAAACATATGGACATGGGTTACCATTTTAAAAAATGTGCAAATCTATTTAGGAACCTATGTGAACATATTTTAAGTGGGGGTGGACCTCAAACCCTATAGGGGGGTCCGGGGGCATGCTCCCCCGGTAAGACTTGTTTTTAAATGTTGGACTTAAATGCATCCATCTGGTGCATTTTGAGGGGGAAATAAAGAGAGAGACTACACCCACATAAAACAGAACTGTATACATTTAAATAATCATAAAATCATAAGAACATGGCCATAACCAATAACATCCCATATCCAATATGAAAAAACATTGAAACTTGTTTATTTATTTGTTTTTGGTTCATTTATAGTTGTGAGTGTGTCTGTGCTCCTGAACCAGCCTCACCTGTCTCCCTCCTCTCCCCATGCTCCTCTTTGAGGCAGCAGCAAAGACTAGTTTTAGTTCTCAACAAGTTTTAATAGTTTATCTTACCTTTTTTCACCTAGTTTTTTTTATTATTCATGCATATTTTACTAATCACTCCCCCCTCAAATGGAAATATGTGTTTACATAAATGGTGACCAAACCGTTTGAGACCCAGAGAGAACTTAGACTAAGTTAACTATCTAAACACTCAGAGAGTCCTTTACGTCTGAGTTGTAGTTATCAGTCCTCCATTTAAAAGTTTGGGTGGCATAGAACAAGCAAACATAGAAAGAAGGAAGAAGAAATTAAATGGAAGGAAAAGAAGATGAAGGCACATATGTATTTATTGTTTAATTGATTTCTCAGATAGGAGTATTGCTTGCATGTATTTAAAATAATAATGTCTTTAGACTCAACAAATTCTAATTAAAAATGCTTATTTAATGTGTCATACCCACTTAATGGGAAGAAACTCAGCTATCAGACAATATTAACAATTTTTAGAAAAACGAAACATAAGGGTAATAACAAACACTCTGAATTAGCCCTGAGCGAAAAAATGCTAAAACACTTACATGTAGCACAGAACTCGTTAAAATACCCTTATTACTTATCGTATCTGCACAAACAAGATATCGATTAGCAAGCTGAGATTCCACAAATTCTACAGGTATTAGTATAATTACTGACCGATCCGAACTTGCGACATGAGAAGCTAACACAGACATCACACCATGTAGCATTAGGTAGCCAACACAGCAATATGTCTTACCTTTGTTGTTTTATGATCAAAAGTTGTCTTCAATGGCATTAAAATGATAAAAACGCTGCTGAAGGTTAATCCATAGGTTAATCCAATGTGTCTGTGTCACTTGGAAATGATTTCTGATAATCCATCAACAATAAACCAAGTTTTCAGTTTTCAGATTTCAGAGAGTAAAATAGGTTTCGCTTTGGGCAAACTGCGTGCGCAAAGCTCTCACCTCTCAATGGTAATGTGTGTGTGTATGTGGAAATTCCCCTTCGATTCTATTGGCTCTAACGGTTCAAAAGAGATGTCAATCATCAAAATCAACCAATGGGTTCCAGAGAAACGGCAAATACCCATTTCCACCCAAATGACCGCAGAGGTGGTTTTTTTGTTGTGCCAAACCTCTCTAAAGGTCAAATGTCACTTGTTTTGCATCAATCTTGATACAGGGTACTTATTATATGTTATAGTTTGGATTCCTAAAGCTGTTAGTCTACTATCCCATCATTCAATGGTTGCTTTCACAATAAGTAATGGTTTATTTTTGGACGGACACTATCATTTACATTTTTTAACTTTGTTCAATCTGAATTTACTTTAAAATAAAATAAATCTATATTGATTCTGTCTTTTCTACATCCAACTCACAGGTTTATCATTACTTTGAGACAAAAGATTATTAATTTACCCCTTTTAGAAGAGAAGTTATTGTCATTTGTTCTGGGAATGTCATTTTCGAGACTGAGACCTGAAAAACAGGCTTGGGGCTTAACAGGTTAAGACATATTCCCAACGGAAGAGAATAAAGAGATAAAAGCATTCAACAGTTAAAGGTGGGTTTTGGAGAAACCAGCTTGAGTGTGCTAGAATTTGAAAATACACAGCCGGAAAAAATCTGCCACTTCCTCACAGAGCCCCTCCTCTAACACACACGAACGCGCACATGACCAATGAGGGCTCGAGATAAGTTTGTGCCCCGATGGAAATCTGACAGGCAGGTAGGCCATCCAATTATTTTAGCCGGGCCGGCTAAAATGATTGGTCGTGCTTTTTACAGTACTACGGCTTCCACAGATGACATTTTGTAATGGATTTTTTGTCAAAGCACTTCAGATATTCATTGCTATCGGGATGTTGAGAGCATTCCATGGAATATAACAAAAAGTGTATCTCGAGCCGGTTTCTCAAACTTACCTACCCCACCTTTAAGGTAAGGTCGAATAATTGAAAGGTCAAAACAAACTTAATTCAAACTCTGTTCAATTTAAATGGCTATGATATTTGGTCAAAAATAAATAAATAGAGAAATAATAAAAGGAACCACATACTGACCTCCAGACCAGACAAACGCAGGTGTGCTGTACGAACTGTAAAACACTCGATCTTCTCTTGCAGCTCTATACACATACCCTGCTGTGTGTGTTTGTCCATCAATGATGAAGAGATGCTGTTCAGTCCCATTCTCGCTGCCAGCTAGCTGCTCATAGCGGTAGGAGTCGTCTGACTTTTGGGGAACAGCCTTATACCAGTAGAAGCTCCAGCCAGCAGAACGATAATCAACCCTGCAGTTCAGAGTTACTGAGGCTCCAGGACTCGGCCACGATGGAGACACAGAGAGGACAGGCAGAGGTGTGTCTGTTGGAAATTGATTTAATGATAACGTTATGATGTATAATTGGTGGGTTACATGCACTTCTTGGATCCTACATATTTTCGACAAAAGTATGAAGCAAATGTAAGGGTGAACTGTCCTTAAATATAAAAACCAAAATACTACTTTTTATTTTATATAGAGCAAAAAAAGTCAACTGATGATAAATGACTTACTGTCAGATACTGTCAATCTGAAAACAATACATTTGTCGCAGGTTATAAAGTATAACAAGTTTTGTTGGTAAAGCATTATCTTTATGTAAATGCTTTGATGTAAGAAGTTGATCCCTGTCTGTCTTTAGGTCCTTATTTTGAATACTCCACACAAGATCTCGCCCCGTGGGGTATTGATGATCATGAGAAAGATGAGGGATCAGCCAAGAACGACACGGGAGGAACTTGTCAATGATCTCAAGGCAGCTGGGACCACAGTCACCAAGAAAACTATTGGTAACACACTACACCATAATGGATCAAATCCTGCAGCGCCTGTGAGGTCCCCTGCTCAAGCAGAACATGAAAGGCCGGTCTGAAGTTCGACAATGAACATCTGAATCATTAAAAAAAGGCTTGGGAGAAGATGATGTGGTCAGATGAGACCAACATTGCAATATTTTGCATCAACTTGACACGCCGTGTGTGGAGGAAGAGAGATACTGACTATAACCCCCCCCGTCGAATATGGAGGTGGAAATATGCTTTGGGGGTGTTTTCTCTGCTAAGTGGACAGGACGACTTCCCTGCATCGAGGACAGGATGTACGGGGCCATGTACCGTGAAATATTGGCCGATAGCCTCCTTCACTCAGCCAGGACACTGAAAATGGGTCATGGATGGGTCTTCCAGCACGAGAGTAAACCTTAACATACGGCCAAGCACACTTAGGTGATGGAGAGGCCTAGCCAGTCTCCCGACCTTAATCCCATAGATAATCGGTGGAGGGAGCTGAAGCTTCGAGACGCCAAGCATCAGCCTCAAAACCTTAAGGATTTGGAGAGGATCTTCAGAGAGGAGTGGACCAGAATCCTGACGGAGATGTTCACAAACCTGGAGACCAACTACACTACAAGAAGCGTCTGACCTCTGTGTGTCCAACAAGGGTTTCTCCACCAAGTACTAAGACATGTTTTGCAAGGGGATCAAATACTTATTTCCCACAGTTAAATACAAATCAATGTTTATCTTTTATAAAATAATGTCAATTTCTGGATTTTCTTTTTGATATTCTTACTCAAATTGTTCAAATAAACCTACCATCAAAATGATAGACTGTTCATTTATTTATAAGTGGGCAAATTTACAAAATCTGCAAGGGATCAAATACTTATTTCCTCCACTGTATATAAAGTAAAATGTGTTTTCTTTTTGTCAAGAAATGTATTATACATTGACCAAACCGATGTTGTTTACAAAAAGAAAGACAATTGTATATTTACCTTGAGCTTGTCCACGGTAGTAGTAGTACAAATGCCGTTTCAATCTCATTAGTATTCATAAATGTGACAGGTCGCCCCGCCCCTTTTTACCGGAAGCCCCGCCCCCATAAAAAATTATCAAAAAATTAATTAAAAATTAATTAAACTAATTAAACCGCTTCCGGTGGATGTCCCGATTCCGGTTTACAAAATTAAATTAGAAAAATAATATGCCGTTGTTTCAATTAATATGTATAGGATATATGTCCTGCCTCCTAACCACTTCCTGTGTGATTAATCCTGTATATAGTATTGAATGTAACTTGCAAATAACATGAGATTAATTAAAGCATCTAAAAACAAACATATATATTTTTAAACCTCTCTGTTCTCTGCTAGCAGGACACAATGATAAAAACATATGGTTGAGAAGGGGACACACGCACACACACACAAACACACACACATTCCCTAGCCCCTCACCCCCCAGAGCCCCGTTGTTAAATATTTTTCAAGTGAGAGAGAATGGCCAAGAGACGTCTGGATATGGATCTAATCAGCGAGACACCGGTAACAACTTACAACCATCCATTTGGTGATCCAAATCAAAGTAAAACATATAAAAAAACAGATATCTTAAAAAGTCAATCTTTTCATGCTAAAGGATAAGGGAGGGGTAAAACCCCAGACCCCACCTAAGGGGAAAACCATAAAACCCCTGGGGTGACAACCATGTGTTAAACAGAGGGTGGTAGGTAATATACTTAAAATAAATATAGAAAGTCAGAGAATATTCATCTGAGCAAAGATACATACACTTTGTATAAACCGTCAAGGGTGCATTGGTGTACGAAACAGAGTTTTCGTACAACAATTTCAAGCAGATCTCGCTAATGATACAGTTTTTAACACACAGCGAGATACATAAAAGTTGCAAATGTGGAGGTATCTTACAGCTAAAAACACTCATAGACCTAAAACAGTATCTGTTCTACCATAAAAACCCCAATATAACGTTAATTTGTTAAACAGGAATAATCCTATTGGCTGTTTTTAGAGTCATTTACATATTGTCTAACCTATAAAAGTAAATTCCGAATATCGGATCAGCCTCTCAACTAGATTGGGCTGTGTTAACTCTGGTGTCTTCCCGAGATCTGCACGCAACCAAAAAGAAGTCAGCCTTTTTGCGACATATGGTGGCCGACGGGAGGGGACACACACACACACACACACACACACACACCCCGCTCCTCACTCTTTAGAAGCTGTCTAAATCAACAGCCAGGAAGATATGCTTCAGTCTCCTCTGTCTTGAAGGCATTCTTAAGCACATAAATGTAACATTAGGCTATGCATAAAATAACCAAACGATTATTACATTAACTAATTTGAACAGTAATTCACATCATCATCTCATAACAAAATAAGCTAAGGCAACTACTTGCATTCAGTGACTTGATTTTTAAATGAAAACCAGGGATATCTTTTTTGTTCTCCGGTCCATATCTCATTAAAAATATCTAATGTTAGTAACTATTAAAGAAAAAATGGGGACAATTCTGTTTTAATGTAGTTTGACCATTGTAACTGCTGTGCAGACATACTGATAAATAGGGCTTCTAACTAATTACCTTAAATAAAATCACGAATTAATTAAACCAGTTCAATACGTATTAGTCTTATTCTTATCATTCTTTATGAGCGCAGTAACGGTAAGGTATCTAATTACTTATGTATCTAATATTCCATCACATAATAACAGAGAGGGTCAAACTGAAGTAGAGACATGGCAGAAATCCTACAATGAAGTGGGAACAGTGAAGGGGAAGTCTCTTTGAAGAGGGTAAAAGTAGTTTAAAGATCTTAATGCCCCTTGATCATATCTTTTTTTATTTTTAAGACTTTTTTTTACAGACACTCGGCAGATTTGTGTGTAATTCTCTCACAAAGGAACAGTAAGTCTCTTACTTTTTTTGATAGTGTTTTTTATGTATGACAACTTTACAACTGGTAGAAAGTTAAGTACTTTTTCTGAGCAGATTTTCTTTAAGACTGTGACTCTTAACAAACCAACCCCCCGAGAGACAGACATACTCACCCCCTTTTCAACGTGTAGGACTTCAAGATATGTTGCATGTCATGCATAAACACGGTGTCATCTTTTCTTGAAACTGATGTGCTGTCCGTTTTTACAAACAAGTTATGTTTTTATGCTTCTTCATCCTCTAAATGTTCCTCCTATTGTGAAGAAGGACCTCTTCACAATAGCAATCAAGGTGGATCTGTGAAATGAAACACCTCTTCCCAAAGTGTGACTACCCTATTGAGGGCATGCGTCTAGGGCAGTAGGGTCTAAATCGAGGGGCCAGATATACTAACATGCAGAACGTACGGTATGTTTGAAAAAGACTAACCATATATCCAGTTCAAGCTGTCTTTAAGATGTGACATCGCTCTCTGACTATTTCCCATAAAATCGTGACAAACTATTTCTTGTTCTTACATTTGAACTCTTGCTGCTTGGTTGAAAATGATAGATGAAAAATAACTTTTTTTAAAAGAGTCAAACCACAAATGGTTTTAAGATTTGTTACAAAATGTAGCAAATCATCTAAAACGAAGGACTGTTTTCAATTAAACAACCATTACACAATGAAAATGTGTTTTGCTTTCATATATAGTGATAGTATTGTAAACGAAACATTTAAAGTGGCGAAACATTTAAAGTGGTCCTGGAATCTTCATTTTTTCAGAAACATTCTGTAACATTACCGAAGAAATGATACTTACTCTTTTTTCTTGTGTTACCAAGATACTTTTAGATACAGTTTGGTGTCTTAAAACTGAAACTAGTTGAATATGAAGTACTTTATAAGGAATTCGGATTCTTTTAAAGGCAGATTTTGGCTTTTTTCTCTTGCCAAGATACTTTTAGACACACTTTAAGGGTGCAAAAACTTTAGAACAGGGTAAAATATTCATTAATTTGTATTGAATTGAATTGAGTTTTCTTTTTTGATTTTCAACATACTATATGACTTTTACATATTTTCTGACGTACTATACTTTTTTGACTTTTTTTCTGTAGAATCTTGACAAAACTATTACAGTACTTGTTCTTAAATGATGACCTATTGCTGGAGATGAGATGAAAAAGCTACAACGCTTAAAGAACTTTTTTCTAAAAACTCTCAATTCTATAACTGACTACCACCATTCAACGCAATAAGCCCCACCCTCCGCTCAGCAAATCATCTAAAACGAAGGACTGTTTTCAATTAAACAACCATTACACAATGAAAATGTGTTTTATTTATTTTTTTGCTTTCATATATAGTAATAATATTGTAAACGAAACATTTAAAGTGGTCCTGGAATCTGGACTGCTGCGAATGTGTTGAACAAATACCAAAAGCAGTATAAAAAAAAACAGAGCATACACTGAAAGCACATGATAGACTATAAATGTTTCGTTTACAATACTATTACTATATATGAAAGCAAAAAATAAAACACATTTTCATTGTGTAATGGTTGTTTAATTGAAAAAACACAACATTCAACACAATTCATAGAAAACATTTTACATTTTTACCATGTTAATGTCTTAGTGCATACAAGGTAATAGACTTAACGATTTGCACTGCTGCTTCTCTCCGCGTTTCATTGACTGTGATCGGTTTGTCGTTCAATTCACACAGCCCAAGTAGATGTTTAGGGGACTCTTGGAAGTATACGAATGCATTTTTTATATCAGATAAATGCATTAACATCACATGTAAATTCTCTATCCTTTCACCCGCAACGATTATAATCTGCTTTACTTCTTCTTCGGTTTCTCCATTATTAGCTCTGAATGTAATCATTTCTGGGGCTTCTTGTGCTTCTTGTGGTCTGTTGAATACTTGGCGTAGGATTTGTTTAGCTGTAAGGACAGGTACCATATAATTGTCTTCAAAAGCTTTGTCTATATCGTCACACGTTTTGGCGTATCCTTTGCTGTAATGACAACCGACAATAGAATAGAGATCCTCCAACAGTCTTTTAATACATATTCTGGCACTGTCGCCAATTTGGGCAATTCCACAGTATCGCGCTTTTTCTCTCATTATACTGAAGCAAAGTTCTGCCATTGCTTTTGGTATTTGTTCAACACATTCGCAGCAGTCGGTTAGCGGGAGATCATCTATAAGATTATTATGATCCGGTAATGGCTCTACAACGCCATCCTCTAGTTTAAATTTCTTCACTTTGTTTCTTTTTCTTTTCACCTTCCTTCTTTTTGTCTTTTTAGTTTTGCGTCCTCTGGCCCCTTTTCTTTTCATTCGCATTCTACGTTTGCTTTTAATTTTTCTTCTCCTTTTCATGTTGCTTTTTCTTCGTTTTTCTTTACTTTTTCTATTCTTTTCTGCTAATTGTCGTTTACGATCTTGGCGAGTGGCATGAGATATACTGTTTCTATAAAGGTTATCTATAATACCATCTTTTAAAGAAAGATATTCTTCATATGTCATGTTATCATGGTCCTCTTTTGTCCTAAACACCTTACATGGATGTGTTATAGACGAGAGCTCTTCTTCGGGAACATCCTCTCCCCTACTTTGTAACATCCAGTCATTAAGCCCATATCCGTTATCCTGGTGATAATAAGGGCAGGCTACATCAGACTTGGTTTTTCTCAGATCCATGGCTAGTTTTTAACGGTCGTCATTAGTTTTATATGATTTGTTGAGTGGGAGGAGTCATCTGTAGAAAGTACTCTGTTTGAGGAGATTTGAGGGTATTTCAGTGAAACAAGGCTGTTTTGAACATTTGACAGATTTATGCTTAAATTCTCTGGTAAAGTTATTGAAAGATACACTTTGTGTATAAAAGCTGAAAAGTATATAATGAAGTACTTTGTGTCAGTAGATTTCGTTAAGAATCTTTGACAGATTTATGCTTAATTCTCTCAAGAAGGTTACTGAAAGATACACTTTTGTATTTAAAAGCTGGAAAGTAGATAATGAAGTACTTTGTGTCAGTAGATTTGGTTAGGATTCTGACTCTTAATGGCAGTTTGTCATTTTGAGGGTCTTTCAGTGAAACAGTTTTAAACATTTGACAGATGTATGCTTAAATTCTCTGGTAAAGTTACTGAAAGATGCACTTTTCTTTTTAAAAAAGCTGAAAAGTAGATAATGAAGTGTGCCTTGTGTGTACAGACACACAAAAAACACTGAAAACACAACAACAAGAAGGACTGTAATACACATGTATCAGACACGCTCCCTTGCTATAATGATGACAACAGTTTTTAGATGTAAAAACACTTCACACACAAAATCAATAGTTATACTGATTGTAGCATCCCCAGGACCGTCTCCAGCTTAGCATTCCCCATATTACTGGAGATATCGTGACGGAGGTTTTTCACTTCAGTCAAAATATTCACGTGTATGCTGTTTTCGACGCAGAGATGCATTACATCTACAAACAGAGCATACAATGAGAGCACATGATACACTTTTGATGTTTGTTTCATTTCTGAGATAATGTTACAGAATGTTTCTGAAAATGAAGATTCCAGGACCACTTTAAATGTTTCATTTACAATGGTTTCCCAATGACCCGGACTAGTACTGCCAGAACGAACGATATCCAAAATGTCTTTCAGTTTACAAACTTCAGCCATTCTGCTTACACAGGGGTCACTACTCGTTCTGTTTTCAATCGTCCCCATCATCACATTTATTAAACGGGTAAGGACTACATTATGATCAATATATACAGAGCGTTTTGCAGAGTAGTTTCCCATTTTTATTTTACTTAAAGAAAAAAAGTCACTGCATTGAACAAGTCTCTGGCTTCTTCTCCATCCGACTGCTGTTTGTTAGTCTTCTTCTTCTTCTTCTCCATCCAACTCTGTATGGATATTTCAAGTCTCTCCTTGAGGCATCTGCATTTTACAAGCTTGTGCAGAAAGGCTTCCGAAGCGCGTCCTATCTTCAGTTTATCCTCGCAAATGCCTTTTTCAATAAGACTCTGGTCAATCACTGCAACGAAGTCGGCTAGCCAAAGTCTTTTCATTAACGCTTTGTAATTGTTTCTGAAGAAGAAATCGGGCATGTCATTCCGACATTCGTGTTGCCTCTGGTCGGGGTTACTGCGTCGGCATTCTTTGCAGATTTCTTTTCTGTACCGATACATCACCATCTCCAGAATATGAAACAACTCCGATTTCACTGTGTCCCTAAACTGAGACTTCTTGATCCGAGGTGTAGCATCAGCAGCAGTAGTACTGCAAGATTCGGGTTTCCCACATGGTGGTGTTGCTGGTGGACTCTGTTCCTGGCTGCAACTCGCGGGGGGAGTCTTGGCTTTTCTCTGCTCCATGGCTAGTTTACAACGATCGTCTTAGTGAGGTCCTTCGTTTTAGATGATTTGCTGAGTGGAGGGTGGTGCTCATTGCGTTGAATGGAGGAGTCAATTATAGATTTGAGAGTTTTTAGAAGAAAAAAAAAGTTCTTTAAGCGTTGTAGCTTTTTCATCTCATCTCCAGCAATAGGTGAAATTTAAGAATAAGTCATAGTTTGTCATGATTTTACGGAAAAAAAGTCAAAAGTATAGTTTATCATAAATATGGAAAAGTCATTGTGTACAAATAGTATGTTGAAAATCAAAAAAAAAGAAAACTCAATTCAATACAATTTAATGAATATTTTACCCTTTAAGTGTTGCGTACATCAGGGTGTATCTCACAGTATCTTGGTAACATAAAATAACTAAAATCTGTAAGTTTATCAGAAAAAAAAACCCTTGTTTAACTGAACAAGTGTTTCTAAAAGTATCTTAGTAACACAAGAAAAAGAGAAGAAAGCGTTAATGTTAACAAACACTGGATTGTTCCACTGAAATAATAAATAAATAATTTCAAAAAAAGTGCCTTTAAAGAAAATGTATTCAGACAAAGTATTTTATTTTCAAAAAAGTTTTGCATACATACAAAGTGTATCTTACAGTTCCTTTGTGAGAGAATTACACACAAATCTGCCAAGTGTCAGGGAAATTTGTTAAAATCACAAACTTACCTTTTAGAGAAACAGTCTTTAAGAAAAAATCTAATCAGACTGTACTTCATTTTCTAGTTTTAAGGTTTTGCATCCCTCAAAGTGTGTCTAAAAGTATCCTGGCAAGAGAAAAAAGCCAAAATCTGCCTTTAAAAGAATCCGAATTTTTCTGAAAAAAATGAAGATTCCAGGACCACTTTAAATGTTTCGTTTACAATATTATTACTATATATGAAAGCAAAAAAATAAATAAAACACATTTTCATTGTGTAATGGTTGTTTAATTGAAAACAGTCCTTCGTTTTAGATGATTTGCTGAGCGGAGGGTGGGGCTTATTGCGTTGAATGGTGGTAGTCAGTTATAGAATTGAGAGTTTTTAGAAAAAAGTTCTTTAAGCGTTGTAGCTTTTTCATCTCATCTCCAGCAATAGGTCATCATTTAAGAACAAGTACTGTAATAGTTTTGTCAAGATTCTACAGAAAAAAAAGTCAAAAAAGTATAGTACGTCAGAAAATATGTAAAAGTCATATAGTATGTTGAAAATCAAAAAAGAAAACTCAATTCAATTCAATACAAATTAATGAATATTTTACCCTGTTCTAAAGTTTTTGCACCCTTAAAGTGTGTCTAAAAGTATCTTGGCAAGAGAAAAAAGCCAAAATCTGCCTTTAAAAGAATCCGAATTCCTTATAAAGTACTTCATATTCAACTAGTTTCAGTTTTCAGACACCAAACTGTATCTAAAAGTATCTTGGTAACACAAGAAAAAAGAGTAAGTATCATTTCTTCGGTAATGTTACAGAATGTTTCTGAAAAAATGAAGATTCCAGGACCACTTTAAATGTTTCGCCAATTTAAATGTTTCGTTTACAATACTATCACTATATATGAAAGCATAAAACACATTTTCATTGTGTAATGGTTGTTTAATTGAAAACAGTCCTTCGTTTTAGATGATTTGCTACATTTTGTAACAAATCTTAAAACCATTTGTGGTTTGACTCTTTTAAAAAAAGTTATTTTTCATCTATCATTTTCAACCAAGCAGCAAGAGTTCAAATCTAAGAACAAGTAATAGTTTGTCACGATTTTATGGGAAATAGTCAGAGAGCGATGTCACATCTTAAAGACAGCTTGAACTGGATATATGGTTAGTCTTTTTCAAACATACCGTACGTTCTGCATGTTAGTATATCTGGCCCCTCGATTTAGACCCTACTGCCCTAGACGCATGCCCTCAATAGGGTAGTCACACTTTGGGAAGAGGTGTTTCATTTCACAGATCCACCTTGATTGCTATTGTGAAGAGGTCCTTCTTCACAATAGGAGGAACATTTAGAGGATGAAGAAGCATAAAAACATAACTTGTTTGTAAAAACGGACAGCACATCAGTTTCAAGAAAAGATGACACCGTGTTTATGCATGACATGCAACATATCTTGAAGTCCTACACGTTGAAAAGGGGGTGAGTATGTCTGTCTCTCGGGGGGTTGGTTTGTTAAGAGTCACAGTCTTAAAGAAAATCTGCTTAGAAAAAGTACTTAACTTTCTACCAGTTGTAAAGTTGTCATACATAGAAAACACTATCAAAAAAAGTAAGAGACTTACTGTTCCTTTGTGAGAGAATTACACACAAATCTGCCGAGTGTCTGTAAAAAAAAGTCTTAAAAATAAAAAAAGATATGATCAAGGGGCATTAAGATCTTTAAACTACTTTTACCCTCTTCAAAGAGACTTCCCCTTCACTGTTCCCACTTCATTGTAGGATTTCTGCCATGTCTCTACTTCAGTTTGACCCTCTCTGTTATTATGTGATGGAATATTAGATACATAAGTAATTAGATACCTTACCGTTACTGCGCTCATAAAGAATGATAAGAATAAGACTAATACGTATTGAACTGGTTTAATTAATTCGTGATTTTATTTAAGGTAATTAGTTAGAAGCCCTATTTATCAGTATGTCTGCACAGCAGTTACAATGGTCAAACTACATTAAAACAGAATTGTCCCCATTTTTTCTTTAATAGTTACTAACATTAGATATTTTTAATGAGATATGGACCGGAGAACAAAAAAGATATCCCTGGTTTTCATTTAAAAATCAAGTCACTGAATGCAAGTAGTTGCCTTAGCTTATTTTGTTATGAGATGATGATGTGAATTACTGTTCAAATTAGTTAATGTAATAATCGTTTGGTTATTTTATGCATAGCCTAATGTTACATTTATGTGCTTAAGAATGCCTTCAAGACAGAGGAGACTGAAGCATATCTTCCTGGCTGTTTATTTAGACAGCTTCTAAAGAGTGAGGAGCGGAGTGTGTGTGTGTGTGTGTGTGTGTGTGTGTGTGTGTGTGTGTCCTCCCGTCGGCCACCAAAGGCTGACTTCTTTTTGGTTGCGTGCAGATCTCGGGAAGACACCAGAGTTAACACAGCCCAATCTAGTTGAGAGGCTGATCCGATATTCGGAATTTACTTTTATAGGTGAGACAATATGTAAATGACTCTAAAAACAGCCAATAGGATTATTCCTGTTTAACAAATTAACGTTATATTGGGGTTTTTATGGTAGAACAGATACTGTTTTAGGTCTATGAGTGTTTTTAGCTGTAAGATACCTCCACATTTGCAACTTTTATGTATCTCGCTGTGTGTTAAAAACTGTATCATTAGCGAGATCTGCTTGAAATTGTTGTACGAAAACTCTGTTTCGTACACCAATGCACCCTTGACGGTTTATACAAAGTGTATGTATCTTTGCTCAGATGAATATTCTCTGACTTTCTATATTTATTTTAAGTATATTACCTACCACCCTCTGTTTAACACATGGTTGTCACCCCAGGGGTTTTATGGTTTTCCCCTTAGGGGGGGTCTGGGGTTTTACCCCTCCCTTATCCTTTAGCATGAAAAGATTGACTTTTTAAGATATCTGTTTTTTAAAATGTTTTACTTTGATTTGGAGCACCCAATGGATGGATGTAAGTTGTTACCGGTGTCTCGCTGATTAGACCCATATCCAGACGTCTCTTGGCCATTCTCTCTCACTTGAAAAATATTTAACAACGGGCCGACATTTATTCCAGGGGCTCTGGGGGGAGGGAATGTGTGTGTGTTTGTGTGTGTGTGTGTGCGTGCGTGTGTCCCCTTCTCGACCATATGTTTTTATCATTGTGTCCTGCTAGCAAAGAACAGAGAGGTTTAAAAATATAAATGTTTGTTTTTAGATGCTTTAATTAATCTCATGTTATTTGCAAGTTACATTCAATACTATATACAGGATTAACCACACAGGAAGTGGTTAGGAGGCAGGACATATATCCTATACATATTAATTGAAACAACGGCATATTATTTTTCTAATTTAATTTTGTAAACCGGAATCGGGACATCCACCTGAAGCGGTTTAATTAGTTTAATTAATTTTTATTAATTTTTGATTAATTTTTTGATTAATATGTATGGATTTAAAACTGGAAAAGAGCAAAGTGTGTCCCATCTTCACATCCACACTGACTCCCCATCTCTTACACAAACGTCCACTTTAACACTTGAAGTAAATTGAGGAAGACTAACAGAGCACTGTGGGAGGAAATCTGATGTCAACATGAGCTCATTGGTATTTTACACATTTCCTAAGAATAACTAGTCTCTCTTTCCTTCCTGTTTTACATTGGCATGACTACTTCATGCTCATGCCATGCAGATACATTTTAACTTCACTCTCTACGAACATCCCACTTTAAAAAGGCAGAGTAAATAGTCATTTTTGCTCAACTCAAATCTCAGTAAAAATGCATGGCAGTATTATACTCGTGTTTCAAAGGCAGATTTAACGCCAACAGTTAGATGGTTCATCGAGACAACTGCAGAACGATTTAACCTCTTCGTCATTCTTTACCTGACCTTTATTGCAATTGTAATTCTGATCATTTATCATGCATTAGTCTAGAAACACAAGACAAATGTCAGGATTTTTTTGGTCACATCTCAGCTCTTGCACCTCTAAATTCCTTCGGTCTCCTCAAAGCATGACTGTACTGGATCCCCAGAATAAGAGGGAGGATGATGAAGCAAATCAAACACCTTGTGAAAAGAATAATCATGTAGAAACAATTCAGTAAATAAAGTTTATTGATGCAAAACAAAGCTTACTTTTTTTTTAAATACACCTAGATTAAAGCCATATGATGCCTTTTCTTTCAATGATTTGCTATTACATTAACTGTACAAAATACTGTCTGATAAATGGAGAGCAAAGCTGCAAATAAGGTTTAATAAACAAAGGTTTAGTTTTGGTATGTTGCTTCCATTCGTCTTGTCCTTACAGAAGACATTGTTCGATCTGTAAGAAACCAAAGAAGAAAGAGATTACACTTTTTAAAGAATTAGGGTGTTTCATGACAGATTACTCCCATTTACAACATATTTAACAATATTTGAAATATATAGAGAGATTGATCTGAATACTTACATGATGTCACGCTGCATTTTTATCAAGAGCTGTTCCTAGTTTGAGTTCAGAATGGTGCAGGACTTGACTTCCCTATAAATTAAAAGATTATTATTATTTAGTTTTTACAGAATGCCCCCGGTCAAAAATGAAAATGTACTGGTGTACATTTTCCTCACAAGAGGGTAAAGTGATAGTTTGATAGAAGGAATTGCTCATGAGGATTCAAAACAGTTAAACATGTATGGATACAGATGAATGAAATGTCACATGCCCTGAGGTTTATTTCATGAATGCATATAATTGTCAGAAAATAAATTTAACAACATTGACAAAGTTATGTGTAGGATTTGAACATTGTTGACTTTGGAAACACCATGTGGTCATTTTTTGAATGACACCATAGCACGCAGCATGTAACCATTTTAAAAGCTTAAAGCAGGTAGTATTTCATCAGACCTGCAGCGGATGCCATCTGCACATGTGAGGAAACACAATCCTCTGGTTCATTTTTCTTCCCTGTTAGACGGATCAGGAGAAAGCGTGAAAAGACAATACTTTACTTAATTTAGGCACTGCTGGCCTACAAAATCACCTTAATTATTGTATGTTATTACGACATATAAATCAAACACTCACCCTTCTTAGAAATGTTTTTGAGCTCGATCACAGAATATGTTGCATCCGTGGATTCATCTGAAATATACAATTTATATTATATTTAAAAGAGTGAACCTTGAATTGTCATATTCCAGTATTTATATTTACTATACTGTACCATTTGCAGGTTCTTCTGGGTCTCTGATTGTTTCATAGAGACAGGCATTATCTGAAGAGAAATCAAAATCAAACCAAATTCATATTAAAATCCCTCTATATGAACTCTTACATTTTTTAAAACAAGTAATGAGAAATGGAAATGCTACTCGGTTAATAACGTTAACAATAAATTCAAAACGTATTAAGGATTCAGGCTGACCCTGGACAACAGAAGCATATTCTCTTTGGTTAGTTTCGTCCTGGTTGATCATGTGGTCTGTAGCAGGGCACTGATTGGTCCTCTGAGATCTGGTGGGAAAAACACATTTAGTAAATTAAGTGGATTTATTAAGGAACATATGACTGCTGTCATGTTCATAATAAAATAAAATAGAGTGTTGTACCAACCTGCTATAGCATGAATCTGTAAAAAAGAAGAAAGTACTACTTTATTATTTTGCATTGTGAAAGTGTCCTACTGTCAAAACAGTACATGTTATTACAACATAGTCAGTCTTACGTCAGAAGAAAATGATCTCACCTTTTGACTTCCTGTATAAATACAGGAACAGCAGCAGGAGAATAATCAGTGAAACTCCACAAAGCAGCCCAACGATCAGCAGGATGGGAAATGTTCCTGGCCCGTACTCTGCTATTATAAGTACTTTTAATTAATATTATATCTCTTTCCTGTAATAAATTAGCTTTATAAAACATTTATATTAAACAAACACAGTTTAATTCAGAAGAAGCTAAGCTATCTATATCTCAGGCTGTAACACAGCTTACAAAAAAGGAAGGGTTTTTAAATCATACTCACATTTGACTGAGAACCAACTCTCTGGTGACGTCCAACCATCTGCTGAATCTCTCGGTTTACATTTATAAAAGCCTTCGTCTGACTTTGACACTGCAGAGATGGTCAGCTCGCTTCTGGTATCGTTCTGGATGAGTTTGTCATCTTTATAGAAATCCACATTATAAACGGTTCCTGTCTTGAACTTGCAGCTAAGAGTGACAGGACGTCCCTCAGCCACAGGACGGACAGGACTCACCAGGATAATTTCACCATCTGAAAACAAATCAAAGAATATAAAGGCTTTATCAGAGACATCAGCTTTAGCAGATTTAACAAGTTCAAGGTCTAGTCTGGCAGAAGCTGAAATGTCAGGTAGATGTATGAGGACATTAAAACACAGAATATTTGTCTTGGATCTTTGAGAGAAGTAACCTGGAAATCACTTCACAAATTGGACTTTTTTTATAAAGTGTTACTAATTTGAAGAGACGTTTGGCTAATGCATGTCACCTTCACATTTCAAAATAACATAATACATTTTAAATAATTAAAACTCACCATCTTTAGTGATGTTGACTGCATTACTGAACTGTCCTGTTTCAGACTCACACCAGAACACTCCACTAACCCAGCTTCTGCTAATTGTGCATGTGGAACCAGTCATTGTCCCCCAGGAAGAACAACGATAAAGGTTGTCAGGTTTAGAAAACCTCCTCACTCTCCACTCAGTGGAGTTTCCCTCGCAGCTCAGCGACACAGGCGTTTTGGGGAAGTGCTGCACACTGTCAGGACTCACTGTGAGAGACGCTGCCGAGTGAATATCTGAAACACACAAAGAGGGGACTTAAAAACAGGCAAACGACCATGCATGCAAAAAGAGATTAAACAAGCCTAAAAAAGGAACGTTTAATCCATGCATATATTGCATTTGTTGAAAGTAAAAAAATAATTGTTGGTTAATTGGTGTTTTATGTTATATGTAAAAAAACAGTGATTCCGATTGACACAATATCAAAATAAAGTTGTCTATTTAAAAGTTGGGAGGGGGCAAATCTCCTAAAGTAGGAGGAAAGACAACTGTCAGAAATTATTTGATCTTAAAATGCAGTCCAGTCCAGGAGCTGAATCAGTCATTATTCTGTTTTAGAGAAAACTATTGAAAACGTAACTATGACCTGATGCTGGTGTAAAAGAAAGTTCCCAAAATAAGTATCTTTATTTTGCAATAATGGAAAAGTCAAAACAACAGGCCTCCAGACCAGACACACTTTGATAAAGAAATGTTTTGGCCTAATAGTGATGCAAACTACAGAAAGGAAGAAAAAGTCAAATCATACTGACCTCCAGACCAGACGAACACAGGTTTGCTGTACGAAGTGTAAAACACTGGATCTCCTCTTCCTGCTCTGCACACATACCCTGCTGTGTGTGTTTGTCCATCAATGATGAAGAGATGCTGTTCAGTCCCATTCTCGCTGCCAGCTAGCAGCTCATAGCGGTAGGAGTTGTCTGACAGTCTGGGAACAGCCTTATACCAGTAAAAGCTCCAGCCAGCAGAAGGATGATCAACACTGCAGTTCAGAGTTACTGAGGCTCCAGGACTCGGCCATGATGGAGACACAGAGAGGACAGGCAGAGGTCTTTCAGCTGGAAAGTGATTTAATGACAAGGTTATGATTTATATTTGCTGGATTACATGCACTCCTTGGATCCTCCATATTTCTTGAAAACAGTATTAAAAAAATATGTAAGTGTGAACTGTACTTAAAGGTGGGGTCGGTAAGTTTGAGAAACCGGCTCGAGATACACTTTTTGTTATATTCCATGGAATGCTCTTAACGTCCCGATAGCAATGAATATCTGAAGTGCTTTGACAATACATCCATAAAAAATGTCATCTGTGGAAGCCGTGGTACTGTAAAAAGCACGACCAATCATTTCAGCCGGCCCGGCTAAATTAATTGGATGGCCTACCTGCCTGTCAGCCTTCCATCGGGGCACAAACTGATCTCGTGCCCTCATTGGTCATGTGCGCGTTCGTGTGTGTTGGAGGAGGGGCTCTGTGAGGAAGTGGTAGATTTTTTCCGGTTGTGTATTTTCAAATTCTAGCGCACTCGAGCTGGTTTTTCCAAAATCACCTACCCCACCTTTAAATATAACAACCAAAATGGTAGTTATATTTATATAATACTAGATATAATAGTTTTGTTTATATACAGTAAAAAAAGTCAACTGATGATAAATGACTTACTGTCAATGTGAAAACGATCCATGTGTCACAGGTAATAAAGTATAACAAGGCTTGTTGGTGAAGTATTATCTTTATGTAAATGATTTGATATAAGAAGCTGATCCCTGTCAGTCTTTGTTCTTATTTTAATAATGATGACACAAAGCACAGGATGGTATACAGCACCTGCCTTTACAGCATCAGTGGAGCTGTTCTCATAAATAAATAAAAAATGCTTTTATTGAACTTGGTCATGGTGGTATTACTTTGATCACTTACCTGATACAGTTAGATAGATTTTATTGCTTATTTTTGTTGATCCTCCGTGCAGAAAAAAAACATTGGTATTCACCAGTGTAGCCTGAAGCTAGAGAGGGTAATTTAAAGCTCTCATGTGTCTGGTAAGAGATGAATTCTCGACCATCCCTTTGGATTGAGTAAAACCAGCCGCTGTCTTTGTCTCCTGTGAGGTCACACTTGAAGGTCACAGACTCTCCCGAAAAAAAAACAGCCCAGTTTGGCTCAATGGTCAGCACAGCATCTAGAAACCATCACAAGATACATGAAGTAAAATGTGTTTTCTTTTTCTCAAAACATTTATAATAAATTGACAAAACAAAAAAGAAGATGTTGTTTGGAGAGTTACATAGGTTGATTTTCGCTTTACTTATATATTAGTAAACAACAAGAAAGAAAATGGTATAATCACCTTGAGCTTGTCCACGGTAAAGTAAATTCAGCACTGAAACAAGTTTGAAACTAAATCAGACATTATCAAACTGACAGAAATCAAATGTATCCTAACATCAGGCCTTTAAAAAGATGTATCCATGGCAATTAAAACATTAAAAGTACTCACGGAGAAACCCCAGTAGAGAGAGCAAAGTGTGTCCCATCTTCACATCCAACACTGATAATCTGCTGCTCTGTTTATGAGAAAGTCTTCTACTTTGTGTGAATAGAAAGATTGAAACTGCCGCATATTAAGAGGAATCAGGAACTACAGAGAAACAAATGTAATGTAACAATTAAGTTGATTTTTAACTTCTTTACACGGTCTGGACTTCCTTCCCGTTTACACAAAGCTCACACTGAACAGATTTTAACACAGCACATTTTAGTGCACCTTGGTTTAGGTATCCTGTAATAATGAACAGAGATAAGGTATTCAAGTATCCTTCCTAACATAGATCATCCTGTGGGCTCGTGCTTCTGCACAAATGGTCAGTAATTATTGATGCTTCTCTAAAGACTGCTGTATAAAGTATTTCTAGAAAAAATAGTCCATACAGTTTTAAGAAGGAGATACAATTGCATGCGTCATACTCACTTTATAATCCATGGGCCTTCTCACCAATATTTCATGTGAAAATGTGTGTAACAGCTTTACCCAAATAGTTGAAATGCAGAGCTGGAGGTTTCTGGAGGAATTCAACTTTAAGTTTGGAAACAACCTCACCCACAGGAAGTCTCTCATAGTGTCTTTACCAGAAGTGAATCTGAAGAGAGACAAAGTCCTGCCCCCTCCTCGAAATAGACTCGATCTACTTTAAGAGGGCATAATTCCATATCATTAGTAATAAAGCAATCATTTGAATACAGAAAATATGTTATGGCTAGGCGCAACATTGCATCACAGCAGTTGTACATAGATGACTTCATTCAATAATGATCGATTGTTGCACTGTTGTAGCTTCAGTGGTTCTCAGGTTACAGTTCCATAGTAGTGAATATAAACAGACTGATTAATGTGAATATTACTGTAAAACTAACCTGTGTAAAAGTAAAAGAAGCATGTATCATTTTTTTACCCTGCCCCTCAAATAATCGGAATTGAGAACCGTTAAGAACCGGAATCGAAAAGTAGAATCGGAATCAGAATCGTGGAAATTCAAACGATAGCCAACCCTAATTATACCTGCTCATTGACTGGAGAAAAAGTAAAATAAATATCCTCAGTAAAACATACTTACATAAATTGGAAACATTTATGATGGCTGTAGTTCGTCAGTAGATTCTCTTCTTCTATCTCTTTACATAGAGAATACTGTATGTTTACCCATGGACAATGTCGGAACACAGTACATATATTCACATTTTCAGATCATACAAGATAATAAAGTGTAAGTACTAGCAGTAAACATATTATATATTAAGTGCAAAAAGGGTTTTGGTTACCATTTTTTTATTTTGATGCCAATAATATGTTTGAAATATATAAAATGTTCTGCCTTGTTTTCCTCCTGGACAGGCTTTACTGCTTTGATTGAATGGAAAGCATGAAATAAAGATAATACTTGTGGGTTGTTGTTTTTCTAATGGTGACAATCGTATGAGAACATCCGTCATGTTTTTAAATATATTGGATAATCTGCATCAGGAAATACAGAATGTTTGTATTATTAAAGATCAGATCAAATAATCCAAATTATTTTTATTAATACAAAACAAAAACGTGCCCCAACAATCTGAAAGGAAACAAATACAGTGTACCAAAGCTGTGTGTTTGAGTTCCTTTGAACCTGAACATCTTGTTTGACCTATTGGTGGCGCTGTGACTGCAGATGGTTTGGCTTTTGCAAGAGACTACTTGTGCAGGTAATTTAAAGGCATTAGATCATGTGTTGGCACCCTGTGGTAGCATCTCGTAAGAATCATTCACTGAACAGTACATGCAGGTATAATTGCATTCAGGTTTTATTAATAATATATGTGTGTGTCCACTGCGTGCATCTCCAGTGCGAAAGCATGTGTCCATACTGCATATATTAGTATCTCGCTCTAATATCACCAAATGTACAACAAGGTTAGAGCCACATGATGTGAATCAGACATGTAACAAATAAGGTTGTAGTACAATGTTTTACACTAAATATAAGTACACAGAAAGTAAGTATCCAGTTGAATTGCAAAGCATGTTCCAGAAAGGCCGTTATTAAAAAAGGAACTGCGCTATTTCCACAAAAGCAGCAAATACACTCAATTGCTGAAACAAGGATGTTGCTTTTCATGTTTTTATCTGCTCCATTGGTTCTGTCCACGAGGATGTCTTTATTGATCTGGAAGAAAACCAAAATGAGTTATTATCATTACTTTCTGCTCATGGTACTGTTTTTGAATACAACAATGTATGTTAATGCCAATTATAACTAATTTGTGTGTAAACATATTTAAATTTGCCATTTATTAGTTACGATGTTTGAAGTAATGTTCCATTAAACCAAAACATGTCTGGAAAACAACATGCTGTATTTAAGAAAGACATGAAAATGCACGAAAAGTATAACACTGACAAGCAGCACAGCACATAATAAAAGCTTTTAGTACATTTATATGTATTAAAGTGTTTTGTACTTTACCTTCAGCCACGTTTATGTAAAGGCTCTCTTCTGGTTCATTACTGGCACCTGTTAGAAGGATTAAAATAATGTATCAAAGGACAATTCCTGTACTTTATTTAGACACTGCTGGCCTACAAAAGCATCTCAACCATTGCATGTAGTATTTGTATTACTCCATGTTAAACACAAATGAAATACTTTACCATTTCCGGCTTCTACAGGCCCTCCGATTGTTTCATAGAGACAACGATCACCTACAGAGAAGTGAAAATCAACCACAGTTACACCAATAATCTTAATCACAATTAAGGCTGAATGTTCAACATACATTAATATTAAACCAGAGAAGGGCTGACCATGGAGGAGAGTAGAATATTCTGGCATGTTTTGAATTTCATCCTGGTTGGTCATGTGGTCTGTAGCAGGGCCCTGATTGGTCCTCTGAGATCTGGTGGGCAAAACAGATGTAGTAAATGAAGTGGATTTATGAAAGGAACATATGACTGCTGTCCTGTTTAAAATAAAATAAAAACGAGTGTTGTACCAACCTGCTATAGCATGAATCTGTTAAACAAAAGAAGACATTTGCTGCTATGTTATTGTGCATTGCAAAGTGTTCTACTGTTAAAACAGTACATGACTACATTAGAGTCAATCTTATATCAGAAGAAAATTAAATTACCTTTTGATTTTCTGTAGCGACACAGGAAGAGCAGCAGGAGAATAATCAGTGAAACTCCACCAAGCAGCCCAACGATCAGAAGGACGGGAAATTGAGAGTCTTTTCCATGCCCGGACGCTGCTATTATAAGTAATCTTTATTAATATTTATTTATATAAAACGTTCCTGTTATAGATTAACTGTATACAAATGTATCCTACACAAACACAGTTTAAATTCAGAAGAAACTAAGCTATCTTTATCCCAGGCTGTAACACAGCTTACAAAAAAGGAAGGGTTTTTAAATCATACTCACATTTCACTGAGAACCAACTCTCTGGTGACGTCCAACCATCTGCTGAATCTCTCCGTTTACATTTATAAAAGCCTTCGTCTGACTTTGACACTGCAGAGATGGTCAGCTCGCTTCTGGTATCGTTCTGGATGAGTTTGTCATCTTTATAGAAATCCACATTATAAACGGTTCCTGTCTTGAACTTGCAGCTAAGAGTGACAGGACGTCCCTCAGCCACAGGACGGACAGGGCTCACCAGGATAATTTCACCATCTGAAAACAAATCAAAGAATATAAAGGATTTATCAGAGGCATCAGCTTTAGCAGATTTAATACGTTTATGCACAACTGGGCTAGTCTGGCAGAAGCTGAAATGTCAGGTAGATATTTGAGGACATTAAAACACAGAATATTTGTCTTGGATCTTTGAGAGAAGTAACCTGGAAATCACTTCACAAATTAGCACTTTTTATAAAGTTTTACTAATTTGAAGAGACGTTTGGCTAATGCATGTCACCTTCACATTTTAAAACAACATAATACTTCAGAAACAAACATTTAAAATAATTAAAACTCACCATCTTTAGTGATGTTGACTGCATTACTGAACTGTCCTGTTTCAGACTCACACCAGTACACTCCACTAAACCGGCTTTTGCTAAATGTGCATGTGGAACCAGTCATTGTCCCCCAGGAAGAACAACGATAAAGGGAACGAGGTTCAGAAAACCTCCTCCCTCTCCACTCAGTGGAGTTTCCCTCACAGCTCAGCGACACGGACGTTTTGGTGAAGTGCTGCACACTGTCAGGACTCACTGTGAGAGACGCTGCTGAGTTCAAATCTGAAAAACAGGGTAGGCCTACATTTAAACCATTTAAACGGTAAAAGACATTGCATGCAAAAAGAGATGAAACAAGCCTAAAAAGTGAATATTTAATCCATGGATATATTTAGTTGAAAGTAAAATAATTATTGGCGTTGTTGGTTTTGTGTTATGTAAAAAGCAGTAATTCCAATTGACACAATATCAAATTAAAGTTGTCCATTTAAAAGTTGGAGGGGGCAAGCAAACTGAAGTAGGAGGAAAGACAACTGCTGTTTGAAAAGTATCTAATATTAAAATTGATGCTGGTGTAAAATAAAGTTCCCAAAATAAGTGACTTTGTTCCATTTTGCAATAATGGAAAAGTCAAAACAACAGGCCTCCAGACCAGACACACTTTGATAAAGAAATGTTTTGGCCTAATAGTGATGCAAACTACAGAAAGGAAGAAAAAGTCAAATCACACTGACCTCCAGACCAGACGAACACAGGTTTGCTGTACGAACTGTAAAACACTGGATCTCCTCTTCCTGCTCTGCACACATACCCTGCTGTGTGTGTTTGTCCATCAATGATGAAGAGATGCTGTTCAGTCCCATTCTCGCTGCCAGCTAGCAGCTCATAGCGGTAGGAGTCGTCTGACAGTCTGGGAACAGCCTTATACCAGTAGAAGCTCCAGCCAGCAGAAGGATGATCAACACTGCAGTTCAGAGTTACTGAGGCTCCAGGACTCGGCCACGATGGAGACACAGAGAGGACAGCAGAGGTATTTCAGCTGGAAAGTGATTTAATGATAAAGTTATGATTTATAATTGCTGGATTACATGCACTCCTTGGATCCTCCATATTTCTTGCATACAGTATGTAAAAAACAAATGTAAGTGTGAACTGCTCGGCTCCCAGACTCTGGAACTCCCTGCCACGACGCATCCGACAGTCTGATTCCAGAACAACATTCAAAACCCAACTCAAAACCCACCTGTTCAAACTGGCATTTTCTCTATAATCTGTACCCTGTGTCCTTCTGTAGTCCACTTCCTGTCGTTTGTCTCGTCTTACCCCGGCTGATACTTCACTAAATCCACTGTTTTCATTTTAAGGTAAAATTGTAAATGTAAATTGTTAATCTGTAACCTTGTAAGGTGTCCTTGGGTGTTTTGAAAGGTGCCCCCCAAAATAAATGTATGATTATTATTATTATTATTATTATTATAATAAAACGTGCTGAAAAAGTCAAAAGCCTTTTTTTTCTTTGTTCATTGTCCAGTGTTTCTAAGACGATGCAGATATTATCATTCTGTTTCATTTTGGGTTTAATAAATGTCTGAAGCTTTTAGGTATGAAAATGACTTACGTTCAGTTCTCAGTGTGCTTGGTTCAGATTCTTCGTTGCCAAATCTACAACTGTAAGAGCTCCCGTCTGACATTACTTGAACGGTGTTTTTTGCCATTAATGGTGACTGGTGGTTTCTGTCCGTTGTGATTAATGATCCGTCTCTGAAGAAGGCAGCATTCTCCTCTCTCTGAGTCCGATGCCGACAGCGCAGAGTCACTGATTCTCCTTCAAACAAAGTGGACGCAGGACTTTCCAGGATCACGTTTCTGTCTGTGTAACACAAATGGTTACTTGTTTTAGTAAAACAGTTCAATTAATAACACATTAGTACAAAGAAATACTTCCATTTATGAAGAATACATTTTCACATTTCATGAAAAAGGAATACATTTTTACCTGCACTGTTTGAATAATTATTGTTAAGCACATTAAGGTGTATCAGTTTCTCGAATATATTGGTATTTCTTCATAATTTGTCACAATTAATAAAGTATAACGAGGTTTGTTGGTAAAGTATTATCTTTATGTAAATGCTTTGATGTAAGAAGCTGATCCCTGTTTGTATTGTTGTTCTTATGTTAATACTCTTGATTTTGTGAAAGCACAGGATTGTACAGTATACTTCACCTGCCTATACAGCATCAGTGGAGCTGTTCAAACGTTAAAATATTATAATAATTTACAGATTATATATTGTAACTTGTCCAAACTGCGTGTTCATATCAATATGGCTCATAAATAAATAAAGAAATATATGCTTTTATTGAACATGTAAGTAGTATTACTTTGATCACTTACCTGATATATATAGATAGATTGTATTGCTTGTCTTTGTTGATCCTCCGTTCTGAAACAAGCACTGGTATTGACCACTGTACCTTGTATCCAGAGGCTGTAATTCATAGCTCTCATATTGGCCGTAAGGGAGAAATCGTTGACCATCCTTGTACATTGAGTATAACCAGCCTCTGCCTTTGCCTCCTGTGAGGTTACACTTGAAGGTCACAGACTCTCCGGTAAAAAAAGCAGTCCAGTTTGGCTCAATGGTCAGCACAGCATCTAGAAACCATCACAAGATACATGAAGTAAAATGTATTTTCTTTTTGCCAAACATTTATAATAAATTGACAAAACGGAACGCACAAAAAAGAAGATGTTGTTTGGAGAGTTACATAGGTTGATTTTCGCTTTACTTATATATTAGTAAACAACAAGAAAGAAAATGGTATAATCACCTTGAGCTTGTCCACGGTAAAGTAAATTCAGCACTGAAACAAGTTTGAAACTAAATCAGACATTATCAAACTGACAGAAATCAAATGTATCCTAACATCAGGCCTTTAAAAAGATGTATCCATGGCAATTAAAACATTCAAAGTACTCACGGAGAAACCCCAGTAGAGAGAGCAAAGTGTGTCCCATCTTCACATCCAACACTGATAATCTGCTGCTCTGTTTATGAGAAAGTCTTCTACTTTGTGTGAATAGAAAGATTGAAACTGCCGCATATTAAGAGGAATCAGGAACTACAGAGAAACAAATGCAATGTAATATTGGGAACGGAAGTTGATTTCTAACTTCTTTACACAGTCTGGACTTCCTTCCCTTTTAGACAAAGCTCACACTGAACAGATTTTTTGCACCTTAGTTTAGGTATCCTCAAATGATGAAGAGAGATAAGGTATTAAAACATAATTCCTGATAGATTAGATCATCCTGTGGGCTGGTTCTTCTGCACAAATGGTCAGTAATTATTGATGCTGCTATAAAGACTGCTGCATGAAGTCAAACAGTTTTCTTTCTAGAACAAATTAAGGGATAAAATTGCATGCGTCATACTCACTTTATAATCCATGGGCCTTCTCACCAATATTTCATGTGAAAATGTGTGTAACCCAAATAGTGGAACTGCAGAGCTGGAGGTTTCTGGAGGAATTCAACTTTAAGTTTGGAAACAACCTCACCCACAGGAAGTCTCTCATAGTGTCTTTACCAGAAGTGAATGTGAAGAGAGACAAAGTCCTGCCCCCTCCTCGAGATAGACTTGATCTACTTTAAGGGAGCAACATTTCATATCTTTATCATTACTAATAAATGAATCATTTGAATACAGAAAATATGTTTTGTCTAGGAGCAAAATTGTATCACAACAGTTGAACAAAACTGACTTAAAGAGCCTGTGACACGGTTTTCCCCCATCATCCAAACCCATACATTTGAGTACATATTGTCCCCTTGAAAACCGTTACTGAACTGATTTTGGATATTTGTACTTTGATAACCATTAATCTGCCTTCAATGTTGACAATTTTCTGGATCTTCTCGCGGATTCTTCAAGTCCCGCCAAATGATGTGTGACGTCATTGCGGGCACAGCGCTCCAGCTGCACCGTCCAGGATCCCAGCATCTGCATGTAAACCTTTATATACATACAGTCAGATGTAAACGCACGACGGCGCACACAGCAGCAAGCTCAGACAGCGATGACAGGTTAATGTTGAACGTGTCTGAGAGCTCATATGAGGCTGAAGGATCGGTTTATGTTGTATCTGTTAGAAGTTTAGGAATGAGGTGCGTCAATATGGGCGATCATACGGTCATGTAGCCAGTGGTGGAATGGGACTAAAAATCATCCCGGGACTCTCGACCGGCCCACTTCGGTACCGTTAGTAAATTGTCAACGGGGGGAGTGGGGGATGTCAGGGGCGGCGGGTGCTGGAGATAGTAAATGTAAATATGTAAATATGTGTGTCACTGCATCCTGGTAAAATACAAATATAATGTATAATGTCTGTGTCTTTGGCATTAGCGCTGCTAGCCACCTGTGCCCCGTACTACGAAGCCAGTTCAACAGACCCTGGATATGTTTGAGTAACAAACAAACTAACAACAACAAACTAACAAACGAGATCTCGCTAAGCGGCGCTGGTTATCAACTCGGTAAATCAAGCCAGGGTTTCTCTCTCCAGCTGAGAGCGCGTTCACGTCTAAGACACGCGTGGATCTGACTTTAATTACATTTGTCTCGAGTGTTTCGTCAACATAATGTGTTAAATAATACTTCTGCATCCAGTCTGTGACACTGAGAGTTGCACGGCCAGATGAGGCTCAGCTGACTCAGATAAGGAAATATATGATATATTATGATATTATATGATCTATGATCTGAGTGATGATGTAATATGAATGATAAGTGCGACACGTCGGCGTCTTCTCTGCATACGGCAGTTTAAACTGTATTTCCTTTATCCTGTAATATGACTTGAGAGATTTAAACTCCGCACACTGAGTTGATCTCTTTTCTATAGACGCCGGAGGCGGGCAGCGTCAGGTAAAATAAGTTATTTAGCCTTCTCAAACCTGAGCCTCACGCGCCGCCTATGGGGGATGTGCTGGTGACTTATCCGACCGGCCCACTTCGGTACCGGCCCATCGGGATTGGTCCCGATGGCCAGTCCGCCACCGCACACAGCCCACGTAAACTGTCAACGGGGGGAGCCTCGCTGCGGGGAAACGGTGGACCTAGTGTCCCGATCGGAGTGGGAATAATAATAATAATCCGTACATTTTATCCATTAATTTCCCCAACACTGTGGTAAAAAAAACACACGTTTAATCCATGTTGTTGGTGTATTACAACTACAAAAAGCATCGGTTTGTTTTCTCATCAGGAAATGCAGACCGGCTCAAACAAACGATCATTTAATGTATCATATGTTCGCCGAATTGACATGAAAGCACTAATAAATGTAGTTTCATCCACTTGAGTTTACAACCACAAAAATAATCGATTTGTTTTGATATCACATCCGACGGGAGGAAATTCAGCAGCTCTCACTCCCGATTTGTAATCCTAATGTAATCATCATCTTCACCACGATCATGTATGTTTATGTCACTGAATTGACATGAAAGCACTGACACATATGAATATACTGTAGTCAACTTCATTAAAACGTTATTAACGTGCCTAATCTCAGTAATTCACCATTTCTACGCATGACACAACACACTTTGTCCGTGTTTGGCTCTCGAAGCGTTCCCGCATTGACGTCACTTCCGGCTTCCCCCAAAACTTCAAAATGAGTCGAAGGAATTTCCCCGCGATGTTATTTTTTAAACTGACGGTTCGAGATTACTAGTAGACCAATATTTCATTGCACAACAGTTGTTGGGATGGTGTCACAGGCTCTTTAATGCATAATAATGATCGAAATAAATAAACACCACAACACTTCAGGAGCTGTGAAGTTTTAAATGTGGTGGGGAGTCACAATTGAAAGCTTCCACTTCCAGGCATGAGTGCAAAGCTAAGGAAGTGAACCTTAAGTAGTCATTTGTTTAATTATTAGTTAGGAGTTACATTTACATGACATCAGACCCTGCTTCCAGACTTCAGAAGGACTATTTGTGTAGAGTAGGTAAAGTATCAGATTAAGTAGTTTGACACCACCTTGTGGTCATATATCGAAAGAAAGCTTAAAATATAACTGCTCAGTGACTGGAGAACAAGTCAAATAGAATATCCTCAGTAAAACATACTTACATAAATTGGACAAACTAATGATGGCTGTAGTTCGTCAGTAGATTCTCTTCTTCTATCTCTTTACATAAAATGTTCTGCCTTGTTTTCCTCCTGGACAGGCTTTACTGCTTTGATTGAATTGAAAGCATGAAATAAAGATAATACTTGTGGGTTGTTGTTTTTCTAATGGTGACAATCGTATGAGAACATCCGTCATGTTTTTAAATATATTGGATAATCTGCATCAGAAAATACAGAATGTTTGTATTATTAAAGATCAGATCAAATAATCCAAATTATTTTTATTAATACAAAACAAAAACGTGCCCCAACAATCTGAAAGGAAACAAATACAGTGTACCAAAGCTGTGTGTTTGAGTTCCTTTGAACCTGAACATCTTGTTTGACCTATTGGTGGCGCTGTGACTGCAGATGTTTTGGCTTTTGCAAGAGACTACTTGTGCAGGTAATTTAAAGGCATTAGATCATGTGTTGGCACCCTGTGGTAGCATCTCGTAAGAATCATTCACTGAACAGTACATGCAGGTATAATTGCATTCAGGTTTTATTAATAATATATGTGTGTGTCCACTGCGTGCATCTCCAGTGCGAAAGCATGTGTCCATACTGCATATATTAGTATCTCGCTCTAATATCACCAAATGTACAACAAGGTTAGAGCCACATGATGTGAATCAGACATGTAACAAATAAGGTTGTAGTACAATGTTTTACACTAAATATAAGTACACAGACAGTAAGTATCCAGTTGAATTGCAAAGCATGTTCCAGAAAGGCCGTTATTAAAAAAGGAACTGCGCTATTTACACAAAAGCAGCAAATACACTCAATTGCTGAAACAAGGATGTTGCTTTTCATGTTTTTATCTGCTCCATTGGTTCTGTCCACGAGGATGTCTTTATTGATCTGGAAGAAAACCAAAATGAGTTATTATCATTACTTTCTGCTCATGGTACTGTTTTTGAATACAACAATGTATGGTAATGCCAATTATAACTAATTTGTGTGTAAACATATTTAAATTTGCCATTTATTAGTTACGATGTTTGAAGTAATGTTCCATTAAACCAAAACATGTCTGGAAAACAACATGCTGTATTTAAGAAAGACATGAAAATGCACGAAAAGTATAACACTGACAAGCAGCACAGCACATAATAAAAGCTTTTAGTACATTTATATGTATTAAAGTGTTTTGTACTTTACCTTCAGCCACGTTTATGTAAAGGCTCTCTTCTGGTTCATTACTGGCACCTGTTAGAAGGATTCAAATAATGTATCAAAGGACAATTCCTGTACTTTATTTAGACACTGCTGGCCTACAAAAGCATCTCAACCATTGCATGTAGTATTTGTATTACTCCATGTTAAACACAAATGAAATACTTTACCATTTCCAGCTTCTACAGGCCCTCCGATTGTTTCATAGAGACAACGATCACCTACAGAGAAGTGAAAATCAACCACAGTTACACCAATAATCTTAATCACAACTAAGGCTGAATGTTCAACATACATTAATATTAAACCAGAGAAGGGCTGACCATGGAGGAGAGTAGAATATTCTGGCATGTTTTGAATGTCATCCTGGTTGGTCATGTGGTCTGTAGCAGGGCCCTGATTGGTCCTCTGAGATCTGGTGGGCAAAACAGATGTAGTAAATGAAGTGGATTTATGAAAGGAACATATGACTGCTGTCCTGTTTAAAATAAAATAAAAACGAGTGTTGTACCAACCTGCTATAGCATGAATCTGTTAAACAAAAGAAGACATTTGCTGCTATGTTATTGTGCATGGCAAAGTGTTCTACTGTTAAAACAGTACATGACTACATTAGAGTCAATCTTATATCAGAAGAAAATTAAATTACCTTTTGATTTTCTGTAGCGACACAGGAAGAGCAGCAGGAGAATAATCAGTGAAACTCCACCAAGCAGCCCAACGATCAGAAGGACGGGAAATTGAGAGTCTTTTCCATGCCCGGACGCTGCTATTATAAGTAATCTTTATTAATATTTATTTATATAAAACGTTCCTGTTATAGATTAACTGTATACAAATGTATCCTACACAAACACAGTTTAATTCAGAAGAAACTAAGCTATCTTTATCCCAGGCTGTAACACAGCTTACAAAAAAGGAAGGGTTTTTAAATCATACTCACATTTGACTGAGAACCAACTCTCTGGTGACGTCCAACCATCTGCTGAATCTCTCGGTTTACATTTATAAAAGCCTTCGTCTGACTTTGACACTGCAGAGATGGTCAGCTCGCTTCTGGTATCGTTCTGGATGAGTTTGTCATCTTTATAGAAATCCACATTATAAACGGTTCCTGTCTTGAACTTGCAGCTAAGAGTGACAGGACGTCCCTCAGCCACAGGACGGATAGGGCTCACCAGGATAATTTCATCATCTGAAAACAAATCAAAGAATATAAAGGATTTATCAGAGGCATCAGCTTTAGCAGATTTAATACGTTTATGCACAACTGGGCTAGTCTGGCAGAAGCTGAAATGTCAGGTAGATATTTGAGGACATTAAAACACAGAATATTTGTCTTGGATCTTTGAAAGAAGTAACCTGGAAATCACTTCACAAATTAGCACTTTTTATAAAGTTTTACTAATTTGAAGAGACGTTTGGCTAATGCATGTCACCTTCACATTTTAAAACAACATAATACTTCAGAAACAAACATTTAAAATAATTAAAACTCACCATCTTTAGTGATGTTGACTGCATTACTGAACTGTCCTGTTTCAGACTCACACCAGTACACTCCACTAAACCGGCTTTTGCTAAATGTGCATGTGGATCCAGTCATTGTCCCCCAGGAAGAACAGCGATAAAGGGAACGAGGTTCAGAAAACCTCCTCACTCTCCACTCAGTGGTTTTTCCCTCGCAGCTCAGCGACACGGACGTTTTGGTGAAGTGCTGCACACTGTCAGGACTCACTGTGAGAGACGCTGCTGAGTTCAAATCTGAAAAACAGGGTAGGCCTACATTTAAACCATTTAAACGGTAAAAGACATTGCATGCAAAAAGAGATGAAACAAGCCTAAAAAGTGAATATTTAATCCATGGATATATTTAGTTGAAAGTAAAATAATTATTGGCGTTGTTGGTTTTGTGTTATGTAAAAAGCAGTAATTCCAATTGACACAATATCAAATTAAAGTTGTCCATTTAAAAGTTGGAGGGGGCAAGCAAACTGAAGTAGGAGGAAAGACAACTGCTGTTTGAAATGTATCTAATATTAAAATTGATGCTGGTGTAAAATAAAGTTCCCAAAATAAGTGACTTTGTTCCATTTTGCAATTATGGAAAAGTCAAAACAACAGGCCTCCAGACCAGACACACTTTGATAAAGAAATGTTTTGGCCTAATAGTGATGCAAACTACAGAAAGGAAGAAAAAGTCAAATCACACTGACCTCCAGACCAGACGAACACAGGTTTGCTGTACGAACTGTAAAACACTGGATCTCCTGTTCCTGCTCTGCACACATACCCTGCTGTGTGTGTTTGTCCATCAATGATGAAGAGATGCTGTTCAGTCCCATTCTCGCTGCCAGCTAGCAGCTCATAGCGGTAGGAGTCGTCTGACAGTCTGGGAACAGCCTTATACCAGTAGAAGCTCCAGCCAGCAGAAGGATGATCAACCCTGCAGTTCAGAGTTACTGAGGCTCCAGGACTCGGCCACGATGGAGACACAGAGAGGACAGGCAGAGGTATTTCAGCTGGAAAGTGATTTAATGATAAAGTTATGATTTATAATTGCTGGATTACATGCACTCCTTGGATCCTCCATATTTCTTGCATACAGTATGTAAAAAACAAATGTAAGTGTGAACTGCTCGGCTCCCAGACTCTGGAACTCCCTGCCACGACGCATCCGACAGTCTGAGTCCAGAACAACATTCAAAACCCAACTCAAAACCCACCTGTTCAAACTGGCATTTTCTCTATAATCTGTACCCTGTGTCCTTCTGTAGTCCACTTCCTGTCGTTTGTCTCGTCTTACCCCGGCTGATACTTCACTAAATCCACTGTTTTCATTTTAAGGTAAAATTGTAAATGTAAATTGTTAATCTGTAACCTTGTAAGGTGTCCTTGGGTGTTTTGA
The DNA here is from genome assembly GCA_036324585.1 of Champsocephalus esox. NCBI lineage: Eukaryota > Metazoa > Chordata > Actinopteri > Perciformes > Channichthyidae > Champsocephalus > Champsocephalus esox. The sequence continues at coordinate 7,366,077 of CM070489.1, forward strand.
AAGATGCCCCCCAAAATAAATGTATGATTATTATTATTATTATTATTATAATAAAACGTGCTGAAAAAGTCAAAAGCCTTTTTTTTCTTTGTTCATTGTCCAGTGTTTCTAAGACGATGCAGATATTATCATTCTGTTTCATTTTGGGTTTAATAAATGTCTGAAGCTTTTAGGTATGAAAATGACTTACGTTCAGTTCTCAGTGTGCTTGGTTCAGATTCTTCGTTGCCAAATCTACAACTGTAAGAGCTCCCGTCTGACATTACTTGAACGGTGTTTTTTGCCATTAATGGTGACTGGTGGTTTCTGTCCGTTGTGATTAATGATCCGTCTCTGAAGAAGGCAGCATTCTCCTCTCTCTGAGTCCGATGCCGACAGCGCAGAGTCACTGATTCTCCTTCAAACAAAGTGGACGCAGGACTTTCCAGGATCACGTTTCTGTCTGTGTAACACAAATGGTTACTTGTTTTAGTAAAACAGTTCAATTAATAACACATTAGTACAAAGAAATACTTCCATTTATGAAGAATACATTTTCACATTTCATGAAAAAGGAATACATTTTTACCTGCACTGTTTGAATAGTTACTGTTAAGCACATTAAGGTGTATCAGTTTCTCGAATATATTGGTGTTTCTTCATAATTTGTCACAATTAATAAAGTATAACGAGGTTTGTTGGTAAAGTATTATCTTTATGTAAATGCTTTGATGTAAGAAGCTGATCCCTGTTTGTATTGTTGTTCTTATGTTAATACTCTTGATTTTGTGAAAGCACAGGATTGTACAGTATACTGCACCTGCCTATACAGCATCAGTGGAGCTGTTCAAACGTTAAAATATTATAATAATTTACAGATTATATATTGTAACTTGTCCAAACTGCGTGTTCATATCAATATGGCTCATAAATAAATAAAGAAATATATGCTTTTATTGAACATGTAAGTAGTATTACTTTGATCACTTACCTGATATATATAGATAGATTGTATTGCTTGTCTTTATTGATCCTCCGTTCTGAAACAAGCACTGGTATTGACCACTGTACCACAACCTTGTATCCAGAGGCTGTAATTTATAGCTCTCATATTTGCTGTAAGGGAGAAATCCTTGACCATCCTTGTACATTGAGTATAACCAGCCTCTGCCTTTGCCTCCTGTGAGGTTACACTTGAAGGTCACAGACTCTCCGGTAAAAAAAGCAGTCCAGTTTGGCTCAATGGTCAGCACAGCATCTAGAAACCATCACAAGATACATGAAGTAAAATTTATTTTCTTTTTGTCAAAACATTTATAATAAATTGACAAAACGGAACGCACAAAAAAGAAGATGTTGTTTGGAGAGTTACATAGGTTGATTTTCGCTTTACTTATATATTAGTAAACAACAAGAAAGAACATGGTATAATCACCTTGAGCTTGTCCACGGTAAAGTAAATTCAGCACTGAAACAAGTTTGAAACTAAATCAGACATTATCAAACTGACAGAAATCAAATGTATCCTAACATCAGGCCTTTAAAAAGATGTATCCATGGCAATTAAAACATTCAAAGTACTCACGGAGAAACCCCAGTAGAGAGAGCAAAGTGTGTCCCATCTTCACATCCAACACTGATAATCTGCTGCTCTGTTTATGAGAAAGTCTTCTACTTTGTGTGAATAGAAAGATTGAAACTGCCGCATATTAAGAGGAATCAGGAACTACAGAGAAACAAATGCAATGTAATATTGGGAACGGAAGTTGATTTCTAACTTCTTTACACAGCCTGGACTTCCTTCCCTTTTAGACAAAGCTCACACTGAACAGATTTTTTGCACCTTAGTTTAGGTATCCTCAAATGATGAAGAGAGATAAGGTATTAAAACATAATTCCTGATAGATTAGATCATCCTGTGGGCTGGTTCTTCTGCACAAATGGTCAGTAATTATTGATGCTGCTATAAAGACTGCTGCATGAAGTCAAACAGTTTTCTTTCTAGAACAAATTAAGGGATAAAATTGCATGCGTCATACTCACTTTATAATCCATGGGCCTTCTCACCAATATTTCATGTGAAAATGTGTGTAACCCAAATAGTGGAACTGCAGAGCTGGAGGTTTCTGGAGGAATTCAACTTTAAGTTTGGAAACAACCTCACCCACAGGAAGTCTCTCATAGTGTCTTTACCAGAAGTGAATGTGAAGAGAGACAAAGTCCTGCCCCCTCCTCGAGATAGACTTGATCTACTTTAAGGGAGCAACATTTCATATCTTTATCATTACTAATAAATGAATCATTTGAATACAGAAAATATGTTTTGTCTAGGAGCAAAATTGTATCACAACAGTTGAACAAAACTGACTTAAAGAGCCTGTGACACGGTTTTCCCCCATCATCCAAACCCATAAATTTGAGTACATATTGTCCCCTTGAAAACCGTTACTGAACTGATTTTGGATATTTGTACTTTGATAACCATTAATCTGCCTTCAATGTTGACAATTTTCTGGATCTTCTCGCGGATTCTTCAAGTCCCGCCAAATGATGGGTGACGTCATTGCGGGCACAGCGCTCCAGCTGCACCGTCCAGGATCCCAGCATCTGCATGTAAACCTTTATATATATACAGTCAGATGTAAACGCACGACGGCGCACACAGCAGCAAGCTCAGACAGCGATGACAGGTTAATGTTGAACGTGTCTGAGAGCTCGTATGAGGCTGAAGGATCGGTTTATGTTGTATCTGTTAGAAGTTTAGGAATGAGGTGCGTCAATATGGGCGATCATATGGTCATGGAGCCAGTGGTGGAATGGGACTACAAATCATCCCGGGACTCTCGACCGGCCCACTTCGGTACCGCTAGTAAATTGTCAACGGGGGGAGTGGGGATGTCAGGGGCGGCGGGTGCTGGAGATAGTAAATGTAAATATGTAAATATGTGTGTCACTGCATCCTGGTAAAATACAAATATAATGTATAATGTCTGTGTCTTTGGCATTAGCGCTGCTAGCCACCTGTGCCCCGTACTACGAAGCCAGTTCAACAGACCCTGGATATGTTTGAGTAACAAACAAACTAACAACAACAAACTAACAAACGAGATCTCGCTGAGCGGTCCGACGACGCTGGTTATCAACTCGGTAAATCAAGCCAGGGTTTCTCTCTCCAGCTGAGAGCGCGTTCACGTCTAAGACACGCGTGGATCTGACTTTAATTACATTTGTCTCGAGTGTTTCGTCAACATAATGTGTTAAATAATACTTCTGCATCCAGTCTGTGACACTGAGTGTTGCACGGCCAGATGAGGCTCAGCTGACTCAGATAAGGAAATATATGATATATTATGATATTATATGATCGACTGATTGATGATGTAATATGAATGATAAGTGCGACACGTCGGCGTCTTCTCTGCATACGGCAGTTTAAACTGTATTTCCTTTATCCTGTAATATGACTTGAGAGATTTAAACTCCGCACACTGAGTTCATCTCTTTTCTATAGACGCCGGAGGCGGGCAGCGTCAGGTAAAAGAAGTTATTTAGCCTTCCCAAACCTGAGCCTCACGCGCCGCCTATGGGGGATGTGCTGGTGACTTATCCGACCGGCCCACTTCGGTACCGGCCCATCGGGATTGGTCCCGATGGCCAGTCCGCCACCGCACACAGCCCACGTAAACTGTCAACGGGGGGAGCCTCGCTGCGGGGAAACGGTGGACCTAGTGTCCCGATCGGAGTGGGAATAATAATAATAATCCGTACATTTTATCCATTAATTTCCCCAACACTGTGGTAAAAAAAACACACGTTTAATCCATGTTGTTGGTGTACTACAACTACAAAAAGCATCGGTTTGTTTTCTAATCAGGAAATGCAGACCGGCTCAAACAAACGATCATTTAATGTATCATATGTTCGCCGAATTGACATGAAAGCACTAATAAATGTAGTTTCATCCACTTGAGTTTACAACCACAAAAATAATCGATTTGTTTTTATATCACATCCGACGGGAGGAAATTCAGCAGCTCTCACTCCCGATTTGTAATCCTAATGTAATCATCATCTTCACCACGATCATGTATGTTTATGTCACTGAATTGACATGAAAGCACTGACACATATGAATATACTGTAGTCAACTTCATTAAAACGTTATTAACGTGCCTAATCTCAGTAATTCACCATTTCTACGCATGACACAACACACTTTGTCCGTGTTTGGCTCTCGAAGCGTTCCCGCATTGACATCACTTCCGGCTTCCCCCAAAACTTCAAAATGAGTCGAAGGAATTTCCCCGCGATGTTATTTTTTAAACTGACGGTTCGAGATTACTAGTAGACCAATATTTCATTGCACAACAGTTGTTGGGATGGTGTCATAGGCTCTTTAATGCATAATAATGATCGAAATAAATAAACACCACAACACTTCAGGAGCTGTGAAGTTTTAAATGTGGTGGGGAGTCACAATTGAAAGCTTCCACTTCCATGCATGAGTGCAAAGCTAAGGAAGTGAACCTTAAGTAGTCATTTGTTTAATTATTAGTTAGGAGTTACATTTACATGACATCAGACCCTGCTGCCAGACTTCAGAAGGACTATTTGTGTAGAGTAGGTAAAGTATCAGATTAAGTAGTTTGACACCACCTTGTGGTCATATATCGAAAGAAAGCTTAAAATATAACTGCTCAGTGACTGGAGAACAAGTCAAATAGAATATCCTCAGTAAAACATACTTACATAAATTGGACAAACTAATGATGGCTGTAGTTCGTCAGTAGATTCTCTTCTTCTATCTCTTTACATAGAGAATACTGTATGTTTACCCATGGACAATGTAGGAACACAGTACATATATTCACATTTTCAGATCATACAAGATAATAAAGTGTAAGTACTAGCAGACAACACATTATATATTAAATGCATAACGGGTTTTGGCTACCATTTTTTAAATTGTAATACCAAAAACAAGTTTGAAATATATAAAATGTTCTGCCTTGTTTTCCTCCTGGACAGGCTTTACTGCTTTGATCGAATTGAAAGCATGAAATAAAGATAATACTTGTGGGTTGTTGTTTTTCTAATGGTGACAATCGTATGAGAACATCCGTCATGTTTTTAAATATATTGGATAATCTGCATCAGGAAATACAGAATGTTTGTATTATTAAAGATCAGATCAAATAATCCAAATTATTTTTATTAATACAAAACAAAAACGTGCCCCAACAATCTGAAAGGAAACAAATACAGTGTACCAAAGCTGTGTGTTTGAGTTCCTTTGAACCTGAACATCTTGTTTGACCTATTGGTGGCGCTGTGACTGCAGATGTTTTGGCTTTTGCAAGAGACTACTTGTGCAGGTAATTTAAAGGCATTAGATCATGTGTTGGCACCCTGTGGTAGCATCTCGTAAGAATCATTCACTGAACAGTACATGCAGGTATAATTGCATTCAGGTTTTATTAATAATATATGTGTGTGTCCACTGCGTGCATCTCCAGTGCGAAAGCATGTGTCCATACTGCATATATTAGTATCTCGCTCTAATATCACCAAATGTACAACAAGGTTAGAGCCACATGATGTGAATCAGACATGTAACAAATAAGGTTGTAGTACAATGTTTTACACTAAATATAAGTACACAGAAAGTAAGTATCCAGTTGAATTGCAAAGCATGTTCCAGAAAGGCCGTTATTAAAAAAGGAACTGCGCTATTTACACAAAAGCAGCAAATACACTCAATTGCTGAAACAAGGATGTTGCTTTTCATGTTTTTATCTGCTCCATTGGTTCTGTCCACGAGGATGTCTTTATTGATCTGGAAGAAAACCAAAATGAGTTATTATCATTACTTTCTGCTCATGGTACTGTTTTTGAATACAACAATGTATGGTAATGCCAATTATAACTAATTTGTGTGTAAACATATTTAAATTTGCCATTTATTAGTTACGATGTTTTAAGTAATGTTCCATTAAACCAAAACATGTCTGGAAAACAACATGCTGTATTTAAGAAAGACATGAAAATGTACAAAAAGTATAACACTGACAAGCAGCACAGCACATAATAAAAGCTTTTAGTACATTTATATGTATTAAAGTGTTTTGTACTTTACCTTCAGCCACGTTTAAGTAAAGGCTCTCTTCTGGTTCATTACTGGCACCTGTTAGAAGGATTAAAATAATGTATCAAAGGACAATTCCTGTACTTTATTTAGACACTGCTGGCCTACAAAAGCATCTCAACCATTGCATGTAGTATTTGTATTACTCCATGTTAAACACAAATGAAATACTTTACCATTTCCAGCTTCTACAGGCCCTCCGATTGTTTCATAGAGACAACGATCACCTACAGAGAAGTGAAAATCAACCACAGTTACACCAATAATCTTAATCACAATTAAGGCTAAGAGTTCAAATAAATCATATTATTAAACCGGAGAAGGGCTGACCATGGAGGAGAGTAGAATATTCTGGCATGTTTTGAATTCAATCAATGTTTATTTATATAGCCCAATATCACAAATGTTACATTTGTCTCAGTGGTCTTCACAGTGTGTACAGAATATCAGTATGACAATACGACACCCTCTGTCCTTAGACCCTCACATCGTATCGAATTTCATCCTGGTTGATCATGTGGTCTGTAGCAGGACTCTGATTGGTGCTCTGAGATCTTGTGGGCCATACACATGAAGATAATGAAGACTGATAACTCAAAGCACTTCACAGGAACAGAGCTTCAAGGTCCGACCAAGCCTCAGAAATATCTAGGATAAATAAACAATGATAATCATAAACCTACATTCAAACATTGACACATACATGTACAACTATGGAATATACAAAACTATACAAATACACCTACACATAAATTATAAATATTAGAACAAATTCATAAAAATACACTAGAATTAACCCCTGGTCACTTATCTTATATTTGCAATGCTGCTCATGTAATCATGGTCATGTGAATATTTTAAGACTGAATACAGAACTGGCAAAAATATATTTCTCTTACAAAAACAACATTTTATCATTCAGAGGAAACTAAGACAACTTTGAATTCAGTAATAACTGTCTTTTTAGCTCTGACTCAGCAACACATCTCAAAAAGACGAAACTGGTTTTTTATCATACTCACATTTGACTGAGAACCAACTCTCTGGTGACGTCCAACCATCTGCTGAATCTCTCCATTTACATTTATAAAAGCCTTCATCTGATTTTGACACTGCAGAGATGGTCAGCTCCCTTCTGGTATCGTTCTGGATGAGTTTGTCATTTTTATAGAAATCCACATTATAAAGAGCAGCTTCATTATTTAACTTGCAGCTAAGAGTGACAGGAAGTCCCTCAGCCACAGGATGGACAGGACTCACGTAGGGCCGGACCGGGACAATAAGTCAGGCCGGGAATTATACACCCAGCCAGGCCACTACCAGTTTTTTGTGCCATTTTGCTGGATTTATTTGTCAATTTTTACAGCGTTGCTGCCCGTAGTGATAGCCCTCCAAATCTACTACCCAAAAATAAACATATGGACATGGGTTACCATTTTAAAAAATGTGCAAATCTATTTAGGAACCTATGTGAACATATTTTAAGTGGGGGTGGACCTCAAACCCTATAGGGGGGTCCGGGGGCATGCTCCCCCGGTAAGACTTGTTTTTAAATGTTGGACTTAAATGCATCCATCTGGTGCATTTTGAGGGGGAAATAAAGAGAGAGACTACACCCACATAAAACAGAACTGTATACATTTAAATAATCATAAAATCATAAGAACATGGCCATAACCAATAACATCCCATATCCAATATGAAAAAACATTGAAACTTGTTTATTTATTTGTTTTTGGTTCATTTATAGTTGTGAGTGTGTCTGTGCTCCTGAACCAGCCTCACCTGTCTCCCTCCTCTCCCCATGCTCCTCTTTGAGGCAGCAGCAAAGACTAGTTTTAGTTCTCAACAAGTTTTAATAGTTTATCTTGCCTTTTTTCACCTAGTTTTTTTTATTATTCATGCATATTTTACTAATCACTCCCCCCTCAAATGGAAATATGTGTTTACATAAATAGTGACCAAACCGTTTGAGACCCAGAGAGAACTTAGACTAAGTTAACTATCTAAACACTCAGAGAGTCCTTTACGTCTGAGTTGTAGTTATCAGTCCTCCATTTAAAAGTTTGGGTGGCATAGAACAAGCAAACATAGAAAGAAGGAAGAAGAAATTAAATGGAAGGAAAAGAAGATGAAGGCACATATGTATTTATTGTTTAATTGATTTCTCAGATAGGAGTATTGCTTGCATGTATTTAAAATAATAATGTCTTTAGACTCAACAAATTCTAATTAAAAATGCTTATTTAATGTGTCATACCCACTTAATGGGAAGAAACTCAGCTATCAGACAATATTAACAATTTTTAGAAAAACGAAACATAAGGGTAATAACAAACACTCTGAATTAGCCCTGAGCGAAAAAATGCTAAAACACTTACATGTAGCACAGAACTCGTTAAAATACCCTTATTACTTATCGTATCTGCACAAACAAGATATCGATTAGCAAGCTGAGATTCCACAAATTCTACAGGTATTAGTATAATTACTGACCGATCCGAACTTGCGACATGAGAAGCTAACACAGACATCACACCATGTAGCATTAGGTAGCCAACACAGCAATATGTCTTACCTTTGTTGTTTTATGATCAAAAGTTGTCTTCAATGGCATTAAAATGATAAAAACGCTGCTGTAGGTTAATCCATAGGTTAATCCAATGTGTCTGTGTCACTTGGAAATGATTTCTGATAATCCATCAACAATAAACCAAGTTTTCAGTTTTCAGATTTCAGAGCGTAAAATAGGTTTCGCTTTGGGCAAACTGCGTGCGCAAAGCTCTCACCTCTCAATGGTAATGTGTGTGTGTATGTGGAAATTCCCCTTCGATTCTATTGGCTCTAACGGTTCAAAGAGATGTCAATCATCAAAATCAACCAATGGGTTCCAGAGAAACGGCAAATACCCATTTCCACCCAAATGACCGCAGAGGTGGTTTTTTTGTTGTGCTAAACCTCTCTAAAGGTCAAATGTCACTTGTTTTGCATCAATCTTGATACAGGGTACTTATTATATGTTATAGTTTGGATTCCTAAAGCTGTTAGTCTACTATCCCATCATTCAATGGTTGCTTTCACAATAAGTAATGGTTTATTTTTGGACGGACACTATCATTTACATTTTTTAACTATGTTCAATCTGAATTTACTTTAAAATAAAATAAATCTATATTGATTCTGTCTTTTCTACATCCAACTCACAGGTTTATCATTACTTTGAGACAAAAGATTATTAATTTACCCCTTTTAGAAGAGAAGTTATTGTCATTTGTTCTGGGAATGTCATTTTCGAGACTGAGACCTGAAAAACAGGCTTGGGGCTTAACAGGTTAAGACATATTCCCAACGGAAGAGAATAAAGAGATAAAAGCATTCAACAGTTAAAGGTGGGTTTTGGAGAAACCAGCTTGAGTGTGCTAGAATTTGAAAATACACAGCCGGAAAAAATCTGCCACTTCCTCACAGAGCCCCTCCTCTAACACACACGAACGCGCACATGACCAATGAGGGCTCGAGATAAGTTTGTGCCCCGATGGAAATCTGACAGGCAGGTAGGCCATCCAATTATTTTAGCCGGGCCGGCTAAAATGATTGGTCGTGCTTTTTACAGTACTACGGTTTCCACAGATGACATTTTGTAATGGATTTTTTGTCAAAGCACTTCAGATATTCATTGCTATCGGGATGTTGAGAGCATTCCATGGAATATAACAAAAAGTGTATCTCGAGCCGGTTTCTCAAACTTACCTACCCCACCTTTAAGGTAAGGTCGAATAATTGAAAGGTCAAAACAAACTTAATTCAAACTCTGTTCAATTTAAATGGCTATGATATTTGGTCAAAAATAAATAAATCGAGAAATAATAAAAGGAACCACATACTGACCTCCAGACCAGACAAACGCAGGTGTGCTGTACGAACTGTAAAACACTCGATCTTCTCTTGCAGCTCTATACACATACCCTGCTGTGTGTGTTTGTCCATCAATGATGAAGAGATGCTGTTCAGTCCCATTCTCGCTGCCAGCTAGCTGCTCATAGCGGTAGGAGTCGTCTGACTTTTGGGGAACAGCCTTATACCAGTAGAAGCTCCAGCCAGCAGAAGGATAATCAACCCTGCAGTTCAGAGTTACTGAGGCTCCAGGACTCGGCCACGATGGAGACACAGAGAGGACAGGCAGAGGTGTGTCTGTTGGAAATTGATTTAATGATAACGTTATGATGTATAATTGGTGGGTTACATGCACTTCTTGGATCCTACATATTTTCGACAAAAGTATGAAGCAAATGTAAGGGTGAACTGTCCTTAAATATAAAAACCAAAATACTACTTTTTATTTTATATAGAGCAAAAAAAGTCAACTGATGATAAATGACTTACTGTCAGATACTGTCAATCTGAAAACAATAAATTTGTCGCAGGTTATAAAGTATAACAAGTTTTGTTGGTAAAGCATTATCTTTATGTAAATGCTTTGATGTAAGAAGTTGATCCCTGTCTGTCTTTAGGTCCTTATTTTGAATACTCTTCATTTTGTGATAACCTAAAAGCACAGGATTGTACAGCATACATCACCTGCCTTTACAGCATCAGGCGACCTGTTCAAACGTTAACAAATTCATATAATTTACTGATTATATACAGTGGTGGAAATAAGTATTTGATCCCTTGCCGATTTGGTAAGTGTACCCACTTAAATAAATGAACAGTCTATAATTGTAATGGTAGGTTTATTTTAACAATGAGAGTAAGAATATCAACAAGAAAATCCAGAAATGGACATTATATAAAAGATACAAATTTATTTGCATTTAACTGTGGGAAATAAGTATTTGATCCCCTTGCAGCCAACAAGAATTCTGGCTCTCACAGACCGGTTACATCAGTCTTCTTACTTTAAAAAAGTACTCCTAATATCAACTTGTTATCTGTATAAAAGACACCTGTCCACAGAATCAATCAATCAGATTCTAACCTCTCCACCGTGGGCAAGACCAAAGAGCTGTCTAAGGACCTCAGGGACATGATTGTAGACCTGCACAAGGCTGGGATTGGCTACAAGACCATCAGAAAGCAGCTTGGGGAGAAGGAGACTGTTGGTGCGATTATTCGGAAATAGAAGAAAAAGAAAATGGGCATCAATCGCCATCGGTCTGGAGCTCCACACAAGATCTCGCCCCGTGGGGTATTGATGATCATGAGAAAGGTGAGGGATCAGCCAAGAACTACACAGGGAGGAACTTGTTAATGATCTCAAGGAAGCAGGGACCACAGTCACCAAGAAAACTATTGGTAACACACTACACCATAATGGATCAAATCCTGCAGCGCCTGTGAGGTCCCCTGCTCAAGCAGAACATGAAAGGCCGGTCTGAAGTTCGACAATGAACATCTGAATCATTAAAAAAAGGCTTGGGAGAAGATGATGTGGTCAGATGAGACCAACATTGCAATATTTTGCATCAACTTGACACGCCGTGTGTGGAGGAAGAGAGATACTGACTATAACCCCCCCCCGTCAAATATGGAGGTGGAAATATGCTTTGGGGGTGTTTTCTCTGCTAAGGGGACAGGACGACTTCCCTGCATCGAGGACAGGATGTACGGGGCCATGTACCGTGAAATATTGGCCGATAGCCTCCTTCACTCAGCCAGGACACTGAAAATGGGTCATGGATGGGTCTTCCAGCACGAGAGTAAACCTTAACATACGGCCAAGCACACTTAGGTGATGGAGAGGCCTAGCCAGTCTCCCAACCTTAATCCCATAGATAATCGGTGGAGGGAGCTGAAGCTTCGAGACGCCAAGCATCAGCCTCAAAACCTTAAGGATTTGGAGAGGATCTTCAGAGAGGAGTGGACCAGAATCCTGACGGAGATGTTCACAAACCTGGAGACCAACTACAGTACAAGAAGCGTCTGACCTCTGTGTGTCCAACAAGGGTTTCTCCACCAAGTACTAAGACATGTTTTGCAAGGGGATCAAATACTTATTCCCCATAGTTAAATACAAATCAATGTTTATCTTTTATAAAATAATGTCAATTTCTGGATTTTCTTTTTGATATTCTTACTCAAATTGTTCAAATAAACCTACCATCAAAATGATAGACTGTTCATTTATTTATAAGTGGGCAAATTTACAAAATCTGCAAGGGATCAAATACTTATTTCCTCCACTGTATATAAAGTAAAATGTGTTTTCTTTTTGTCAAGAAATGTATTATACATTGACCAAACCGATGTTGTTTACAAAAAGAAAGACAATTGTATATTTACCTTGAGCTTGTCCACGGTAAAGTAAATTGAGCACTGAAATACATTTAAAACTACATCAGACATTATCAAACGGACAAATATATCATAACCTCAGGCATTTAAAAAGTTGTATCAATGGTAATTAAAACTGGAAAAGAGCAAAGTGTGTCCCATCTTCACATCCACACTGACTCTCCATCTCTTACACAAACGTCCACTTTAACACTTGAAGAAAATTGAGGAAGACTAACAGAGCACTGTGGGAGGAAATCTGATGTCAACATGAGCTCATTGGTATTTTACACATTTCCTAAGAATAACTAGTCTCTCTTTCCTTCCTGTTTTACATTGGCATGACTACTTCATGCTCATGCCATGCAGATACATTTTAACTTCACTCTCTACCAACATCCCACTTTAAAAAGGCAGAGTAAATAGTCATTTTTGCTCAACTCAAATCTCAGTAAAAATGCATGGCAGTATTATACTCGTGTTTCAAAGGCAGATTTAACGCCAACAGTTAGATGGTTCATCGAGACAACTGCAGAACGATTTAACCTCTTCGTCATTCTTTACCTGACCTTTATTGCAATTGTAATTCTGATCATTTATCATGCATTAGTCTAGAAACACAAGACAAATGTCAGGATTTTTTTGGTCACATCTCAGCTCTTGCACCTCTAAATTCCTTCGGTCTCCTCAAAGCATGACTGTACTGGATCCCCAGAATAAGAGGGAGGATGATGAAGCAAATCAAACACCTTGTGAAAAGAATAATCATGTAGAAACAATTAAGTAAATAAAGTTTATTGATGCAAAACAATGCTTACTTTTTTTTAAATACACCTAGATTAAAGCCATATGATGCATTTTCTTTCAATGATTTGCTATTACATTAACTGTACAAAATACTGTCTGATAAATGGAGAGCAAAGCTGCAAATAAGGTTTAATAAACAAAGGTTTAGTTTTGGTATGTTGCTTCCATTCGTCTTGTCCTTACAGAAGACATTGTTCGATCTGTAAGAAACCAAAGAAGAAAGAGATTACACTTTTTAAAGAATTAGGGTGTTTCATGACAGATTACTCCCATTTACAACATATTTAACAATATATGAAATATATAGAGAGATTGATCTGAATACTTACATTATGTTAAGCTGCATTTTTACCGAGAGCTGTTCCTGGTTTGAGTTCAGAATAAATAGTTTCATCCGCTGGTGCAGGACTTGACTTCCCTATGAATTAAGAGATTATTATTATTTAGTTTTTACAGTATTCCCCCGGTCAAAAATGAAAATGTACTGGTGTACATTTTCCTCACAAGAGGGTAGAATGATAGTTTGATAGAAGGAATTGCTCATGAGGATTCAAAACAGTTAAACATGTATGGATACAGATGAATGAAATGTCACATGCCCTGAGGTTTATTTCATGAATGCATATAATTGTCAGAAAATAAATTTAACAACATTGACAAAGTTATGTGTAGGATTTGAACATTGTTGACTTTGGCAACACCTTGTGACACATTTTAAAATGACACCCTATCAGGCAGCACGTAACCCAACACAAGCTTAAAGCGAGTAGTATTTCATCAGACCTGCAGCTGATGCAATCTGCACATGTGAGGAAACACAATCCTCCGGTTCATTTTTCTTCCCTGTTAGACGGATCAGGAGAAAGCGTGAAAAGACAATACTTTACTTAATTTAGGCACTGCTGGCCTACAAAATCACCTTAATTATTGTATGTTATTACGACATATAAATCAAACACTCACCCTTCTTAGAAATGTTTTTGAGCTGCACCACAGAATATGTCACATCCGTATATTCATCTGAAATATACAATTTGGTTTGTATTTAAAAGAGGGATCCTTGAATTGTCATATTCCAGTATTTATATTGACTATACTGTACCATGTGCAGGTTCTTCAGGGCCTCTGACTGTTGCATAGAGACAGGCATTATCTGAAGAGAAATCAAAATCAAACCAAATTCATATTAAAATCCCTCTATATGAACTCTTACATTTTTTAAAACAACTAATGAGAAATGGAAATGCTACTCGGTTAATAACGTTAACAATAAATTAAAAACGTATTAAGGATTCAGGCTGACCCTGGAGAACAGAAGCAAGCATAGTTTCGTCCTGGTTGATCATGTGGTCTGTAGCAGGGCCCTGATTGGTCCTCTGAGATCTGGTGGGCAAAACACATGAATGAAGTGGATTTATGAAAGGAACATGACTGCTGTCATGTTCAAAATAAAAGAAAAAAATATGTGTTGTACCAACCTGCTATAGCATGAATCTGTTAACAAAATAAAAAAACAAGACATTTGCTGCTATGTTATTATGCATTGCAAAGTGTTCTACTGTCAAAACAGTACATGTTATTACAACATAGTCAGTCTTACATCAGAAGAAAATTATCTCACCTTTTGACTTCCTGTATAAATACAGGAACAGCAGCAGGAGAATAATCAGTGAAACTCCACAAAGCAGCCCAACGATCAGCAGGACGGGAAATTCAGAGGCTTCTCCATCCATGGACGCTGCTATTATAAGTAATCTTAATTAATATTATATCTCTTTCCTGTAATAAATTAAATTTCTAAAACATTTATCCTACACAACCACAGTTTAATTCAGAAGAAACTACACTTTCTTTATCTCAGACTGTAACACAGCTTACAAAAAAATACTTACATTTGACTGAGAACCAACTCTCTGGTGACGTCCAACCATCTGCTGAATCTCTCCGTTTACATTTATAAAAGCCTTCGTCTGACTTTGACACTGCAGAGATGGTCAGCTCGCTTCTGGTATCGTTCTGGATGAGTTTGTCATCTTTATAGAAATCCACATTATAAACGGTTCCTGTCTTGAACTTGCAGCTAAGAGTGACAGGACGTCCCTCAGCCACAGGTCGGACAGGACTCACCAGGATAATTTCACCATCTGAAAACAAATCAAAGAATATCAAGGCTTTATCAGAGGCATCAGCTTTTGCAGATTTAATACGTTTATGCACAACTGGTCTAGTCTGGCAGAAGCTGAAATGTCAGGTAGATGTTTGAGGACATTAAAACACATAGAATATTATCTTTGATCTTTGAAAGAAGTAACCTGGAAATCACTTCACAAATTAGCACTTTTTATAAAGTTTTACTAATTTGAAGAGACGTTTGGCTAATGCATGTCACCTTCACATTTTAAAACAACATAATACTTCAGAAACAAACATTTTAAATAATTAAAACTCACCATCTTTAGTGATGTTGACTGCATTACTGAACTGTCCTGTTCCAGACTCACACCAGAACACTCCACTAAACCGGCTTTTGCTTATTGTGCATGTGGATCCAGTCATTGTCCCCCAGGAAGAACAACGATAAAGGGAACGAGGTTCAGAAAACCTCATCACTCTCCACTCAGTGGTTTTTCCCTCGCAGCTCAGCGACATGGACGTTTTGGTGAAGTGCTGCACACTGTCAGGACTCACTGTGAGAGACGCTGCTGAGTTCAAATCTGAAAAACAGGGTAGGCCTACATTTAAACCATTTAAACGGTAAAAGACATTGCATGCAAAAAGAGATGAAACAAGCCTAAAAAGTGAATATTTAATCCATGGATATATTTAGTTGAAAGTAAAATAATTATTGGCGTTGTTGGTTTTGTGTTATGTAAAAAGCAGTAATTCCAATTGACACAATATCAAATTAAAGTTGTCCATTTAAAAGTTGGAGGGGGCAAGCAAACTGAAGTAGGAGGAAAGACAACTGCTGTTTGAAAAGTATCTAATATTAAAATTGATGCTGGTGTAAAATAAAGTTCCCAAAATAAGTGACTTTGTTCCATTTTGCAATAATGGAAAAGTCAAAACAACAGGCCTCCAGACCAGACACACTTTGATAAAGAAATGTTTTGGCCTAATAGTGATGCAAACTACAGAAAGGAAGAAAAAGTCAAATCACACTGACCTCCAGACCAGACGAACACAGGTTTGCTGTACGAAGTGTAAAACACTGGATCTCCTGTTCCTGCTCTGCACACATACCCTGCTGTGTGTGTTTGTCCATCAATGATGAAGAGATGCTGTTCAGTCTCATTCTCGCTGCCAGCTAGCAGCTCATAGCGGTAGGAGTCGTCTGACAGTCTGGGAACAGCCTTATACCAGTAGAAGCTCCAGCCAGCAGAAGGATGATCAACCCTGCAGTTCAGAGTTACTGAGGCTCCAGGACTCGGCCACGATGGAGACACAGAGAGGACAGCCTGAGGTATTTCAGCTGGAAAGTGATTTAATGATAAAGTTATGATTTATAATTGCTGGATTACATGCACTCCTTGGATCCTCCATATTTCTTGCATACAGTATGTAAAAAACAAATGTAAGTGTGAACTGCTCGGCTCCCAGACTCTGGAACTCCCTGCCACGACGCATCCGACAGTCTGATTCCAGAACAACATTCAAAACCCAACTCAAAACCCACCTGTTCAAACTGGCATTTTCTCTATAATCTGTACCCTGTGTCCTTCTGTAGTCCACTTCCTGTCGTTTGTCTCGTCTTACCCCGGCTGATACTTCACTAAATCCACTGTTTTCATTTTAAGGTAAAATTGTAAATGGAAATTGTTAATCTGTAACCTTGTAAGGTGTCCTTGGGTGTTTTGAAAGATGCCCCCCAAAATAAATGTATGATTATTATTATTATTATTATTATTATTATTATTATAATAAAACGTGCTGAAAAAGTCAAAAGCCTTTTTTTTCTTTGTTCATTGTCCAGTGTTTCTAAGACGATGCAGATATTATCATTCTGTTTCATTTTGGGTTTAATAAATGTCTGAAGCTTTTAGGTATGAAAATGACTTACGTTCAGTTCTCAGTGTGCTTGGTTCAGATTCTTCGTTGCCAAATCTACAACTGTAAGAGCTCCCGTCTGACATTACTTGAACGGTGTTTTTTGCCATTAATGGTGACTGGTGGTTTCTGTCCGTTGTGATTAATGATCCGTCTCTGAAGAAGGCAGCATTCTCCTCTCTCTGAGTCCGATGCCGACAGCGCAGAGTCACTGATTCTCCTTCAAACAAAGTGGACGCAGGACTTTCCAGGATCACGTTTCTGTCTGTGTAACACAAATGGTTACTTGTTTTAGTAAAACAGTTCAATTAATAACACATTAGTACAAAGAAATACTTCCATTTATGAAGAATACATTTTCACATTTCATGAAAAAGGAATACATTTTTACCTGCACTGTTTGAATAATTATTGTTAAGCACATTAAGGTGTATCAGTTTCTCGAATATATTGGTATTTCTTCATAATTTGTCACAATTAATAAAGTATAACGAGGTTTGTTGGTAAAGTATTATCTTTATGTAAATGCTTTGATGTAAGAAGCTGATCCCTGTTTGTATTGTTGTTCTTATGTTAATACTCTTGATTTTGTGAAAGCACAGGATTGTACAGTATACTGCACCTGCCTATACAGCATCAGTGGAGCTGTTCAAACGTTAAAATATTATAATAATTTACAGATTATATATTGTAACTTGTCCAAACTGCGTGTTCATATCAATATGGCTCATAAATAAATAAAGAAATGCTTTTATTGAACATGTAAGTAGTATTACTTTGATCACTTACCTGATATATATAGATAGATTGTATTGCTTGTCTTTATTAATCCTCCGTTCTGAAACAAGCACTGGTATTGACCACTGAAGCTTGTATACAGAGGCTGTAATGTATAGCTCTCATGTTGGCCGTAAGAGAGAAATCCTTGACCATCCTTGTACATTGAGTAAAACCAGTCGCTGCCTTTGCCTCCTGTGAGGTTACACTTGAAGGTCACAGACTCTCCGGTAAAAAAAGCAGTCCAGTTTGGCTCAATGGTCAGCACAGCATCTAGAAACCATCACAAGATACATGAAGTAAAATGTGTTTTCTTTTTGCCAAACATTTATAATAAATTGACAAAACGGAACGCACAAAAAAGAAGATGTTGTTTGGAGAGTTACATAGGTTGATTTTCGCTTTACTTATATATTAGTAAACAACAAGAAAGAAAATGGTATAATCACCTTGAGCTTGTCCACGGTAAAGTAAATTCAGCACTGAAACAAGTTTGAAACTAAATCAGACATTATTAAACTGACAGAAATCAAATGTATCCTAACATCAGGCCTTTAAAAAGATGTATCCATGGCAATTAAAACATTCAAAGTACTCACGGAGAAACCCCAGTAGAGAGAGCAAAGTGTGTCCCATCTTCACATCCAACACTGATAATCTGCTGCTCTGTTTATGAGAAAGTCTTCTACTTTGTGTGAATAGAAAGATTGAAACTGCCGCATATGAAGAGGAATCAGGAACTACAGAGAAACAAATGTAATGTAATATTGGACACGGAAGTTGATTTTTAACTTCTTTACACAGTCTGGACTTCCTTCCCTTTTAGACAAAGCTCACACTGAACAGATTTTAACACAACACATTTTTTGCACCTTAGTTTAGGTATCCTCAAATGATGAAGAGAGATAAGGTATTAAAATATCCTTCCTGGGCGTAGATAAGATCATCCTCTCGGCTCGTGCTTCTTCACAAATGGTCAGTAATTATTGATGCTGCTATAAAGACTGCTGCATGAAGTCAAACAGTTTTCTTTCTAGAACAAATTAAGGGATAAAATTGCATGCGTCATACTCACATTATAATCCATGGGCCTTCTCACCAATATTTCATGTGAAAATGTGTGTAACCCAAATAGTTGAACTGCAGAGCTGGAGTGTTCTGGAGGAATTCAACTTTAAGTTTGGAAACAACCTCACCCACAGGAAGTCTCTCATAGTGTCTTTACCAGAAGTGAATGTGAAGAGAGACAAAGTCCTGCCCCCTCCTCGAGATAGACTCGATCTACTTTAAGGGAGCAACATTTCATATCTTCATCATTCAAAATAAAGCAATCATTTGAATACAGAAAATATGTTTTGTCTAGGAGCAAAATTGTATCACAACAGTTGAACAAAAATGACTTAATGCATAATAATGATCGAAATAAATAAATACCACAACACTTCAGGAGCTGTGAAGTTTTAAATGTGGTGGGGAGTCACAATTGAAAGCTTCCACTTCCATGCATGAGTGCAAAGCTAAGGAAGTGAACCTTAAGTAGTCATTTGTTTAATTATTAGTTAGGAGTTACATTTACATGACATCAGACCCTGCTGCCAGACTTCAGAAGGACTATTTGTGTAGAGTAGGTAAAGTATCAGATTAAGTAGTTTGACACCACCTTGTGGTCATATATCGAAAGAAAGCTTCAAATATAACTGCTCAGTGACTGGAGAACAAGTCAAATAGAATATCCTCAGTAAAACATACTTACATAAATTGGACAAACTAATGTTGGCTGTAGTTCGTCAGTAGATTCTCTTCTTCTATCTCTTTACATAGAGAATACTGTATGTTTACCCATGGACAATGTAGGAACACAGTACCATATATTCACATTTTCAGATCATACAAGATAATAAAGTGTAAGTACTAGCAGACAACACATTATATATTAAATGCAAAAACGGGTTTTGGCTACCATTTTTTAAATTGTAATACCAAAAACAAGTTTGAAAATTATAAAATGTTCTGCCTTGTTTTCCTCCTGGACAGGCTTTACTGCTTTGATTGAATTGAAAGCATGAAATAAAGATAATACTTGTGGGTTGTTGTTTTTCTAATGGTGACAATCGTATGAGAACATCCGTCATGTTTTTAAATATATTGGATAATCTGCATCAGAAAATACAGAATGTTTGTATTATTAAAGATCAGATCAAATAATCCAAATTATTTTTATTAATACAAAACAAAAACGTGCCCCAACAATCTGAAAGGAAACAAATACAGTGTACCAAAGCTGTGTGTTTGAGTTCCTTTGAACCTGAACATCTTGTTTGACCTATTGGTGGCGCTGTGACTGCAGATGTTTTGGCTTTTGCAAGAGACTACTTGTGCAGGTAAATTTAAAGGCATTAGATCATGTGTTGGCACCCTGTGGTAGCATCTCGTAAGAATCATTCACTGAACAGTACATGCAGGTATAATTGCATTCAGGTTTTATTAATAATATATGTGTGTGTCCACTGCGTGCATCTCCAGTGCGAAAGCATGTGTCCATACTGCATATATTAGTATCTCGCTCTAATATCACCAAATGTACAACAAGGTTAGAGCCACATGATGTGAATCAGACATGTAACAAATAAGGTTGTAGTACAATGTTTTACACTAAATATAAGTACACAGACAGTAAGTATCCAGTTGAATTGCAAAGCATGTTCCAGAAAGGCCGTTATTAAAAAAGGAACTGCGCTATTTCCACAAAAGCAGCAAATACACTCAATTGCTGAAACAAGGATGTTGCTTTTCATGTTTTTATCTGCTCCATTGGTTCTGTCCACGAGGATGTCTTTATTGATCTGGAAGAAAACCAAAATGAGTTATTATCATTACTTTCTGCTCATGGTACTGTTTTTGAATACAACAATGTATTATGTTAATGCCAATTATAACTAATTTGTGTGTAAACATATTTAAATTTGCCATTTATTAGTTACGATGTTTTAAGTAATGTTCCATTAAACCAAAACATGTCTGGAAAACAACATGCTGTATTTAAGAAAGACATGAAAATGCACGAAAAGTATAACACTGACAAGCAGCACAGCACATAATAAAAGCTTTTAGTACATTTATATGTATTAAAGTGTTTTGTACTTTACCTTCAGCCACGTTTAAGTAAAGGCTCTCTTCTGGTTCATTACTGGCACCTGTTAGAAGGATTAAAATAATGTATCAAAGGACAATTCCTGTACTTTATTTAGACACTGCTGGCCTACAAAAGCATCTCAACCATTGCATGTAGTATTTGTATTACTCCATGTTAAACACAAATGAAATACTTTACAATTTCCGGCTTCTACAGGCCCTCCGATTGTTTCATAGAGACAACGATCACCTACAGAGAAGTGAAAATCAACCACGGTTACACCAATCATTTTAATCACAATTAAGGCTAAGAGTTCAAATAAATCATATTATTAAACCGGAGAAGGGCTGACCATGGAGGAGAGTAGAATATTTTGGCATGTTTTGAATTTCATCCTGGTTGATCATGTGGTCTGTAGCAGGGCCCTGATTGGTGCTCTGAGATCTTGTGGGCCATACACATGAAGATAATGAAGACGATTGACTTTAACATATAACAGCTGTAAAGTTCAAAATGAGATACAAGAGCGTTGTACCGACCTGATGAAGACTAAATCTGTTGAATACAAGAAAAAATCAGTAACATTGTTTTTGAATTGCAAATACTTACGGTACATGTAATGTATGATTTTGAGTAATTGTAGTTTAATTCATTTAATATCAGATGAAAAGGTTCTTACCTTTTGATTTTCTGTAGCGATACAAGAACAGCAGCGGGAGAATTATCAGTAAAACTCCACAAAGCAGCCCGACAGTCCACAGGATGGGAAATTGAGAGGCTTTTCCAGGCCGAGACGCTGCTAATATAAATAACCTTAATTATTATTTTTGTATACAACACTTTCCTCAAAGTACTTCACAGTAACAGAGCTTTAAGGTCCGACCAAGCCTCAGAAATATCTAAGATTAATAAACAATGACAATCAAAATTTTTTTTAAAAACAAAACCTATATTCACTGGTATAAATCAAATCAGGTTTTATTTATATAGCACATTTTAAAAACGATTTTTGGTCGAGTCAAATGCTCGAACATTCAAATAACACATTACTACAATCGCAAACAGAAGACAATAAATTACACCAGCAAATATAAAAATCAAACACAGGGAAATATCATGAGTCCTGCTCCGCTCTGACTAGAAGGCCAGGGAGAAGAAGTGAGTTTTTAGTGTTGGTTTAAAAAACCCTAGGGTCTGGGCCGACCTCACATGAAGGGGCAGAGTGTTCCAGAGCCTGGGGCCAGCTGCTGCGAAGGCTCGGTGCCCCCGGGTTTTGAGTCTGGTCTTGGGCACTACCAGCAGCAGCTGGTCAGCCGACCTTAATGCTCTGGCTGGGGTGTAGCGATGGAGGAGTTCTGCTATATAGGCCGGAGCCAGCACATTTAGGGTTTTGAAAACAAATAAAATGATTTTAAAATCAATACGGAACCTAATTGGAAGCCAGTGCAATGAGGCCAGAATTGGGGTGATGTGGTCACGCTTTTTGTGGCCAGTGAGAAGACGTGCAGCTGCGTTCTGCACTAGCTGCAGGTGTCTAATTGACGCCTGGTCCATACCCACGTATAGAGCGTTGCCATATTCCAACCTTGTTGTTACAAAGGCGTTAATAACCCTTTCCAGGTCCTCAAAAGATAAAAACAACTTGGTCTTGGCCAATAGTCATATTTTAAAAAAGCAGGTCTTGACTACGGTGCTGACCTGCTTATCAAATTTAAAAGCGATATTGAAGGTCACTCCAAGGTTCATGACCGAGGGGAGGATGTGTTTATTAAAGGAGCCCAGAATATCAACCGGAGAGGCTGGAGGTTGGGGTCCAAAAAAGATGACCTCGGTCTTGTTCTCGTTGAGGTTGAGGAAATGTTTGCTCAACCAGGATTTGATCTCTGTCAAGCAGTCCATCAATAGCTGTACCGAGTTGACATTAGAATTGAAAGGCAAATCTGTACATCATCGGCGTAACAATGGAAGGGGATGTTGTGTTTTGTGAGAATTGAACTTAGGGGCAGTATGTACAGTAGAAAAAGGATGGGGCCCAGAATCGAGCCTTGGGGAACCCCACAGGTAAGAGGGGCTTTGGCAGAGGAGAAGGCACCTAGCTGCAGTGAGAAGCTGCGGTCTGTCAGGTAGGACCTGAACCATGCAAGGGCCGAGCCTGTGATGCCTGCGGACTGTTCGAGCCGCGACAACAGGATGCTATGGTCCACAGTGTCGAAGGCAGCTATCAGGTCTAAGGTCAGGTCAGCACCAGGACAGCTGGGCTACCTGAGTCTGCGGCTAGGAGCAGATCATTAAAAACTCTTAAAAGGGCTGTTTCAGTACTGTGCATGGGTTTGAAGCAAGACTGAAACTTTTCACGAATGCCATGCATGGTTAAAAAAGACTGCAGCTGGGCGTAAACTACTCTATAGTGTATATATATACACTATAAACCCCTGTTCACATATCTTCTATTTTCAATGCTGCTCATGTAATCATGGTCATATGAATGTTTTAAGAATGAATACAGAACTGGAAAAATATATTTCTCTTATAAAAAAATTAATTGTATAATTCAGAGGAAACTAAGACATCTTTGAATTCAGTAATAACTGTCTTTTTTAGCTCTGACTCAGCAACACATCTCAAAAAGAGGAAACTGTTTTTATCATACTCACATTTGACTGAGAACCAACTCTCTGATGAGGTCCTACCGTGTGCTGAATCTCTCTGTTTACATTTATAAAAGCCTTCGTCTGACTTTGACACTGCAGAGATGGTCAGCTCCCTTCTGTTATCGTTCTGGATGAGTTTTTCATTTTTGTAGAAATCCACATCATAAAGAGCAGTTCCTGTCTTTAACTTGCAGCTAAGAGTGACGGGAAGTCCCTCAGCCACAGGACGGACAGGACTCACCAGGATAATTTCATCATCTGAAAAAAAATCAAAGAATATGAAGGCTTTATCAGAGATATCAGCTTTTGCAGATTTAAAGGTCACCTATCATGCTATTTTTAGGCAATAGCATAGGTCAAGTGTTTTTCACAAAATACCACAGATCACCCATTCTAGCCATGCCTCATATCCCTCTATTTCACTTCCTGTTTCTAAAGTGCTGATGTTATGCATAAAGCTTAAAAAAAAAGAATTGATAAAAAAAAGGAAGGGCCTGAGCTCATGCAGGACCCGGCAGCTACTGTCTAAACTAAATACTGCCGTGATGAAACGCCATGGATTATCAAGGATTATCTCTGAAACAGTATGGAGCTCAAAGGCTTTCTCTCTTGCCGGTTATACCACAAGGTGAGTTCCTTTTTATTTCCTGCTTCTTCACACACATGCTCTGTGCAGTAGGCTACAGGTTAGCTCTGAGTGTTTGCAATGCTAATGTAAACATGCACCAACCATATTACGTCCAAAGCAGTCGGGCATTGTTTCTGATAGGGCGGTGGGTGTAAAGTCAGCCTACATTTCCGTTATTACGTCATATCGGACACAAATCTGGATCAGCTCCGTTGTAGCCCCGTTTTTATAGATTTGAGTACGGAGGAAAAGAGAGAGGGCTTTATTTTCTGACGCTGCGTGAGTTCCCAGACACACCGGGGACACATATTTATGTATAAAAGACATCAAAAAGTGCATTTTGCATGATAGGTCACCTTTAACCTGTTAAACACTGAGCCTGTTTTTCAGGTCTCAGGCTCGAAAATGACATTCCCAGAACAAATGACCATATCTTCCCTTCTAAAAGGGTTCATTAATATTCTTTTATCTCAAAGTAATGATAAACCTGTGAGTTGGATGTAGAAAAGTCAGAATCAATATAGATGTTTTTTTATTTTAAAGAAAATTCAGATTGCACTAGTAAAAAACTATAAATTATAGTGTCCGTCCAAAGATTATTTTTTACTGAGTGAAAACTAACCGTGGATGATGGGTTAGTTGACTGAAAGCTTTAGGACTCAAAAGTACAACATATAATAAGTACCCTGTATCAAGATGGATGCAAAACAAGTGACATTTTACCTTTTTAGAGAGATTTAGCGAAAACATTTGGTTGGATTTTCCAGATCTCTGGCCCCCCTTAGTCAATGTTGCTGATTGACATCTCTTTCTAAATGTCAAAGCCAATGGAATCGAGGGAAAGTTCCACATACACACACAGCTTACCAAATAAGGAGTGAGAGACGCGTAGAAAAACCGGAAGCTGCGCTAACCTCTGGTGGCTACCATTAGCAGCTAATTTTCTCCGATTTTTGCATAAAAATGGAATTATGGATCATGAATAATTTTTTCAAAGTGACAGACACATTGCTATAACCTATGAATTAACCTTCAGCCACGTTTTTTCTCGTTGTAATGCTATTGAACACGACTTTTGATCAGAATAACAGCTAAGGTGAGAATATCTCCGTGTTTTGCTACCTAAAGCTACTTGTGTGTAGTCTGTATTTGCTTCCCCTGTCACAAGTTCTGATCGCTCAGTGATGATCCTTATATTTCTATAATCTGTGGACTCTCAGGATGTTATCTAAGCTTGTGCACATCCAATAAGTATATCGATCAGTGTAGCTAGAGTTCTATGCTAACGGCCTTAAGATTGTTTCGCTCGTAGCTAATTCAGAGGCTCGTCGCTAGCTTTGTGGGTTTTAAAGAAAAAAAAAGGTATCAGTTAGCTGAGTTTCTTCCCGTTACATGGATATAAAACATTCATAGTTTATTGAATATTAAGATGCCCTCAGACGCTGTTTCCTGCAGATGACGCGTTTTCCCCCCCCGGTATCGGGGGTGCGGTGTAGAAGAGGTTAATACATTCATACACGACTGGTCTAGTCTGGCAGAAGCTGAAATGTCAGGTAGATGTATGAGAACAATAAAACACAAAGAATATTATCTTTGATCATTGAGAGAAGTAACCTGGAAATCACTTTCCAGCAAATTAGCCTTTTTTATAAAGTGTACTCACTTTGAAGAGACATTTGGCTAATGCTTGTCACCTTCACATTTCCAAACAATATAATAATTCAGAAACAAATATTTTAAATAAATAAAACTCACACTTCATTGTGATGTTGACTGCATTACTGAACTGTCCTGTTTCAGACTCACACCAGTACACTCCACTAAGCCAGCTTCTGCTAATTGTGCATGTGGAACCAGTCATTGTCCCCCAGGAAGAACAACTATAAAGGTTGTTAGATTTCGAAAACCTCATCACTCTCCACTCAGTGGAGTTTCCCTCACAGCTCAGTGACACAGGCGTTTTGGTGAAGTGCTGCACACTGTCAGGACTCACTGTGAGAGACGCTGCTGAGTTAATATCTGAAACACACAAAGAGGGGACATTTAAACCATGCAAACTGAAAAAGACAATGCATTGGCACAGCAAAACTTCTACTTAATTTACCCTGAAAAAACAAAACAGGAACAAACTAAAGTAGGAGGGAAACAACAGTGAATGTCACAGTGTCTCAATCCCACACACATCTTTTTAATCATATGCATTGTTTCTGTCTTAAACCATTTAACCAGCAGATAAATATCTTAAAACATAGTCCCAACTAAAAAAATAAAGAAAACACTTACCAGTTATATCTAATGACAATGTATTGTAGAAGTACTTATATTATTAGGTTTTAGATTTACAAAGTCTGAGGTTTGAACCATGGTGAACAACAACGCATGTGTCAGGATGAAAAGAGGGTCAGGAGATTAACTCGTGTTCAAATTCAGTCCAGAAGCTGAATAAATTCATCATCATTCTGTTTCAGAGAATCGTTTTGAAAACTGAACTATGACCTGACGCTGGTGTAAAAGAAAAGTTCCCAAAATAAGTGACTTTATTCAATTTTGCAATAATGGAAAAGTCAAAGCAAAAAGGACTCCAGAGTAGACAAACTTTGATCAATACATTTGTTGTGCTAACTAAAGAAAGAAAGAAAAAGGAACCACACACTGACCTCCAGACCAAACAAACTTGCGTTTGCTGTATGAACTGTAAAACACTGGATCTCCTCTTCCTGCTCTGCAGTAATACCCTGCTGTGTGTGTTTGTCCAACAATGATGAAGAGATGCTGTTCAGTCCCATTCTCGCTGCCAGCTAGCAGCTCATAGCGGTAAGAGTTGCCTGACAGTCTGGGAACAGCCTTATACCAGTAGAAGCTCCAGCCAGCAGAAGGATGATCAACCCTGCAGTTCAGAGTTACTGAGGCTCCAGGACTCGGCCACGATGGAGACACAGTGAGGACAGGCAGAGGTATTTCAGCTGGAAAGTGATTTAATGATAACGTTTGGCATTTCCAAACAATATAATAATTCAGAAACAAACATTTTAAATAATTAAAACTCACACTCGATAGTGATGTTGACTGCATTACTGAACTGTCCTGTTTCAGACTCACACCAGTACACTCCACTGAACCAGGTTCTGGTTATTGTGCATGTGGAACCAGTCATTGTCCCCCAGGAAGAACAGGGAATAAGGTAGTCGGGTTTAGAAAACCTCATCACTCTCCACTCAGTGGAGTTTCCCTCACAGCTCAGTGACACAGGCGTTTTGGTGAAATGCTGCACACTGTCAGGACTCACTGTGAGAGACACTGCTGAGTTCAAATCTGAAAAATAAAAAGGGGACAAACAAAGCATTTATGTATATTGAAGGCTTGAAGCCAACTTGAACATAACAAAACAAGAAGGATTTAATCAACAATAAAGAGTGAGTGTCAAATTAAAGCATGTAAATACTTTTTAGTGCATTTTTGAGAGAATTGCTGAATGTGAAGAATTTGGAGTTGTTTGTAACATTTGGGAACTTGTATGTCGAACATGACCAAAAGGCATATCCAAAATATCCCAACACTCAAAATAAATGGAGCCCTCCATTTAAAGGTTTAGGGGACATAGAACAAGATAACAGGATCAAAGAAAGTACATAATAAAAGCTAATACACAAAATAAGAACAAAGCTATGGAGAGAATGAGAAGAATGGATGGATGTAAAGAAGGAAAAGTCAAATCACACTGACCTCCAGACCAAACAAACACAGGTTTGCTGTACGAAGTGTAAAACACTGGATCTCCTCTTCCTGCTCTGCACACATATCCCTGCTGTGTGTGTTTGTCCATCAATGATGAAGAGATGCTGTTCAGTCCAATTCTCGCTGCCAGCTAGCAGCTCATAGCGGTAGGAGTCGTCTGACTTTTGGGGAACAGCCTTATACCAGTAGAAGCTCCAGCCAGCAGAAGGATGATCAACCCTGCAGTTCAGAGTTACTGAGGCTCCAGGACTCGGCCATGATGGAGACACAGTGAGGACAGGCAGAGGTCTTTCAGCTGGAAAGTGATTTAATGATAAAGTTATGATGTATAATTGGTGGGTTACATGCACTCCTTGGATTCTACATATTTTCTACAAACGTACAAAACAAATGTAAGGGTGAACTATCCTTATAAATCAAAAAACTAAAAAATTATTTTTATTTTATTTTATATTGAGCAAAAAAAGTCAACTGATGATAAATGACTTGGTCAGATACTGTCAATTTGGAACAAAATCTATTTGTCACCTTGTTATGTAATAAAGTATAACATGGTTTGTTGGTAAAGTATTATCTTTATGTAAATGCTTTGATGTATGAAACTGATCCCTGTCAGTCTTGTTGTTCTTATTTTAATACTCGTGATTTTGTGATAACACAAAGCACAGGATTGTACAGTATACTTCACCTGCCTATACAGCATCAGTGGAGCTGTTCAAACATTAAAATAATTTGCAGATTATATATTACAACTTGTCCAAACTGCGTGTTCATATCAATATGGCTCATAAATAAATAAAAAATGCTTTTATTGAACTTGGTCATGGTGGTATTACTTTGAACACTTACCTGATACATTTAGATAGATTTTATTGCTTCTTGTTGTTGAGCCCCGGTGCTGGAAAAGACATTGGTATTCACCACTGCAGTCTGTAGTTAGATGGGGTAATTTATAGCTCTCATATTGGCCGTAAGGGAGAAATCCTTGACCATCTTTGTACATTGAGTAAAACCAGCCGCTGCCTTTGTCTCCTGTGAGGTCACACTTGAAGGTCACAGACTCTCCGGTAAAAAAAGTAGTCCAGTTTGGCTCAATGGTCAGCACAGCATCTAGAAACCATCACAAGATACATGAAGTAAAATGTGTTTTCTTTTTGTCAAAACATAAATAATAAATTGACAAAACGGAACGCACAAAAAAGAGGATGTTGTTTGGAGAGTTACATAGGTTGATTTTTGCTTTACTTTTATTCGTAAACAACAAGAAAGAAACATGGTATAATCACCTTGAGCTTGTCCACGGTAAAGTAAATTCAGCACTGAAACAAGTTTGAAACTAAATCAGACATTATTAAAATTAAAGAAATGACATATCATAATCTCAGGCATTTATAAAGATGTAACAATGGAAATTAAAACAGGAATAGTACTCACATAAAAACCCCAGTAGACAGAGCAAAGTGTGTCCCATCTTCACTTCCAACACTGATAAACTGTTCCTCTGTTTATGAGAAATTCTTCCAGTGTAATATTGGAAAAGGAAGTTGTTTGTTATCTTCTTTACACGGCCTGGACTTCCTTCCCTTTTAGACAAAGCTAACAAAACAGAGCGGCATTTAACACAGCGCATTTTTTTGCACCTCGGTTTAGTTATCCTCTAATGATGAAGAGAGATAAGGTATTAAAATATCCTTCCTGAGCGTAGATAAGATCATCCTCTCGGGCTCGTGCTCCTTCACAAATAGTCAGTAATTATTGATGCTGCTATAAAGACTGCTGCCTGAAGTCAAAAAGTGTTCTTTCTAGAACAAATTAAGTGATAAAATTGCATGGATCGTAATCACTTTATAATCCATGGGCCTTCTCACCAATATTTCATGTAAAACTGAGTGTAACAGCTTTAACCAAATAGTTGAAATGCAGTGCTGGAGTGTTATGGAGGAATGTGAAGAGAGACAAAGTCCTGCCCCCTCCTCGAGATAGACTTGATCTACTTTAAGGGAGCAACATTTCATATCTTCATCATTACTAATAAATGAATCATTTGAATACAGAAAATATGTTTTGTCAAGGCGCAAAATTGTATCACAACAATTGTACAAAAATGACTTAATGCATTATAATGATCGAAATAAATAAATACCACAACACTTCAGGAGCTGTGAAGTTTTAAATGTGGTGGGGAGTCACAATTGAAAGCTTCCACTTCCATGCATGAGTGCAAAGCTAAGAAGTGAACCTTAAGTAGTCATTTGTTTAATTATTAGTTAGGAGTTACATTTACATGACATCAGACCCTGCTGCCAGACTTCAGAAGGACTATTTGTAGGTAAGTATCAGATTAAGTAGTTTGACACCACCTTGTGGTCATATATCGAAATAAATATTCTAATATAACTGCACAGTGAGTGAATAGAATATTCTCAGTAAAACATACTTACATAAATTGGAAATATTAATGTTGGCTGTAGTGCGTCAGTAGATTCCCTTCTTCTTTCTCTCTACATAGAAAATACTGTATGTTTACCCATGGACAATGTAGGAACCAGGGGCGCACCTTGCGAACAGGCCAGGCAACTGCTTGGGGACCCGGACCAGAAGGGGGCCCCCAAAGAAAGTAGATTAAGAAGGTACACAGCAACGACAACATGAAACACCCTCTAATTTACGGCAAAGACATGTCGGGAAAACCCTCAAGGCGGTCCCATGCATAGCGTGTCGTAAAATGCTGCTTCCTATCTTAAAGGTCCCATGTCATGCTTTTCTGGTTATTACCCGTCCCCTTGTGTGTTATGTAGCTTTTTCTGCATGTAAACGGTCTGCAGAGTCACAAACCCTCAAAGTACACCCTGTAGCGAGTAAACCTCTAACACAGAAAATACATGTTGCCCCAGAACGCCTCGTTGGAGATTTCTCTTTTTCATCCAGGAACCAAGTGACGTAACGACGACCCAATGGACTAATACGTGGAGCTCCTCACACACACACACACACACACACACACACCTTGATGCGCGGGGGTGGGGGGGGGGTGCTAGTGGAGCCTCGGAACTCGTGATGTTCTGCTGTAACGGTGGTGGACTCATCAGAACAGAGTGGGCGAGCTGACCAACAATGGGCTCATAGGGAGGGGGGGGGGCAGGAACATGCCATTTAGGACAGAGTGATTATATACTATACAGAGATGCTGTATGAGAAACCAATGTGATTTTGGAACATTGAACAATGCACCTTCACAATGGAATTATGATCAGTAGAAATGGCCATGTCATGGTAACTTTAAGTTTTGTTGCCTTGCTCCGCTCCGAGGGGGTGCTGTCGGCTGTGCGTGGTGATGGAAAGCTGGTTCGAGGGGCCTCCAGTGAATGTTTGCCTAGGGCCCCCACCGACTCTAGGATCACCTCTGGTAGGATCACAGTACTGTATATTCAAATGTTGAGATCATACAAGATAATAAAGTGACTTGCAAAATTATCTTTTAAATTGACAAACATCATACTGTACTGTACGTGTAATTCGTGGGACAATTCAAACAGGATCGAAAGATAATCTTTCTCTCGCCAGTGCCTTCAATACATACGAAGGGAGGGACTTTGCCTCTCTATAAAGAAAATGTAAGGGTGAACTACTGTATCCTTATAAATAAAAAACAAAATTCTAGTTTTATTTTATTTAGAGCAAAAAAAGTCAACTGATGATAAATGACTTACTGTCAGACACTGTCAATGTGAAAACAATCCATTTGTCACAGGTAATAAAGTATAACAAGGTTTGTTGGTAAAGTATTATCTTTATGTAAATGCTCTGATGTACAGTAAGAAGTTGATCCCTGTCTGTCTTTAGGTCCTTATTTGTAATACTCTTGATTTTGTGATAACCTAAAAGCACAGGATTGTACAGCATACATCACCTGCCTTTACAGCATCAGTGGAGCTGTTCAAACGTTAACAAATTAAAATAATTTACTGATTATATACAGTGGAGAAAATAAGTATTTTATTCCTTGCCGATTTTGTAAGTTTACCCACTTAAAAATAAATGAACAGTTTATCATTTTAATGGTAGGTTTATTTTAACAATGAGAGTAAGAATATCAACAAGAAAATCCAGAAATGTACATTATATAAAAGATAATAATGTATTTGCATTTAACTGTGGGAAATACGTATTTGATCCCCTTGCAACCAACAAGAATGCTGGCTCTCACAGACCGGTTACATCAGTCTTCTTACTTTAAATACTAGATAATAAAGTAATACAAATAAAGTAGAAGCACTAAGTAAATCAAGTTTATTGATGCAAAACAAATCATGCATTTTTTATTTTTTTTTAAATACACCTAGATTAAAGCCATAGCATTTCCTTTCAATGATTTGCTATTACATTAAAAGGTGGGGTAGGTAAGTTTGAGAAACCGGCTCGAGATACACTTTGTTATATTCCATGGAATGCTCTTAACATCCCGATAGCAATGAATATATGAAGTGCTTGGACAAAAAAAACATAAACAAATTTCATCTGTGGAAGCCGTAATACTGTAAAAAGTACAACCAATCATCTGAGCCGGCTCGGCTAAAATAACTGGATGGCCTACCTGCCTGTCAGCCTTCCATCTGTGCACAAACTTATCTCGTGCCCTCATTGGTCATGTGCGCGTTTGTGTGTGTTGGAGGAGGGGCTCTGTAAGGAAGTGGCAGATTTTTTTCGGCTGTGTATTTTCAAATTCTAGCCACTCAAGCTGATTTCTCCAAAATTACCTACCCCACCTTTAACTGTACAAAATACTGTCTGATAAATGGAGAGCAAAGCTGCAAATAAGGTTTAATAAACAAAGGTTTAGTTTTGGTATGTTGCTTCCATTCGTCTTGTCCTTACAGAAGACATTGTTCGATCTGTAAGAAACCAAAGAAGAAAGAGATTACACTTTTTAAAGAATTAGGGTGTTTCATGACAGATTACTCCTATTTACAACATATTTAACAATATATGAAATATATAGAGAGATTGATCTGAATACTTACATGATGTCACGCTGCATTTTTACCGAGAGCTGTTCCGGGTTTGAGTTCAGAATAAACAGTTTCATCTGCTGGTGCAGGACTTGACTTCCCTATGAATTAAGAGATTATTATTATTTATTTTTTACAGTATTCCCCCGGTCAAAAATGAAAATGTACTGGTATACACAATCCTCCGGTTCATTTGTCTTCCCTGTTAGACGGATCAGGAGAAAGCATAAAAAGACAATACTTATTGCATGTTTTTGTTAGAACATAATTCAAATACTCACCCTTCTTAGAAATGTGCTTGAGCTCGAGCACAGAATATGTGACATCCGTGGATTCATCTGAAATGTGCAATTTATTTTATATTTAAAAGAGTGATCCTTGAATTGTCATATTCCAGTATTTATATGTCCTATACTGTACCATTTGCGGGTTCTTCAGGGCCTCTGACTGTTGCATAGAGACAAGCATCATCTGAAGAGAAATCAAAATCAAACCAAATATATAGTAAAATCCCTTTATATGAACTCTTACATTTTTTAAAACAAGTAATGAGAAATGGATATGCTACTCGGTTAATAACGTTAACAGTAAATTCAAAAAATATTAAGGATTCAGGCTGACCCTGGAGAACAGAAGCATATTCTCTTTGGTTAGTTTCGTCTTGGTTGGTCATGTGGTCTGTAGCAGGGCCCTGATTGGTCTTCTGATATCTGGTGGGCAAAACACATGTAGTAAATGAAGTGGATTTATCAAAGGAACATATGACTGCTGTCCTGTTTAAAATAAAAATAAAAAGTAGAGTTTTGTACCAACCTGCTATAGCATGAATCTGTAAAAAAGAGAAGACATTTGCTGCTTTTTTATTTATGTGTATGTGATTACATTAAAGTCAATCTTATATCAGAAGAAAATGATCTTACCTTTTGACTTCCTGTATAAATACAGGAACAGCAGCAGGAGAATAATCAGTAAAACTCCACAAAGCAGCCCAACGATCGAAAGAATGGGAAATTGAGAGTCTTTTCCTGGTCCGGACGCTGCTAATTTAAGTAATCTTTATTAATATTATATCTCTAACACTTTCCTATAATAGTTTAATTCAGATGAAACTAAGCTTTCTATATCCCAGGCTGCAACACAGCTTACAAAAAAGGAAGGGTTTTTAAATCATACTCACATTTGACTGAGAACCAACTCTCTGGTGACGTCCAACCATCTGCTGAATCTCTCGGTTTACATTTATAAAAGCCTTCGTCTGACTTTGACACTGCAGAGATGGTCAGCTCGCTTCTGGTATCGTTCTGGATGAGTTTGTCATTTTTATAGAAATCCACATTATAAACGGTTCCTGTCTTGAACTTGCAGCTAAGAGTGACAGGACGTCCCTCAGCCACAGGTCGGACAGGACTCACCAGGATAATTTCACCATCTGAAAACAAATCAAAGAATATAAAGGCTTTATCAGAGGCATCAGCTTTAGCAGATTTAATACGTTTATGTACAACTGGGCTAGTCTGGCAGAAGCTGAAATGTCAGGTAGATGTTTGAGGACATTAAAACACGTAGAATATTATCTTTGATCTTTCAGAGAAGTGACCCTGGACTTCACTTCGCATATTAGCCTTTTTTATTCATTTTGAAGAGACGTTGTACGGTGGCCGCCAGGTGCAAACGCGGAACAACGGCCCAAAACGCTTACATAAGCAGGAAACACCTCCAAATAATGAAATGAAAAACAAACAAACCCTGAAAACAAATACAACAGAAAAACGCCGCATTTACAGGAATGATGCAAACTAAGTACAACAAACAAACCCCGAAAACAAATGCAACAAAAAAACACTGCAAATACCAAAACGATATGCAAAGTCCAAAGCACGTACAAATCCCAAAACACATACAAAAAAAAACATTCCGGAAGTGCTCCAGGCCTCTAGGGGGCGCGCTACGTGGAACAGATTGATGTCTGACCAGACATAGAAGAGGCTTCTCAATACTCAAATTTCCCCTCCTCGACTCCTTGTTCCTCCGGTAGTGACCCGGAAATGAATTTCAGCGCGCCATTTTGAAGGACGTCTCATTTCTCTAAATGCACACCGAGGACCGAGGATCGAGCGTCGAGGAGGCTCTCTGGAGGAGCTATAACCGAGGATACACTGATGGTTCCTCCACGGCTCCTCCGCGGATGCATTTCCGGGAACGGTGGAGGCGTGACGCACGGCGGGACTTATCTCAGCCAATGACAGCTCTGCATGCATCCCCTGGATATTATTTTAGAAACGGCTTTCATCGCGTCGCGATGTTTCCAGAGAGAACAGCTGTGAGGTCGTGCAGAAAGCAGAGCAGTGTGTAAAATATATATCACTCTATAACAGGCCTACTCTCTTTATTTGCTTCAGTTTAGTAGATATCTACAAACAAAGAGTCCATATTTTTAGTGCCATTTAGTGCTTCACATAACAAAATACACAACGGCTGTAGCCTGATTATGCTTTAGGAGCTGTAGGTGTGTGTGGTACGGTGTGTAGGTTTGTGTGTGGTACAGTGTGTAGGTGTGTGTGTTGTACAGTGCATAGATGCGGCGGACAGACGGGTCTCAGTTGGTTTGGTGTCCTCTGCTTACTTTTAATACTTGTAAATACAACTTTTGGGAATTTCAATTTCCCATTTCAGCGACCAGAGAGAGGGGGGGATATATCCAGTCTCTGATTGTGTTACGTTATTATGAGAGTGCTCTCATACTTTAAAAATTGTATATATTTATATAAATATATTTGTGTGTGTGTCCGCATCTGTAGCCTGTTATTGCCTCATTATACCGCACTGTCAATGAATTCAAAGTAAATATATAAGTCATCATGAACACATCTGTCCATCAGACAGAGGGCTGCTGTGCCTCCTGTCATCATTAATGGATGTCTCTTTAAAATGACCGCTCAGAGGAGAGGAGTTCTCATTTCTCTAACCGCCTGCTGCTTCCCCTCCTCTCTAGTCGGTTCCCCTCCTCAGTCCTCCGGTCGCATCTCCTGTGGGAGAAACGTCCACACCATCACGTTTTGTTTTGTGATGTGTGATGTTTAACGTTTAACGTGATCACAAACTCATCCAAAACGATACCAGAAGCGAGCTGACCATCTCTGCAGTGTCAAAGTCAGATGAAGGCTTTTATAAATGTAAACAGAGAGATTCAGCAGATGGTTGGACGTCACCAGAGAGTTGGTTGTCAGTAAAATGTAAATATGATTAAAAAAAAACTCCTTTTTTGTAAGCTGTGTTACAGTCTGAGATATAGAAAGTTTAGAAAAGTTCATCATTAACATTCATTAACATCACGTTAAACGTCCACACAGCCGCGTTAAAAAAATCTTGGAGGTGGGTGTATCTGAAGCTTGGGGATTTTT
The DNA here is from genome assembly GCA_036324585.1 of Champsocephalus esox. Taxonomy (NCBI): domain Eukaryota; kingdom Metazoa; phylum Chordata; class Actinopteri; order Perciformes; family Channichthyidae; genus Champsocephalus; species Champsocephalus esox. Next base: position 7,402,662 of record CM070489.1, read on the forward strand.
TGCGAGCAACGCGACCAACAACCAATCACATGAATCTCCCGCCTGCCCCCGACATACAAAGCAATAGCAATGTTAAAACGAAGTAAACTGGATATAAAATCCCCAAACAGGCCAAAACCTACCAGTTCCACCCACTGTCTCTGCCTACTCCCTCCATGCCTCGCTCCTCCGGTTTGTATCCCGGTAAGTTAATAGGGACTGGTCATAAAGAACCGGGTGATTTGTTACCGCAATAACTAATTTCTTCTCCATTTTTAGGAATATAGAAAATGAGCTCCGGTATGTCACTCCCAGCTTGCACGCGGTTTGATTGGCTAGCGCTTGTACTGTCAGATTTGCATAAACGGGATTTGATTGGCTGACGCTTCCACCTCAGCTTCAAAAGTTGAACATTGCTCAACTTTTGAATCCTGAAAATCCTGGAAATCGTCGCTTTGCTTCCCACAATGCAGTTTGGCGAAAAGTGAGGCAACGTGACGTCACCCCATTCAAAGTGAATGGGCAGAAGCGTTGGAAGATTTTTTAACGCTGCTGTGTGGACTCGTGTGGTAAGTCTCGAGGAGGGGAGTCGAGGAGGGGAAATTTAAGAATTGAGAAGCCTCTAGAGAGAACGAAAAAGAGTGATGGAAATTGGGAGGAAAGAAAGTTAATTTAAGTGGAGAAAGATATAAGAAGGTAAGTTTTGTTTTGATACATAGAGCGTCATATTTATATAGCTAGCGTTAGCGTGCCTAACTACTACACCAGCTGAGGAGAGCTTCACGTGAAGAGAAGATAAAGTGAGGGAAGAACATTGTTAAAAGAGATGACAAATCAAGTGCAGGCAAATAACACGGGCCATAGTGAGTACCGCGGAAAAAGGACATTTGAATTCTTAGCAGTTTGTTTATATGTATGTATGTTGCAACTATACAGAGCTTTAGCAATTGCCTGTAACTATGGTCATGCTAATAAAGCTATTGAATTGAATTGAGAGAGAAAGAGAGAGAGAAGTGACAAAATGTCAAGAGGGACAAAGTAATGACAGGAGAGTAGTTTGCATTAGACATGCTCAAGAACATATATAGAGAACACATTCAAGGAGAGAGAGAGACAAAACACGGATTCAATGGTATAACATGATGTATCTTTCTATTTATTTAGTTAACCACTATTTAGACTAGGGGTTTTTGATTGACTTGATTAAATGGATTTACTACATCAATGTATGTCTTTTCAGGCCGCCATGTTTTGTCCTTTCTGTGGCCAGCATCTGGGGACAGTTCAAGTGTTCTGTGGCAAACATGTACAGTTTTTGTCAGAAGTTGAACACAACAGTAAGTTCACTTTTTTGTATTGTATCTGTTTCAAATGCAAGAAATAAGGATTCAACACACTACTCTGTTTAGAATACTAATTGGCAGATGCATACACTATTATCAGCATGAAGGACACGTTTTCTCATTGTCTGTTTATGTGAAATATGTAGAAGCCATCAATAAATTGTAGACCAATGCATGATTAAATACACAAAACAGCTTATGTTATACATTCATAATCATGTATTAGTTCTATCTTTATAGAGAACATTATACATTTAGAATCAGATTTTGAGACAGTGAGCAGCTGGGAAAGTCACATGGGGCACAAACAGTTGCTGACGTGATGTTTTCTTTGTTCTCAGGCTGTCCATAAGGAGGGTCAGGAACTCACGCTTGGGATCACCAGTGTCCACTCCATCCTCAGTGTGTCCCTTATCATCAGTGAACTTAACTGACATCTCATGAGAGGGGTCGAATGAGGCACCTTTGAAGCCGCGGATTGCTCCATCCCACATATTGGCTCTATTAATATTGAACCTGCTGCAAGATGTATTTGTTATTTTTGCAGAGAGTTCTGCAACAATGTCCTCCGCAGTCAGGTGTTCTGTGCTGGGAAAGACAAAGTGATGTATTGTAATATTAAATGATGAAGCTAGTAAGAAGATTTACAGTATAAAATAGAACAATTAAGTGGTAATAGTAACAATTAATACCTTTGCTCCAGTTTGTCTTCTGGCTCAGACTGGCTATCAATAATGATGCATACACATTTGTGTAGTTGCTGCAGTGAGAAGACAGTTGAATAATTATTTTCAAATACATAATATATGCATGACAGTCATATTTACAAAAGGATGTCGATCCTCTTCCCGTTTTCTTTTCAATACATTGGGTTATAAACTGACAACAGTACTTTTGGCATACTCCTGCACAATCCTTGTAAACATTTGAAAGAGATGCAACAAACAATATCTGATCTTCGAAAAATATTTGTGGGTGTTTTTTGTATCTTCTTCACTAAGATGTCAGATGTTGTGGGTGTCATTTGGAAATGTATGAAAGTATAATTGTTCTGCTTCCTGGCAATGTTACCCACTGTGATTGGAGGCTATACAAACAAACGTAAAAATAAAGATACACACCACACAACTGTGTCACGATGCAACTGTCAACATCGTTTACCTATAGAAGTGGTTCTGACCCGGGGAAGACTGGACCTCTTCCTGGAATGGGGTTGGTGCTCCGTCCTATTGTTACCCAGGAAATAAGTGCACACAAAGGTATTTATTGATTTCATGTTCACAAATTCAAACCTACATGGTATAATTACATTTTTAATTAGTCTTACCCGATCAGACGCTGGGGGTGGGTGCCTGAGAGGTCTGATAAAGGTAAACAACAAATATATTCAAACTACTGTACTGTTAAAACATTCTGCTTCTTGTGGCACAAAATAATATGTTGACAATGTTTTATTTTATTCGTGGAGTGCTCACTTTTGGAACATTTGGAATGTCCCACACCTGCATACACACAAATGACTGAAATAAAATAAATTCACTTTAATTAAGAATAAAAGCCACGATAAATCCAAACTGACCAAGGTACATTATATTGTTGACCGTCCTTTAACTCTCACATTAGGATTGACATTGGGGCACAATAATCCAACTCCTCTCTGCACCTATAATATATCTATATGATGTCAAGAGTTACATTTAGGTGCACAGTGCTGTCTCTTGACTTGTAAGCTCTTTCACCAAACAAACTAACGCTAGCTGGGTAAATATGACGCTCTTTGTATCAAAACAAAACGTACCTTCTTATATATCAACTTTTTCCACTTCGATCAATTTTGTTTCCTCCGGCTTCAATTTGCAGCACTCTTGTTCGCTTTCTCTATGTCTGGTCAGACATCAATCTGTTCCACGTAACGCGCCCCCTAGAGGCCTGGAGCACTTCCGGAATGTTTTTTTGTATGTGTTTTGGGATTTGTATGTGCTTCGTTTTGGTATTTGCAGCGTTTTTTTGTTGCGTTTGTTTTCGGGTTTGTGTGTTGTATTTAGTTTGGATCATTTCTGTAAATGCAGCGTTTTTTGGTTGCATTTGTATTCAGGATTTGTTGTTTTTCATTTCAGGATTTGCAGCTGTTTCCTGCTAATGTATGCGTTTTTGGGCGTTGTTCCGCATTTGCACCTGCCGGCCACCGTACATTTGGCTAATGCATGTCACCTTCACATTTCAAAACAACACATTTCTTCAGAAACAAACATTTTAAATAATTAAAACTCACCATCTTTAGTGATGTTGACTGCATTACTAAACTGTCCTGTTCCAGACTCACACCAGTACACTCCACTAAACCGGCTTCTGCTAATTGTGCATGTGGATCCAGTCATTGTCCCCCAGGAAGAACAGTGACGAAGGTTGTTATATTTAGAAAACCTCCTCACTCTCCACTCAGTGGAGTTTCCCTCGCAGCTCAGCGACACAGGCGTTTTGGTGAAATGCTGCACACTGTCAGGACTCACTGTGAGAGACACTGCCGAGTTAATATCTGAAACACAAAAAAGTGACAAACAAAGCATTTATGTATATTGAAGGCACTTGAACATTAAAAAAACAAGAAGCATTTCATCAACAATAAAGAGTGAGTGTCTAATTAATTCATGTAATACATTTTTTAGAGAATTGCTGAATGTGAAGAATTTGGAGTTGTTTATAACATTGGTGAACTTTTATGTAAAACATGACCAAAAGGCATACAAAATATCCCAAAACTCACAAAAGAGTTCAGGGCTTCAAACCTGTACCACAGCTTACAATTGACCTGGTCCTTGTGTGAAGGAAAGGTTACCAAAATAAGGGAACAAAAAAAAAGTCAAATCATACTGACCTCCAGACCAGACGAACACAGGTTTGCTGTACCAACTGTAAAACACTGGATCTCCTCTTCCTGCTGTGCACACATATCGTGCTGTGTGTGTTTGTCCAACAATGATGAAGAGATCCTGTTCAGTCCCATTCTCGCTGCCAGCTAGCAGCTCATAGCTGTAGGAGTTGCCTGACAGTCTGGGAACAGCCTTATACCAGTAGAAGCTCCAGCCAGCAGAAGGATGATCAACACTGCAGTTCAGAGTTACTGAGGCTCCAGGACTCGGCCACGATGGAGACACAGAGAGGACAGCCTGAGGTATTTCTGTTGGAAAGTGATTTAATGATAACGTTATTATTTATAATTGTATGGGTAACATACACTCCTTGCATCCTACATATTTTCTACAAACCTGTAAATCACATTCAATGGTTAACTCTGTCCTTACTATAATAACAAAATAAAATCATATTTGTATTTACTGTTACGATTCTGTTTAGTTTTGTTTTTGTTGTGTGCTTTTTTGTATTTTTTCCTGTCTCCCCCCTCCCTTCTCTGTTTTCCTCTGCGGGGCTGGTTTGTGACAGGGAGTTGGCTGGCTCCTCCCAGTAGCAGACGAGGCACACCTGTTTCCACTCACCTCTTCACCTGTAGATATAAAAGCCCGGTCCTCATGCCACTTCCCTGCCAGATAGTTCCTTTGTGTTTCGACTCTCCGGTGTGTCTCGCTGCTCTCATCTTTTGGATTTATTGAGTGGATTTTTGCCTCCTGTCCCTGACGACTCAGTGCCAGCCAACTTCCTGACTCCACTGCCGTATTTTTCTGTTCTTCTGCTTGAATAAAGCTTTTTGTTTTTTACCATCTCTCTCCAGTCGTTTGCTTTAGGGTCCAATATGCTATAGGCCTTAACATTTACAGCAAAACAAAAGTAAACTGATGATGTATGACTTACCGTTAGATACTGTCAATGTGAAAACATCACTCCACAGCGTTTCAGACATTTCACCTTTCAGTCTGCCCACACACTGGTATTTCCCACTTCTTGATGAAGGAGCAAGGTGAGATTTCTGAGATGTGTTTGACCCAGGTGGCCTCCAACAAACTTCCCACTCATAGTCTCCTCCATCCTCAATTTCACATGTAAGAGTGATCGGTTCTCCAGAATATATTTCAGGCCATTTGGGTTGCAGGGTCACAACGGCCCTGTTTGTGACTGTTAACCATCAATGAGCACCGAAAACAAAGGCAATGTTAAACATAAAACATAGAATTGTTTGTGTCAAATACATCATTTGCTTTCTGTATGACATATTAGGTGTTTTAATTACCGACTGCATCGCTGTACTCTGTGTAGTAAACAGGGTCTCCTCTTCCTCCTCTGCACCAGTAGACGCTTCCTCGTGAGACACTGATTCGGTCATTTGTGAGGAAAACAACATCTTGTGTCTTCAGGGGTTCAGAGGTTTTCCCTTTTTTGTACCAGAAGTATCTCCAACCAGAAGCTGATGATAGTCCTACAGAGCAAGTTAGAGTCGCATTGCCCCCTCCTGGAGATATGTCTCTCAGCTGGGCCTTTGGTTTTGCTGTTTAATGTAGAATAAAGGTACAAATGTTTACAAAATGTTAGTTATTGTCCCGGTAAATAAGCCTAGCTTGACAAATAATACAAATGTATCATATATCTTATCCAGTACTCTTAGTAATATTAAATCACTGTATGTGATAGTGAAAATATAGAGAAATAAATATGCTTATATTTCTATTTATAACCACTGAAGTAGTTGGTTAACCTCGAGTAGAAACGGCCAATAAAATAAAATGTAAAAAGCCTTTTTTTTCTTTGTTCATTGTCCAGTGTTTCTAAGATTAGGCAGATAGTATAATTATGTTTCATTTTGGGTTTACTAAATGTCTGAAGCTTTTAGGTATATAAACTACTTACTTTCAGTTCTCAGTGTTCTTGGTTCAGATTCTTCGTTGCCAAATCTACAACTGTAAGAGCTCCCGTCTGACATTACTTGAACGGTGTTTTTTGCCATTAATGATCCGTCTCTGTAGAAGGCAGCATTCTCCTCTCTCTGAGTCCGATGCCGACAGCGCAGAGTAACTGATTCTCCTTCAAACAAAGTGGATGCAGGAATTTCCAGAATCACGTTTTTATCTGTGTAACACAAATGATTCATTATAATAGTATAACAATTCAATTAATAACACATTAGTACAAACAAATACTTCCAGTTATGAAGAATACATTGTCACATTTCATGAAAAAGGAGTACATTTTTACCTGCACTGTTTGAATAGTTACTGTTAAGCACATTAAGGTGGATTAATTTCTGGAATATATTGGTCTCTCTTCATAATTTGTCACAATTAACAGAAGTATAACGAGGTTTGTTGGTAAAGTATTATCTTAATGTAAATGCTTTGATGTAAGAAGCTGAGTTTTGTAAGAGGTATTTTTCTTCTTATTTGAATACTCTTTAATCTGCGATAACACAAAGCACATGATTTTATAGTATACTTCACCTGCCTATACAGCGTCAGTGGAGCTTTTCAAACGTTAAAACATTAAAATAATTTACAGATTATATATTAGAACTCGTCCAAACTGCATGTTCATATCAACATGTCCGGCAGTGGCCAGTTCAAGTCCCCGACCAGACCTAAAATGTGGAGTGTGGACTGCTACTTGGAGAGGTCCCAGTTCCCCTCCTGCCTTGCTGTGGTGCCCTTGAGCAAGACAACGGACACCCCCCCTTCCACCCTCACTCCCATTGCTCCCATTTGCGCTGTGCAAAAGCTGCCCACTGCTCCTAGTGCTAGACTCCTGGTACTAGGATGGGTTAAATGCAGAGACCAAATTCCACTGTGTGTGCTCTGCATGTGTGACCATTAAAAGATGGTTTCATCCCTCCCAATTCAAACTATTAACATGGCTCCTTAATTAAAATAAATTGCTTTTATTGAACTTGGTCATGGTGGTATGACTTTGATCACTTACCTGATACAGTTAGATAGATTGTATTACTTATTTTTGTTGATCCCCCGTGCAGAAACAAGCACTGGTATTCACCAGTGTAGCCTGAAGTTAGAGGTTGTAATATTCTGAATTTTTGATTGCTGGGAGAGAAAACTTCTCCATGTCGGTTGTGGATTGAGTAAAACCAGTCGCTGTCTTTGTCTCCTGTGAGATCACACTTGAAGGTCACAGACTCTCCGGTAAAAAAAGTTGTCCAGTTTGGCTCAATGGTCAGCACAGCATCTAGAAACCATCACAAGATACATGAAGTAAAATGTGTTTTCTTTTTGTCAAAACATTTATAATAAATTGACAAAACGGAACGCACAAAAAAGAAGATGTTGTTTGGAGAGTTACATAGGTAGATTTTACTTTATTTGGTAAACAAAAAGAAAGAAAATGTTATAATTACCTTGAGCTTGTCCACGGTAAAGTAAACTCAGCACTAAAATAAATTTGAAACTACATCAGACATTATTAAAAATTAAAGAAATCAAACATATCATAACCTCAGGCATTTATAAAGATGAATTAATGGAAATTAAAACATTCAAAGTACTCACAGAAAACCCCCAGTAGAGACGGAAAAGTGTGTCCCATCTTCACATCCAACACTGATAATCTGCTGCTCTGTTTATGAGAAAGTCTTCTACTTTGTGTGAATAGAAAGATTGAAACTGCCGCATATTAAGAGGAATCAGGAACTACAGAGAAACAAATGCAATGACATTTTGGAAAAGGAAGTTGTTTTTTTATCTTCTTTACACAGCCTGGGCTTCCTTCCCTTTTAGACAAAGCTAACAAAACAGAGCGGCTCTAATATCACCAAATGTACAACAAGGTTCGAGCCACATGATCTGAATCAGACATGTAACAAATAATGTTGTAGTACAATGTTTTACACTAAATAGAAGTAAACAGAAAGTAAGCATACATACATTGTCATACTCACTTTATAATCCATGGGCTCTCACACCAAAACAGAACATTTCATATGAAAATGTGTGTGTTCAACAGCCTGTATCACAAAGTTAGACAGTGTTGCATCCAATCACATATTTTTTCATTTTAGAAACAGCGTCACCCACAAGAAGTGTCTCATTGTGTCTTTCCAGAGCCAAAGTCCTGCCCCCTCCTCTAGAGATAGATCTACACTGAACAAAAATACGCAACACTTTTGTTTTTGCTCCCATTTTTCATGAGATGAACTCAAAGATCTAAAACGTTTTCTATAAACACAAAATAACCATTTCTCTCAAATATTGTTCACAAATCTGAAAAAAATCTGTGATAGTGAGCACTTCTCCTTATCTCAGCACTTCGCCGAGATAATCCATCCCACCTCACAGGTGTGGCATATCCAGATGCTGATTAGACAGCATGATTATTGCACAGGTGTGCCTTAGGCTGGCCACAATAAAAAGCCACTCTGAAACGTGCATTTTTGCTTTATTGGGGGGGTCTGGGGGGGTCCGAAAACCAGTCAGTATCTGGTGTGAGGGGTAGGGTAATGTTGTGAATCGAGTGGCCCATGGTGGTGGTGGGGTTATGGTATGGGCAGGCGTAGGTAATGGACGACGAACACAGGCCACTCGATTCACAACATTACCCTACCCCTACCCCTCACACCATCAATTTGCTGTTTTTTTATTTATCAGGATTTAATGCTTTGTTTAAACTACAAGCTACAAAGATACTACTTATGCGTGTGTAAATATTTGTGACAAGCACATGAGAAATTCCAGTATGTTTTCAGTTAAAGGTGAAGTATGTTATTTTGGAGAAACCAGCTCGAGTGCGCTAGAATTTGAAAATACACAGCCGGAAAATATCTGCCACTTCCTTACAGAGCCCCTCCTCCAACACACACAAACACACACATGACCAATGAGGGCACGAGATGAGTTTGTGCCCAGATGGAAGGCTGACAGGCCATCCAGTCATTTTAGCCGGGCTGGCTAAAAAAATTGGTCGTACTTTATACAGTACTACGGCTTCCACAGATGACGTTTTTTTTATGGATTTATTGTCAAAACATTTAATATATTCATTACTATCGGGATGTTCAGAGCATTCGATGGAATATAACAAAAAGTGTTTCTGAAATAAATGACATACCACCTTTAATATTAATTTCAATAGAATAATTTGAATAATTGAATAAAAAACTAAATGTAATTTAAGGTAGCTTTTTTTATTAAAAACAAAAACAAAAGGCTTAACATAATGCTCTGAAAGAAATCAAACACACTGTACAAAAGATGTATCCTCCAGTTTTTGGGTAATCTGAAAATCTTGTCTGACCTATTGGTGGTGCTATGACTTCACATCTTCTGCAACAGACTGTACACCGTGTCGACTTGCGAAGGTTGCTCTTGTGAAGTTGTTGCCTCATGTTTTTCCTGATGTCCTATAGTTTCTTCACTGCTTTTGCCTTGATGGGATGTTGTATTGTGTCTCTCTAAAACACTGTAGACTGTATCCACTTCCCGCTTAGATCCTAGCTCCTCTCTTGGGCTGATGTTTGGGCTGCTCGTCTGACAGGGCAATGCATCATCCACGTTTTCATACCAGGCTTGACTGGAAGTAGAGGAAGAGACTCTCGGCATAGAGTTTGACTGTTCCTCCGCTGGCTGGCTTTGTATTATCCGAGCAGGAGGTGTCTGTGACAAAAAGAAAATGCAGTAAAAATGTGTTTTCTTTTTATTGCAAAATCAATATGTAGCACACATTACATGTCACTTGTTAGACGCTTTTATCCAAAGCGACTTACATACTCAGTACTGTGGGCAATCTCCACAGGAGCAATTTGGGGTGAAGTGTCCTTCCCAGGGACACAACGACATGCTGACTGCAGCGGGGTTTGAACCTGTGACCCCCTGATCCGAACAACCCACTACGCCACGCGCCTCCCATTCTAAGATAAACACCTCCTAGCGTCTCAAAACTCTATATCTTGAGGAATCTAGAGAAAGGTTTTAATGGCATTGTCCTGAAAACATTGATTCAAATGGAATAAACCATATTCTTACATCCCCAGATAAATAAGTAAATCTTACCTGTTTTTGATTACATTCTGTTTGAAAGAGCCTTTTAGACACACAGACAGCAAAGGCACAGAGGGATACACACAATGCAATACATATAAGTATTACAATGTGTAGTTTTAATGTTACTTCAGGTTCAGGATTAGATTGTCCAAAGCCTGGAAAGACATAGAAACACATTTTAACAGATAATACCTGCAACGACTGAGGTATTAAATGGATGAGGTGATTAAAAAATATCATAGAAAGAAAGACCTGCATACATATTTTCTGGATTCAATGTGTGTGATTAACAAATAAAGAATCACAAAATACTTACACATTCCCTCCATGCTTTCAGAAACATTGCTCTTGGTGACGTTGTTGTTGCCACTGCAGACAATAACTCTGTTGTGGAGGAAGATGGTGATGTTGACCTTGCTGAATAATGATCTCTGAGATATTGTGCAACTGTTGTTGTCACACACAGAACACACCCAGTCACCCTGGACGGAGCAGTTGACTGTGATGTTGCAGGGGTCAGCAGACAGGTTAAAGTGCAGCGGGGAACTCCTAATGAAAGGCCTGGGAACAGTTTCTGGAAAAAATGTATAGGCATTAGATCAGTTGTTGGTAGTAAGAATCGCAACACAATGTTCACAATATGAAGTGCATATTTACTAAAGAGAATATCGATATATAATTGCATTGTTTTTTTTGACATATTGTATAAATGTAATACCTGTCCACTCTATTCATCTACAATGCTCCAGCATTTTCTAGTGCTGATATTGGCAAGCTTTCGTGACCCAAGCTTTCCATCAGACAGACCGAAAACCTATATAACCAAAGTGGCTTAAATAAGGGGGGAAATACAACTCCTTATAGAGTATGTGAAATTATTCTTTTACAATAAACAGGGATGTACAAAGGCAACAGGATGCAAAAATGGTCAAAGTCATATAGATAGTTTTACTTGGATCTTCATTTGATATTTATTTGTTAACTGGACTGTAGACTTTTTTTTAAACCACAAAGACAAAAAGGTAAATGTATTTTAAAAAGAGGTGGGTGATAAAAAGATTTTGTCGTAGATGGTTAGAAAAAAGTCTTAAAGCCAGTCTTGAAGACACAAATGTATCCTTAAGAGGCGTATTGTAATGTTCAATAATGAAATGTAAAGCCCATATAACCAACTAAAGTCAACAAAATATTAAGAACTTACCTTCAACAATCAGTTTGTGGGTCTCAATTGCTCTTTCATCATCTGAATTAATGAAAGAAAGGGAATAGGTGCCGCTGTCTGTCTCATTGAGCTTGGTGATACACAAGGAGCCGTTTTTTGGATTATAGTCCACTTTGTCCTTGTACTTGGTTTTGATGTTTTTACTATGAACAATAAGATCCTTTTCAAAAAGCCACTCATATTCTTGGTATCCTGGTGGTTTTATGTGTAGACATAAAGAGCTGTTTTTCACGCGGTAGTGCATCGCTGGCGGGATCTCCGCTGTAATCCCTGAAAGGAAACATTAAATAAAATCATAAATTGTCTTAAATGTCATTAGAGCCAAATACCTAAAAAAAGATTTTATGCAGCAATAATGTGACCTAAAATAAACAGATACATAAGCATAAAGTCAAATAAAATCTGATCATGTACCATGGTGAGACTTTATTTTGCATGAGAAATACTAATGTTAAAGCAATTATGATTGATTTAAATGTTAAGGAGAATACTAAATATTTCTTTAACTGAGCTTAGAGACTAATAAAGATGCTGTTGTTAATCAACTTTGCTTTCAAGATACCAAACCATGTACACGACACTTTAGGCTGTAAAATGCCAGCAGAAGTGAATTTCTAAAGAATAAATGTATCTTTAAAATCCTATAGAAAATGGCAGAGCTTTAATTTAAATAACCTCAGAAACAGAAGCTTTATGAACTGTCAAAATGTAATATATTTCCTACATTAATTACAAAATACACTAAGGTCTGCATATGTTAAATAAGATGTTATGCTTTTTAACACAGCGTTAAAGCGTGTTTCATGATAAAATCCCATTCACATTGTTAAAATGTGTAACCCTAACATGCAAATAGTATGGTATTTGTCTTACCTGCAATAATCCAGGTAAAACTCAGAAGCAGAAACATTTTAATCTTCTCGACAGGAAATGTTAACGTTAGCGAAACCTTTGACGGTTACAAACAGAGTGCACAGACCATGAACGCAGCAGAGCAATGTTGGCAAAAGAACAGCAGGAAATGGTAACCAGCAACCTACTTTGAATACATGTGATTGAAGCAGATGAGGCAAAATAACTTAAAAACCTTAGTTCAGGCCTAGTAATTTATTATCCTTTAAATAAACTAACCCAGAGACAGCATTATTATAACTCAAACATATCAATAAACTTCACCAAAAGGCAAAAACAAATGAACCTCACTATCAACACACGTCAAAAATGTGAAATAGTCAAAACCTTATTGTGCCAAAACGTGTGTGGGTTTATAGACAAAAAATAATGAAACCTAACAATCTAGCAAAGGTGGAAAAGGTGCTCAGATGTTGTATGTTGTTGTTGAGTGTAAGCATACTCTGTTACAAGTACAAGTTGGGTATTGAAAATGTTGGTCAAGTAAAAGTATAAATCAAAATATACTTCAAGTCCGAAAAGTATAAGTACTCATTATGCAGATTGGCTCATTTCAGAATAAGAATATATAATATGTTTTGATAATAATTCTATATGCATTAATCTGTTTATCAAAGCTGGAAAATGTGTAGCTAGTTTTAGTTACTTTGTACACTGCAGGGTAGCTTGTGAATTTAGTGTATCAAAACACTGAAATACTCAAGTACAGTACAAGTCCCTTGAAATTGTACTTAGGTACAGTAATTGAGTAAATATACTTCGTCACTTTAAACCACTGCAGTCTGGCATACAAAATCAAACAACCAAATGTTAGATTATTTTGTGGGTCCGGAATATACTTTTTTCTTAAATGTTTTTGCTACATCTAATTGTTTTACTTTAGGCCTGGAACCAATGTAAAGTTCAACTACTTACAATAATTATTTTTACAAAATATTTTTGCGTTTAATACAACTTTTAGCAATAAATTCAGTTTCACGTAACAACGAAGCTCACTGCATCAAATAAAATACTCTTTCGTCTTTTATAGTATCATTTGTTTTTGCCGGCAATTCAAACAGGAACTAGATTTGTTTTAATACAATGAATATTTGTTTTATATTCTAAACTGTTGAAGGTCTTCCCAAATAAAAATGAAAGGTGTAGAATAAAATGTATTTTCATCTGAAAACGTGTCAAAGGCCAAAACATTTGCTGTGGTTTCAGACCTTGAATAAAGAAATCAAGAAAGTTAGCTAATAATAATGTTTTAACCCCGATTGTAAATCCAACGAGAACTTACTGAAATAAGTCTGGAAACACATTTTCTTCATGTCTTAAAACAGTTAACCACAGTGTAGGGATGTGCTCTTGTTCATTTCCGTTAAGATTGTCTTTACTCACCAATCAAGCACAGATTCTTGGTGTTCTTCTTGTCTATAAGAGGAAACAAGATGTTAGTCTTACATCTTTTTATTTCTGTAATGTGTTGAACAGCATATCAAACTCCCTGTATTTAGCCTTAACTGTCAATAATGTACATAAGCTATTTAATATGTAATTCTGCACACTTGAGCGAAATGTGTTAATCAATAATACAAATATTTATCATGTTTATGTAACAGTTTTACATTAAGCTTGTATCTGTCAAGAAAACGTAAATTAATTGCAAATAAAATATGTATCCTTATCTAGTTTATTGCTGGCTAGCAGCTGCAACAGTACTCGTGCAGTACAATCAACTTGCAGAGACTGCAAGAATTATAATAGGTCATGCAAGTACACTATTAACCTTTGAATTGTCGTGGGGTAAGAACAAAGTAGCTAATTATTTAAATAGTTAAGTAAGGTAAAAGTCGCTCAATGTTGTACTTAAAGGTGGGGCTAGGTAATTTAGGAGAAACCAGCTCGAGTGCGCTAGAATTTGAAAATACACAGCCGGAAAAAATCTGCCACTTCCTTACAGAGCCCCTCCTCCAACAAACACGAACGCTCACATGACCAATGAGGGCACGAGATAAGTTTGTGCCCCAGATGGAAGGCTGACAGGCAGGTAGCCCATCCAGTTATTTTAGCCGGGCCGGCTAAAATGATTGGTCGTGCTTTTTACAGTACTACGGCTTCCACAGATGACGTTTTTGTATGGATTTTTTGTCAAAGCATTTAATGTATTCATTTCTATCGAGATGTTAGGAGCATAGAGAACCGCAGTGACGCGTCCTAAAACCCGGATGTAAACTCCTCCGGTTCCTTCGTCAAAAACGAAAATGCTAAGTTACTTCCGGGTTTTAGGACGCGTCACTGCGGTTCTCTATTCCATGGAATATAACAAAGTGTATCTCAAGCCGGTCTCTCAAACTACCCACCTTTAAGTACAGTGCATGATTAAATATAGTTAATTACTTAACATCACTGCTTATTTGTAGCTGCTATTACAGATCCCAAAGATTAATTTTGCATATTTAGAAAGTATGCAAAAAACGTGGCCACAGAACACACAAGTACCACTACAACACAAGCACTGCAGCAAAGGAGTTAAATGTTTAATTAAAGGCTGAAGTGAGCATTTATAACGGGCTGTTAGCATCCTTTGGTAACTAAACAGGAGTAGTACTGCTGCCGTTAGCTGCTATAAACAACATGAAAAGCTTGGCACTTTTCACAGCTTAATAATTATGTTAACAATTTACCCACTAATTTAGCGCTAACGTTAGCTCACTGCTAACGTTAGCCCACAAGTAAGATTGGAAACGCTGCTAAGAAGCTGTATCCTTTAATGGGTAAATTAATATCAGTTATCACGCCAGTAAACAGTCTATGAACAAACTGAAACGGTGTGTTATAGTTTAAAAAATGGTTAATTTTACACTTAAAAGTTCAGCTGTTTAGGGAGACATGGGGCCCTTCTCACTTCTTTTATTTTTCATTTCCTCGCTCCTCGGTCTCGGTCTCACCGGAAGTTGATTTTACTGCGCCATCTTGAGTAGCGTCCCACTGGCCTTATTTCTGCCAGAGGAGCGAGGAGCGATAATGGAGGAGCAATAATCGAGGAACCACCAGACCATCCTCCGATGAAATCCTCAGACACTCGCCCCGCCCCCTTACTTTGTATCGCTCACTGATTGGACGATGCAGCGCATGCACTAATCTGATGCTTCTTGACATGAGAGCAGTTCCCAGCGGAGTGAAGAAAATACATGAACCTCACGGGAGTCACTCCTCAGTTTATACCGTGTTTTGTTTCAATTAATGCATAATTTAGTTACAAATATGTGATATATCTGAACAACAAAGTGGTGAAAAATAATTGTATTCATTTTTTGGAAACATTTTCATTATCGCTTTTTTCGTTTTACATTTTCATGTATTGTCATTGCCATTCAGTCAGTCAGTCATTAAGTGCTATTAAAATGTTAATGTGCTACATTATCCACACAAACAAGCAAAGTGTGCAGTCCAATGAATGTTAATCTAAATGGGTTTTGATAGATAACATACAGGGTTCTTACACCTTTTCCAAAGTCAAATTCAAGCACTTTTCAAGCAGCATTTTCCAGCTTTTCAAGCATCTTACAGCTGTTGTAAATTACATATTTATATACACATACTCAAATGAATATTTCCCTACCTCACATTAAATCAGATGTTCTTTATGCTATAAACAACCAAATGTGTGCTTCGTGATAGCATTCTACATGAGGATGAAAAATTAAAGAAAAGAAAACTAAGTTTAATATTTAAAAATTAGTGATCTGTACGTAGACTGGGCCTCCCGTATAACCTGGCTGAGCCGATATAAAACAATCAGCCAAATAACTTTTCAATACATTATTGATTAATTGTTGAGGTACTTTTGGGTTGGCAGTGAACACAAGTCAGAGGTACATGGTGTACTTTTACTCCACTACAGTTCAGAGGTACATGGTGTACTTCTACTCCTCTACAGTTAAGAGGTACATGGTGTACTTCTACTCCTCTACAGTTAAGAGGTACATGGTGTACTTCTACTCCTTTACAGTTCAGAGGTACATGGTGTACTTCTACTCCTCTACAGTTCAGAGGTACATGGTGTACTTCTACTCCTCTACAGTTCAGAGGTACATGGTGTACTTCTACTCACTACAGTTCAGAGGTACATGGTGTACTTCTACTCCTCTACAGTTCAGAGGTACATGGTGTACTTCTACTCCTCAACAGTTCAGAGGTACATGGTGTACTTCTACTCCTCAACAGTTCAAAGGTACATGGTGTACTTCTACTCCACTGCAGTTCAGAGGTACATGGTGTACTTCTACTACAGTTCAGAAGTACATGGTGTACTTCTACTCCTCTACAGTTCAGAAGTACATGGTGTACTTCTACTGCACTACATGTATTTAACACCTTTAGTTACTCTACAGATGTGGATGAATGATGTGAAATCTAATCAAGTGTTGAATCAGACTTTAGTTCCACCTGGAGTAAATCCACCAGCTACCCTGCAGTATACAAAGTCATTCAGACTAGCTGCACCTTCACCAGCTTTGAGAACACTTTGATGATCAATCATTATAAAACACATCATATATATTATTCTGAAATAGACCAATCTGCACAACGACTACTTTTACGGTCTTTCACTATATTTTGATGAGAATACTTTTCTACTTTCACTTGAGGAACATTTTGAATGCAGGACTTTTACTGTAACAGAGTATTCCTACTGGTACTTCTACTTTACTCAAGTACAAGATCTGAGTACTTGTACTTTTACTCAAGTACAAGATCTGAGTACTTCTACTTTCACTCAAGTACAAGATCTGAGTACTTCTACTTTTACTCAAGAACAAGATCTGAGTACTTCTACTTTTACTAAGTACAAGATCTGAGTACTTATAATTTCACTACAAGACCTGAGTACTTCTACTTTTACTCAAGTACAATATCTGAGTACTTCTCCACTTTTGGTAGTGTATTACCCTGAATTGTAGCCACAAAATCACGCAGAGCTGCATAGAAATAGACTCACAATGGTAACAAGTGTAAAATAATATTTACAAATGTGCACAATGATTTTAGGTAATGCTACTCAAGACACCTGTCCTGACTTATACATCTTCAAAGGAAGACTGTGTTCATTCTACAATTACATGGGATTGAAACAAAATGTAGTTTTACTTGTATAATACTTCAATTGTATATAAAAGACAGTTTGTTTTTATCTGTTTTCAAATAAACAAAGTCTTGGCTTTCAGAATATTAAACTTGTTTCGGCAAATTCAGAAGATAAATACAACTTTGAAGCTTCGGCATAATTACAAGCGGAGAACGGAGTAATGTAACATCACAGCAAGCATAATGTTTTACAACTTGAAAAAAATGTTGACGAATCTGCTCTGTGGCAGTATAAATCGACGAATCTGCGGTCTTGACTTTTGCTACACTTCTTGCGATAAATGTGTCGCAAAAGTAATTTGTTGGAGCGAAGGGGCGGAGCTATCAGAACAACGAGGCTCGGGACAGTCCCACAGTCACAGTCAGGTCGAACCGGATGACTGCGGGGCTAACGGTTCGCTAACGGTTCGTGTCACTACCGCTGACATGGCGCGTAAATCAACGGTAAGTTTTGCCCATTACTTGCCCAGTATTACTTTGAATATTATTATTGTGATTGAGGATTAAATCCGGTTTGAAGACTACCGTTTTATATCGTGCAGTTTAGCGGCAAAATAACGTCAGTTGGCCAGCTAACGCTAGCTTTGTTGAGTTTATGCTAGCTAAACAAGTAGTGGTTGTAGTCTACAGCAGTAATTAATATATTATAGCCCACTGCTTTGGCACTAACGGTTGATAACCGTTTATGAAAAATAAAACCAATTGAACTGTACTGAAATAATGACAAGTTGTATAATTGTCTTGGGCTCCTGCTGTGTTTTTAAAGCCTTTGGAAATTATCCATGCTATTTTTTATTTCAAACGAAGACTTCAGAATCTTAAAATCCCTTCACGTTTGTATGCAATTGTGCTAAATTAAAATCAAGCAAATATTAATATGTTTGCATGACATTAGTTATTTATATTTTGATATC
The DNA here is from genome assembly GCA_036324585.1 of Champsocephalus esox. Lineage (NCBI taxonomy): Eukaryota > Metazoa > Chordata > Actinopteri > Perciformes > Channichthyidae > Champsocephalus > Champsocephalus esox. The sequence continues at coordinate 7,421,092 of CM070489.1, forward strand.
ACTTAACTATACGTTTAATACATTTAAGTCAAGCTAAGGTACATGTGATGGTAGATAGTTAGTACTCTTACCCGTGATGCCTACTCCAAACAGCATAATAACCAGACTGTATCATTAAAACTAAGTACCAGTTCTAGATCCTTGACTTTAGACAAACAATTCAAAAGACAAAATGTATTTAAAGACCAATCTTTATTTGAATGTGCCTCTTAACCTGATATATTAGTTATACAGTAATAGTATTGATAATCTAAAAAAACTGAGTAACTCAACAGTTAATGTTATATTTCTTATTGTCTAAAGCATTTATTATTTTCATTTTCCCCCTCTCATATTCAGTGTGGACGGATTGAGACAGCGTGGTGTCAAGAGGGCTGCAGAGACTTCAGGGAGAAACCTCCGTGTGATGGACATCCTGTCTGTTGGTTTGGAGAGGACTGAGGGTCTTTCCTCAGCGAGGAGGACCAGGCCTGATGGAGGAGGACCAGGACTGATGGAGGAGCCCATGCTGGGCAAAGCAGATACCAACTGCACTTATACTTTACTTATACATTGAATAGGTTTACACCTTCTGTCCATATGTGCTTTTTATTTAAAACATGTTTGATTAACTTTTGGTTCACATTTCAATAATAATATAATTGTATTTGTATCCTTTTGTCCATTATTCTTACTGAAAATGTTAGATTACACATTCACATCTGACAGAAGATTGGCCCCATTTATTTGTGATGTTGCAAACTCTGCGGTACAAGGCACAAGTGATGTGAAGCTCATAAAGTGAGGCAAATAGAAATAATCAGCTGATGGAGTGTAGATGTGAAAATAGATGCATCCCATCAGCTGACTGTTTTTCGCCACACTTTATAAGCCTGACTATAACCACCCCTTCTCTGAGGTTTTTACAGACAATATTGAGAGATAAATAGTAGCAGTTCTCACTATGTGTTAAATAGCTTTGCCTTCAATACATTAAATTAGAAAGCTGACAAAGTCATATTGCTTGTTAACATCTAAATGTAACTTTTTGCATGGAAAAAACCCTGAACTTCACTGATGTGTAGGTGATCTAGTATTTAGTATTGTTTAATGGAATGTATATCAGTGTATTCAAGTCAATACTTCATTCATTTAAACCAATATCTTTCTTGATTCTTTGTACAGTATGAAAAAAAGAGTCTTTGTACCTGTGCTGAAGTTCACTGCTATGAGAAGTCTAGTTCTGTCTCTCACTCTCTGGTCCAGCCTGTCTGCATCACCTGGACACCTTAAACAAACAGATATATATGTAAAGTACCATGTGTACAAACAATATATCTTCTGTTGAACTGAACATGTTGGATTGTGTATTGTCCGAGTCAGGGTCCTTTTTATTTTACTGTAACTTTGGAAGTTGGGTTACCAATGCTTACCGTTTATTTGATACCCATTTGGTAATGCAATTAATAAAGACAACAAGGTTTGGGTTTGTTCTTCAGATGACTGTGACGTTAACGTGTAAGCTCAATAATGAACTCCAGCTCAACGAAACATATTGTAATATCTAAGTCAGGGGTGCCCAAACAGTCGATCGTGATCGATTCCCAGTCGATCGCGAGATGTGTCTAAAAATAGAACAACAATATTCAGTTGTATCGTTAATGTCCTATAACATAATCTTCCTGTGCCAGAATAATGCACTTGAACGCATCAAAGCTTTGTGATTGGCCGGCGTGACCCCATGTGTCGGGGCGTGGCTTGTGGGCAGTGGACACTAGTTCGCTGACGTTGTCCGTGTCAACAGGAGTGACAGTCCGCACACACACAAGACCGCAATGGCAGAAGCAAAAAAGCCACAAATATATCATTTTCACTCCGAGTGGGAGGATGATTATTTGTGTATCTATTCCAATTCAAAGTCCATCTGTCTCTCGTCTGCAATGCGAGCGTGGCTTTATCGAAGAAGGGTCTTTTAGGATCGACATTTCAAAACAGTGCACAAACGCTACGAGACGAAATTCCCTCTTAATTCTGCCCTACGCTCCAAAAGGGGAGGGGCCTGAAAGGACAGCTAAATGCACAGCAGTCCATTTTCACCTGGCCCAACAACAAGAGCAAGGCTGCTACCATAGCATCTTATCGTGTCAGTCACGTTCTTGCGAAACACATGAAGTCTTTCAAAGACGGCGAAGTTGTGAAAGAAGCATTCCTGGAGGCTGCGACGCACTTTTGGGGGACAGTAAAAATAACAGTAGCATTTCAACAGGTTTTGGATACAATAAAAACTCAAGTTAGATACCGTTATTAATGAGCTATAAGTTTTAGTTTGTTTGAACTTATTCATTATAATTATTGTACAAAATGGTATAAGAATGCAAACATTAAGATCTGTTCTGTTTAAATTGATTATAGTCTATTATCAATTCAGGTTAAGAAACTAGTGTTGCTTGCATCCTATTTTAAAAGGCATTTATTTTTATACTCTACTAAAATGCAACAAAAAAAGGGTTTGATTCTATTAATTTTGTCTTTTTTATTGCACTTTGGCAGCAGCTTCCTGTGTAGCTTCAGATCTGAGTTGTCTTATTAGTAAGCCTAATTTATACTTTTGTAGCAACACTATTTTTATATAATGGCAAAGAAAGGGTTCAGAGTCTTTTCTTTTTTCCTGTGTCATATCCGGCAGCATTGTTCAATGTTTCTTGAAAACATTACCCACTGTAGTGTGACGTGTGGATAAACTCCAACTCTGTATCAACAACACTGTTGTGTAACTTCAGTTAAATACTTGTATGTGTGTAGATTAGAAAGAGGAAAGATAAAGGATCTGCAGTATTTTATGAAGTATTAATCGTACGAAGGTCAGTTTTATAAGTAGAAGTGTGTATTTACCTGGTAGTAGGTTGTCTGGTAGATCTCAGCAGACTGGCAACTTTAAAAGTAGCTCTCAGTTCAAAAAAGGTTGGGCACCCCTGATCTAAGTAATCATCTTGAAATATGACATTAATAATTGTAATATACACACATCTTATTGTGAGGTTGATTTCACATACACTACTTCGACGTTAGCTAAATAGCATGGATAATTTACAAAGGCCTTTAAAAACACAGCAGGAGCCCAAGACAATGATAAAACGTGTCATTATTTCAGTACAGTTCAATTGGTTTTATTTAGGGATGCACGATATTGGGTTTTTGAAACCGATACCGATACCGATAACTTCCTGCTTCTCAAGACCGATACCGATACGATACCGATAATAAAATAAAAATTACGCCACTAATTATTTTAACGCGATTAAAGCATGTGTATTTTTTTTCCCTCGGCCGCCCCGTAGTTTCAGAGCGCATCGAGTTTAAAATACCATCTACAAGCTGATGCTGACAGCCCCGCTCCTGCCGCCCGCTTGTGGCAGACCACACTTCCACGCTCACCGGCAGGCACCGACTGGCCATCGGGAGGACCGGGAGGGTGTGTGTACGTGTGGTCCGAGCGAGCAAGAGAGAGACCTTACATGCATTGTTGTTGTTAGCATCTGGTGCTAGCTAGCTGCGCTAACGGATATAAGGAGCTGTTTAAATGAAAACAGAGGAGCGCTCTATCCACACAACTGCGCCGAGCACTTGACTTTGATGCAGGAAGCAGACAGCGGGACATTGTACGAGAAGTCAGCACACTCAGCAACATGATTGCAGCGTCCAGGCAGCTCCGGTTCGAGCATATGCCTTGAGTTGCACATAGCTCCAATGCGCGCGCAGACACACACACACACTGTATTGTATTATTGTCTTCGTACGCTTTTAACACACCATCGTAGCGATGGCGATGTTTCAGGTGACTGATCAGGTCCGAAGTATTAGGGAGCGCTGGATTTGTGAAGAACTCCCCTCTTCCTAAACCACTAACAACACAGTACTGGCAAAACGGGAGGAGCCGAGTGGAAAACAAGCGCCCCTCATCCCAATCCACCCACACCGCAGGATCTTTTTCTTTTTTTACCCAAAAAATATATTGTATATTATCGGGGCTATTAATACTGGTATCGGTTTATCGGGATGACGTCATAATTCCTCATATCGGACTGATAATTATCGGGCCGATAATTATCGTGCATCCCTAGTTTTATTTTCATAAACGGTTATCAACCGTTAGTGCCAAAGCAGTAGGCTATAATATATTAATTACTGCTGTAGACTACTACCACTACTTGTTTAGCTAGCATAAACTACAACAAAGCTAGCGTTAGCTGGCTAACTGACGTTATTTTGCCGCTAAACTGCACGATATAAAACGGTGGTCTTCAAAGCGGATTTAATCCTCAATCACAATAATAATATTCAAAGTAATACTGGGCAAGTAATGGGCAAAACCTACCGTTGATTGACGCGCCATGTCAGCGATAGCGACACAAACCGTTAGCCCCGCAGTCATCCGGTTCGACCTGACTGTGGCTGTGACTGTGGGACTGTCCCGAGCCTCGTTGTTCTGATAGCTCCGCCCCTTCGCTCCAACCCCCCTCCCTCCCCCCACATCTACAGGTGAAAATTACTTTTGTAGCAAAAGACCGCAGAATCGTCGATGTTCTGCCCCAGAGCAGATTCGTCAAGTTGTAAAACATTTTTTTTCTTCTGTGACTTCAAATTTGGTTCACAGTTCCGTGGATATTTTATACAAGTGTAAATCAATCAATCAATGTTTATTTATATAGCCCAATATCACAAATGTTACATTTGTCTCAGTGGTCTTCACAGTGTGTACAGAATATCAGTATGACAATACGACACCCTCTGTCCTTAGACCCTCACATCGTACAAGGAAAAACTTCTGGAGAAAACCCACAGTTTAAAGGGAAAAATGGGAGAAACCTCAGGGAGAGCAACAGAGGAGGGATCCCTCTTGCAGGTCTCCCTTGAAAAAGAGATCTATGATCTCAATGGGACCAATCTGGTTAAATAAAGGTTTGAAATGAAATGAAATGAGGACGGACAGACGTGCAATAGATGCCGTGTGTAAATTGAAAAGATAATACATTTGCAACATAGGTAGTCCAAATGTTTGGAAATGCATGTGTGTATAATAGGAAGATGAATCCACGAGGATATCCATCCAGGACCTATGATCCAGGACCACAGCCACGACTCAAGATCCAGCGCTCGCGATCCAGGACACAGGACCGCAGGATCATCCATGACTCCGGATCCCAGCATATATAGACCCCAAAAAGAAAGACATTTGGGGAAGCTGGGTTAATCGGAACATGAGAGTACACAGGGTATAGACAGAGAGAAGGAAGAAGTAAGATGTCCCCCGACAAACTAAGCCTATATCAGCAAAACTAGGGGCTGAATCTAATCAGCCCTAATCTAGTCTGCCCAATCTAGTCTGCCCTAAATGTATGCACACAAACTCAGATTTTTTTTGTAGAGTGCTCACATCAGGTTTTACACGCTCTCGCATTTTGCACCATATCTACCTTCATACAAAGGCTCAAATGTGTTGAACAACACATTTGTAACAGGTTTGTTAATTGACCAAAAAATATGAACAGTTGGAAGATTGACAATGGGATTATTTGTAGGTCATTGAAAAGTAGAATCATTTACTGTAGAAAGATGTGAACATTGAAGTTTCTATTTTAGAAAAGCTGACACTGCAGTGCATCGCTGGTTTTAAAAGGGATTTATAAGAGTCATGTTTAAAGATGTGCAATACTTAAAACGTTTATAAAGATCCTCTGAGTGTGTGTCATTAGTTAGCTGATACAATGTTAGGGATAAATACCTTGACATATTGACTCCAAGAGCTTGAATCAAACAAGCAACCTTGTATTTGAAAGATTAACTCACATCGCAAAAGTCGCACCTGGTATATAAGTGGTGTGGCTGAGTACTTTAAAGGGTTCGTGAATAGAGGGGACTTGAATGTGAAATAAGAACAAGAAAATAAAAGTCTGAATGCATGAAAAAGCAGCAGAATATTTTAACTAAAAACTTTAGAACTAAAAGCATACGTCACCAATAATGTCTAAAATATGTGGAACATGTTGAAGTCAGTATGAAGTCTCCATCAGATGGAAAAGAATAGGCTGACCCCCTAAACGCACCAGGAGCGTCTGCGCTGTGTTACGTCTGCGCTGTGTTACGGCTGCGCCGCGGCGTTTGCAAAGATCGCGGCCACTCTAGTCAATGGGTGCTGTTCCACCAGACAAAATGTCCAGGAAATATTCCAAAATCAACAACAACTGCGAGGCTGCACACCCGACGCTCCGCTTCCGCAACGTTTTGAAACGCGCTTGGTGTGATAGGTCGCAGGAGGAGGTCGCAGCGTGGCGCAGCCGTAGGGGGGTAAGACAGTCTGTTAAGCTCCAGTGACCAAGTCTGCTGCTCTAATGATGTCAATTGGAGTTATGACATCATCGTTTTCCATGACACAGGTGTTTATATTTGAGCTAACGACGTGTCCAGAGATCAAAGGTTTCCATGGTGATCAGTGAGAGGAGAGCATTTTCATTGTTCTGAATAAGAGATACACCTCTTCTATGTGAACGTTTTGTTGAAGAACCGTAACAGATATCGGTGAAATTTCAAAGCGTGAAGCATGTCAAGGAACTTGAGCATCTGAAGTGTACTTTTTGTGTACTTTCGGGTTAATAATGTGGCCTTTTTGGCAGATTAACTAAAGGTGTGAGGCTGCTGCTGTGAGGAAATATCAGCCTGAAATTACAATGAGCTTTAATGGAGATATGTTGAAAGATTTTGTCACTTCATGCCCTCAAGAGGCATTTTGTTTAATTATTTTTTGCTTAATTTGTTTTTATCTTTCAAGCTACGAGATGTTTTCCTACGTTTGTCATGAAAAATTATGTCTCAGGAATGTAAGGTTTGGGAATTATGGCAGGTTTAAAAGAAAATATGAAGGCAAAATTAAATCTGTCCTCCACTCTAGCTGTGACATCACGCACTATAAAATCTGAAGAAGGCCTCTTTACCAAGGTCTGAACAATGTTTAATATCTCTAAAAGTAAGAATCAGATTTAAAAGTTGTGTTACACGAATAATATCGGAAAGATGTGTAACATTTTAAAGTTGGAATGAGGTTTCTGAGTGAAAGTATGAAGGAACAGTTAGCAGTTGAAGGAGCCGTTAGTAGTTGAATTTGCATGAAGATTGTTGAAGTCTGAAGAGTTTCTCCATTGACTTCCATGTTAAAATATGTGATGAATTATGGGATGTATCTCTGGAATTATGAAAGTTATGAATGATAAATGTAATAGCCATCGATTCCCGACCGAGCTGAACGTTTTGATGTTTGAACGGAGTTTCTGCGATGTTCAATGTGGGAGAAGAAGAGGCGCAAAATAACCCGGCGGAATAATAAAGAATTGCGTGCATAGCATAACAGATAGTGGGAATGCTGTGTCAACATTCCCACTAAATAATTAAAAGCACACACATACAATAGACATGTTGTAAATAATACATTTATTAAAACAGCCACTGAAAAGTGCTTACTCAAAAAGTTAGACCAATGTGAGTGATCCATATACAGTGTACACAGAAGGCTTTACAGTATAAACAAATACAACCAGCCTCACCAGACATTGATACTGAAATATTTTCAGTGACTTTGAATATTTTCCATTGGGCTTGTCTGGAGCAGCAGATGTTTACATTTGAATAGTGGCTCTTCATTTCTACCAAGACGAAACATTTAAAACAAAACCTCAGTTTTATAATATATCATTTAAGAATATCATATTTTTTTAAGAATAGAAACTATTTTGTTGCAATTTACGTTCTTGTAAAACATTTCTAATGCTCCTCATTCCTTTAGTTAAAAAAATACTTTTTATTCACTAAGGATTTTATTTTCCCTTTAACAAGAACCACAAGTTGATTACATTTTGATGCATCTATCGCCATTTCCATGTACAGTACAGTAAAAAGATAGGCATGATATTTTCCTTCAAATATATGAACTTATCTAATAAAAAAAAATCAGTTGATTAGGCACTCATTGGCTGGAAAAAAAATGACAGCAGTAAAACGGTGGGCGCAGTGCGGCCTACTTTACGGAAATAACTTTCTGCATTGATAAAATGGTAAATGTGGAGTTGTCTATCAAATTTTAGAATGTATAAAAGTAGTTGTATACACTGTACAGAGGTACATCAACTCATACTGTACAAAACATTCAAGACAAATAAGTTCATACAACCAAAAACGCATACTCACACTTACATTCCCCAATCATAACACAAGATGGAATCATTTATTACAGTGCATTAAGTATCAGTTAGTTCAGTTATTCCGTTGCCACTTTTTTTTCAAGTTAAAGTGCTTTTAGTAGTATTACTAAACATATTAACCCCAATAAACAAGAAAAATATATTCTCATCAAAAAGCACAATATTTTCAGGTGCAACAAAACGATGTTAGAAACTATTGGGTACATAAAATATGATACATTCCTTTAAAATAATTTGCCAAATATATAACATGGTTCCAGTACCTATCCTTTTGCAGGTATTTTGTTAATATAAAAAAGGGGAAAACAGTACCGTGATTCAGTGATTAACATCCTTATCAGACGTTAAACTACACTGAAAATTATTATAATCTTATCAGGTCAATATGTCGTTGTTGAATTATGATTTTCAGAAGAAATAGAAATTTGCTTTTTTCTGAAATCATGTTTACTTTTATAATTAATTCTTGGTTCAAGTAAGAGAAACACATTTCTAGACATTTCTCAAAATAAATTGATTTCTATTGGAATCAGATTAAGTTATTTATATAACCCTTAGGGCTACATTATAGACAGAAATGCCCTGGTAAGATGAAGGATTCTGCAGTGTTGGAGCATCCAGTATATCAAGTCTTTTCCAAAAAGTAACAATGAGTGTAGAAAATGTCTCTGTGGAGGACTTGTTGTGCTGCACATTTGTACATGTTGAATTTGTAACTTGCTCGGTGTTGTGTTGTCTACAGACCTGTGGTTACAGGTGTTTAATTCCCTTTGAAATGTGTGGGCGGTTTTGTGCAGAAGATGTTTTCGATGTCACAGTGTGAGCAGCTGGTTGTTTTCTTCCTGTGTCAACTTTATTTATCTCAGTTTCACATCAACCTCCTATAACCACTTCCTGTCTCTCTTCCCTCACACATTACTAATTCGAACACTATGTGGGCTGCTATCTCGGATGCGCCCTGTGTCTCTCCCTTTCTCTTCCCCCCTGTAGTTCTCTTCCAGTCGCATCTTCTCCTGGTTTGTCCCTGCCTCCTTGCTGCCGTGGCGACGGGTCACCTGTGAGGGCGGGCTCGGTGGCAAGGCCTGCTTAAAGAGAGGTGGGGTTTTGGTTTTGGCAACTTTGTCAAAAAAGGCGAAATCGGCCACGTATTTCCCCGAGGGAGACAGGGAGACGACTGGGGGAAACTCGTAGCCCCAGAGGATCTCATCTGGAAGGTAGGATGTTCGAACCTGGCAGGTAGCGGAGGTCGGCTCAACGGTGGCGCTTAAGATCACCAGCAGCTCAAAGTCAGCCAGGTCAGGGTCTGTCCAGCCACCACCTGGAGAACAGAGGACACCGAAGGGTTAACAACAACAACAAAAACATTAGAAATCAAGCCATGTTCTAAAATGATTTGTAATGCATTTTTGTTTCTTGCGACTTGGGGGCAGCATACAGTAACAAGATGAAAACACAACATTGCGCACTAAATTATGAAAGTAGTTATTGCTAACATGTAAGCAAACAGTTGCTCTAGACTAGAGTCTTGTCCAACCAAGTAACAAATGTGGGTCCATCATTCACTCTCCTTTTGTGCACCCGCATGGCCTCACATTTTCAAACATAAAAACGTCTCATTTACTCACCGATTCAAAAAACACAGGGCTTGAACACATCACACACAAACACTTTTCTTTTCACAGTACTAATTTCTGAAATTTGAACACACATTCAAAGAAAAAAGCCATCACATGTTGGATATATTCCCATCATTAATGTTTAATATATCTTCACAACAAAACGCAGAATGTGCTTGTCATTCATCGACACACAATCCAAATAACACAAAGGACACACTTGAAGACATGTGCACTCAACCAAACACACACCTGCATCAACAGGCCTCACTCAGAATGCAGACTCTGTCATCTGTCTAAACAGTCCTTACCCTAACCCGGACCCAGTACCGCTCCCACCACGGCAAAAACACAACGTTTCGCAACTGCTTGTACTCACTATGGTAAACTTGGTTGGGGGATTATCTTTATTGGCCTATTTTGGGTGGAGCTAAGGGTTCCATCTGTATTTATGTAGTGATCTCCCAAGCAGCATGGCTAGGAATGCTATTGCTGTGTATGTTGCCATGAAATCAGACTTAGAGCAGATTTAGAGCAATAAGAATTGTAAACAGAGCTGATAATCGTGAACAAACCCATGTACTATTCATACACTCATGTTCTACAATTTAGAGATTTCGGTGGACTTTAAAACCCTATAATATTTGAAGTAAAACATTAGATCCTTGTATCTAGAGGTTGTTCCATATTACAGTGAGACACGATGAAATAAGCCTCTGTGATGTGAATTATGCTAAAAAGCTGTTAACATGCTACCTGTTAAAGTAAGATAAGGAACGTTATAGCTGCTAAACATCAGCATGTTGGCATTCCCAGCGTTAGAATTTAGCAATATAAGAATTTTCATCAACCAAAGTCAAGTTTTTTTTATTTCTCAGCTCGACAGGAAATACAAAAGTATTTGATTGAGTCATCGAGGTAGTTTCCCACAGTTGGCACACACTTACATTTTCTATCTGTATGTTAAGAGGAATGTACATGTAGTGATATTCTAGCTCAGTGGTTTGGACAGCATTGAAGCCTCTCCTGTAGAACATCTCCACAGTGTCCTGCCCTTCTTATTCAGGGACTCAAAGTCACATAATGCCAACACAATTCACACACTGCTGCACTAGAAAACGGTTTCCATCAGAGCAGTTCCAAACCCCTAAATTAAGTACATGTGGATAACATAAAGCAAGCTCTGCAGGGACCTCTCAAGCTCTGTTCAAAGACCCATGAAGTACAGAAGTGTGCTCAGTCATGTGTACTATCATGAATGTATGTCCAACAACTAGAGACTTTTAAAAAATGTCATTACACACAGCAATCCAAGCATCCATCCATGATCTAGCCCAGGGGTGTCAAACTCAAGGCCCGGGGGCCAAATCCGGCCCGCCACTTCATTTTATGTGGCCCACAAGAGCTTGCAAAGAATATAATACGTTTATTATAAGGTTACGTACCGCTTTACATGAGCACGTTGCCCATAAACTACATGTCCCAATGCATCTTATTTTGTGACATGCGCACTGAAGAGACTTGCAATTATTTTCCCTAGACTTCTGCTTTCAGACGTAGTTAATTATGAAGTTATTACCCTATCCGATAATAATCCAATGCAGAGGAAATATTGTAAAATAATAAATTATTTTATATATATTTATCTATGTATATTTATATAGTCTTAATTACCACCGGCCCTTTGAGTTCAACCATAATTCTAATGTGGCCCGCGATAACATTTAGTTTGACACCTCTGCAGCCTATACGGAGCGCATCGCAGGTCACACTGGGACAGAGGTTATGTCTTTGGGTGTAAATGCTAACTCACACATTTCTTACATTCTCACACACTGAAACAAATGTACAATCTGGTACTTGAAAGTGGAACGATGATTAAAGTCTGTGTTATTTTGTATACATACATTACAGCCTAAAAACTGTTACAGTAGGCCCTTAGAAGAGGGATTATTGTAGTGCTATAAACAGTATAATGTGTGCAGTAATCTAATCCCTTTAATATGGCTACATTAAAATAACTGCTGAAGGGGAGGAAATGATGACTGAAAGAAAACGGGCAGAGATGAACGTTGAAGTTAAAGGGAAACAGCAGTAAGGCATAGTAATTGGTAAATTACAATAATATCAGAAAGTGTGTCAAGTGAGGCCATGGAAAGCCGTCTACAGTAAATGAGTAGTCTGAGTGTAAATAGCTCCACGATCAGAGTCCGCCAATACTGATAGCTTTCTGGTTTCCAGGGCTGAGAGCTCTTTGCTGCTGTAAGTGGATCTGTGCAGGTTTTCGTGTCAGCACCCCGGACTGTACAGCATTGTGCTCTAATGAGGGGTGTCTCTGCCGATCTCTCTCACACACATTCCAGCCAAAGAAACCCTCTCCTCTAGTGCCAACCCGGCCCAACTCTAGACGGATGCAGCCAAGCACGCAGCACATGACCGTAAATACCAATACACCTACATACATATACATGTCGATTGTACGTACAGTTATTCGCGTTGGTTTCAAATTAGGATATCGAGCAAGTCCTAGAACATATTACAACTTTTTACACCAGATTATTGTTGGAAGTGAATTGTTTTATGTAATTTCCACATAAGGCATGAAATGATACAGAGCACATGAACCAAATTCAACATAGTAAGTGCCCGAACAAAGAGTATAAGTACAGTAAACTACAGATATTCTAGTTTGCTTTGTTGGCTTAAAATGTTGACATAAGAGCCATGACCTACCTTTGGCTGCCCAGGCCCTTAGGGGGCTGTTGTCGTCGATGATGTGGTAGTAAGTCAGGGGGATGATGAGGAAGGGGCTGTCACTGGACGTGTCCACCTGGAAAGGTACGTTCCGCTGATCCAGCCGCACCGTCTCGCCCTCCTTAGTTAGCGACGTCTGAAGAAGCTTTCCCGTCACCTGGGAGCCAAGATGGAGTCAGTAAATGTAGCCAAGAGTTTGCAGAAGGCCTCCTGTAACCAAAAGGCCCTAGGTTTAATACCTGCAATGGCCAACTGCATGGCATGGCATTACCTGACATGTCCATTACTGATCGTCATAAACTAGTCATAAAGCTTCTGTCAAGCCAGCGCTATACATACAAGAGATAATGGGTCTCATAATAATATTTTCCTTCCTTCTTCCTTCACTGGCTTTTAATTGTGATTGTTTGTCAGTGTCACAGGGTTCATTTCCATCTTGGCATGAGGTGAAATCAAAGGTAAAGCTCATACACAGGCAGAGCATCATATGCATCAAAAAACTGTTTGTATTTAGTCATGATACTTAAAAGCAACGTGCATACCTGGCATCCTAACAAAAGGCTTTTGCGCATGTTGGCCACTCTGATCATGAGGCAGGGGTGACCCTCGTGATTTGCCACAACGGCGTGTTGACTAAACTTCACCGTCTCACCTCTTTTCTTGGGGCGAGCAACCTACAACATAAGGGAAAAGGAGAAGAAGAAAAGGCAATCCCTGTCACTACAAACGTGTCACATACAACCTTCAGCAATCATCTACTCATCTAATAAGTTGTTTAACTACAGGGGAAGAGTAAACTGTTTAGATAACCTTGCTGTTAAAAGATAGGAGGTAATAATCAATATGTTCTGTATGCTTTCTGTGCGGACACAAAGTCGGTAAAGGAAGGACAATCATATCAGAGTAATATAGAGGGGGTTTGAAGAATGAGCAATAAACTGCATCATCCCAAGACCACTATGCAATAGATATAACGGAAGAGCCTATGAGATGTTTTTGGTGAAATTAACCTCAGAAACTACATTACCTTGGCAAGGAAAGTGCCGGTGATGAAGATCTCCATCACCATGGTAATGACCAGCTGACAGATGAGCAGGATAATGGCACCAGGACACTCCTCGGTGATGCACCGGAAACCGTAGCCAATTGTGGTCTGAGACTCGAGAGAGAAGAGGAAGGCTCCTGTAAGGGTCTTCACCTCCATTACACATGGAGTATGGTTGGAGGGGGGGTCAAACTCTGGAGGGTGGGAGGAAGAACACAAGACCTTGGGTTTAGGGGTGTAAACAAATGATCAAGGAATGTTTTGTTCCCTCTACCAGTGTTTTGCCGGATCTTTCCCATGCTCTTTCTTCAACTGTTTGACTCCGTTTCTTTCTTCAATATTAACTCAATTATAAAAAACAGTACTTGCACTTCATAGGTCTTTTCTGCATGAAGCAAGAGTACACGGATAAAGCCTTTCTTTATTGAAGACGATGTGGTCAAAAGGACAACCAGTGAGATGTTTATAAGACTGCAATGTATCTTTCGGCAGCTGATAATGTTGCTGATCATTGCATACAACTCATATCCTGCATGAGGTACTGATGTGTGGGTCAGGTGAACACCAAAGAATGATTGGTCTTCAGGGAAGGACAAGAGCATCGGTACCACATTTCAAGACAGTTCACCATAAATGTCCATTACACTGTGGCACAAGAGGAAAAACCATGGGTATCTCCAAAGTCATTAAACTACATTTCCTATCCTTTTCTTCTCTCCTCTGTCCTTCCTCCTTGGTCCTTACCAAGTAGATCTCCATGTATCAATGCCACCAGGTACCAAAGCACTCCAAACACGAACCAGGTCCCAGCAAAGGTGGCAGAGAAGAGGAAGAACTTGTAGCGCCATTGCATGTCCAGAAAAGTCGTCCAGAGATCACGAAGGTACAGCGCCCCACGCCCGCTTACATGCTCGATTCGTACATTGCTTCGCCCGTCTTTTGAGAGGACGCGGCGCCTTCTTCGCAGAGCATTGGGCCCTCCAGCATCAGTTGCTCCTGCACCAGCACCTCCGGGCCCCGTCGGGGAGCCCAGCAGGGGCTTAGTGATGTCAGTCTGTGTCTGGGAGTGGCATATTTTCTGAGGGGAGGAGCCTTCTGAGGAGGGAGGTGTGGCTGAGGTCATGGCTGGCGCTACAGGGAGTTGGACACAGAAAAAGGAGACAACAGGAGGTTAGGAGAATCAGAAGCTTGTGGATAAAGGGGCTATATATTGAAGAGGGGTGAGATTGTGAGAAAAAAAGGCATTACTCGTGTGAGCAGTGAAATTAAGTGAACAGCAGGTGAGTCCAAATGAAAAGGTGCAGGAAGTGTGAAGAGAAGATGGAAAATGTGATGAAATGACGACATGAAGTGGGGATTATAAGAACATCAACTGGACAGTGTTCTGGCTATCCAAGGTGGTCCTTTTAAGCCCCCCACATCCTTTCATTAGAGGCAGCTGGCCCTGTCAAAATAAAAGCCCCCTTTCAGTGTGAAGGCACAGCTGCTCTTTCACATTAAAAGCTTGATAGTGCAGGCTCATTCACGTGTCCGTTGCGGAAGACTGCTACTGAATTGAGATGAGGAGAAACCAGTGACTGTTGTCCAACAAAGGATTAAGAAAAATAAGTCTTTAGATTTGAATCAAGGACAGTTAGCTCTTCAGCTGCACCACCCTCTCCTATGTTGCTGAAAGCTGCTTTTTATACTCTGCCTTTAGTGGAGACCTAAATTATGCAGAACGTGCAGCAGATGTGAAAGGCAGATGTGCAATACTTTGGAGACAGATCTAGCTTTTGAGAGGAATGATACATACTTTATTAGTCTGCGCAGAGCAATGACCTCAACTGCATGCAGCATCTTAATGATCAACTGGATTTGAGTGAAAAAAAGTAATGTGTTCGTTAACATTTAAATATTTGTTTGTTCATCGTATTCCCGTAAAACGACGCCATCACTCAATATGCAAGCTAAGTGCTGGTTGTCAATTGAATGCCTGTTCAACACTGGTCGTGTAATGTGATAGGATGGATCGGTATATAATTGTTGGCAGTATATCAGAAAGAGAAGTCCCTCGTCCCACCCCTGGGTGCCATGGACACTTATTGTCACTGTCTGGGTTTTTCCCTGTACAAACTTAACAGTTTTACTCTCATCTGGGTTGCAGTTAATCCACATCCTTCTTTCCTTCTCTCTTGCTCACACTCACTGTTTACTAAATGGCCCTTTTGTCTCAAACTGCCTCTGCTTTCCGGAGCAAATACAACGAACCAAAAACAAAACACAAACAAAAGCCTAAGAAACACGACAATCTGATACGCTCTGTCCTTTCCTGTCTGACCCTTCTCTCTCCTCTCTCCGTGCTGGAGCTCACACTGAGTGAATGAATAGAGATCTGTGTTGATGTCTGTGCTGTGAATACTAAAATGTGGAGGGGGAGAAAAAGGGAGGGAGGCGGGGTCAAGAAGAGGACCTTGTGATTGGCCGTGTCCATCTCCAGCTGAACTCTGAACCCTGCAGAGCGCCTGCCTACACATACAGTAAACACACACTTGTGTATTGAACGTAGAGACTTCTTAAGCACTTGCGACACAATACAATACCATTGACTGTCCAAAGGAATGCTTGGTTTGCCAGGTCAAGACTGTACACACAGTAATACAGTAACTTGCAATACTAATATTCTGTAAAGTAGTATTCAACAATTTGTTGGCAGCACAACAACATGTAAACGGAATTATGTTATATATTATGTTATGCTGCTTTTAATTGAGCTGCCCAGACTCACTACAGTACAGTATGCCTTTTTAGTTATGTATTCTGTACCTGATGTGTATATTTATTTATTTGATTTCATTACCTTTGCTTATTATGCCTGTTTTTAAATGCCTTTTTAATAATGTATTTATGTATTTGTTCTTAAATGTCTTTTGCTTTCAATCTGTAAAGCACTTTGAATCGCCACGTGCTGAAAAGTGCTATCTAAATTGCCTTGCCTTGCATTATATCATTGTATTGTATTATTATTGTATTATTATAACTTATACAGTTGTTTTGCAAACTTCTTCTTGCTAGTTTCTTCTTGCTAGGTCTAGTTTTGACTCCCCTTTTACCTCTGTTTTGGTCTCTACCACCTAGCAGCTAAATGCTAAATACTATGTTTTGTACAATTATGCCCTTGTCCTTTATCCTTTACAGTCACCAGTTTTATCAAATTTACAAAGCAAGTTATATCAATATTAGTGATGCTAAAACAATATGTAGGGATTGTATCAGTTGTACTGACAGTAATACTGATGGATTTCCTCTCTTGTAAAATTATTTTTTTCTACATTCAAGGTCAGGATCTCTTCCTCTCCATCCGGCTCTCCATCCCTCTCCTTCCCTCTGTCCTGTGCGCACAAGAATCCTTTGTTTTCCAGGAGATGAAAGGGACAAAAGCCACCATTGAAAAATACGACTGTGTGAGCGAGTGAGTGAAAGAGAGAGCAAGTTAGACGGGGAGAGGAGAGCGGTACGGAGGGTTAAAGTGTGTGTGTGTGTGTGTGGTGTGTGTGTGTGTGTGTGTGTGTGTGTGTGTGTGTGTGTGTGTGTGTGTGTGTGTGTGTGTGTGTGTGTGTGTGTATGTGTGTGTTTGCAACCGTGTTTGATCGTGTGTGAGTATGCAGTGCTTGACATTGTGAGGGGGCAGAGATGGGGGGGAAGAAGAGAGAGAATAATTGGTTTTGAGGGGAGGATTGAGAGAGAATTGAGCATCGGGTGACAAAGGGGGTGAAAGAGGAAGAGGGAGGGAAATGGATGGTGAAGGAGCAAGAGGAAGGGGTATACTGTATAGAGCGAAGGTGGAGGAAACAGATCTGTGACAAAAGAGGGTCATTGGTATTCCAGAGGAGAGTAATCCCTTCCACTCGGTGCCCCTGTCCAGTGTCCACAGCCATAAAGAACCCCTAGCAGCCAGTACACTGCATTGAAAAGACTCAATACAACACAAACTGAATGGCAGTGACCACTGTCCACACCACAGCCGCCTCTCAACACAGGCCATGCCAAGAAGGCATCTACTCAGCCAACACAAGACGTTGAAACCACAAACCTACTGGAGCCAAACTGAACGCTGCACATCGAAATGCAAATGAGCTGCTGTTGTGTCAATGTGTCTTTATATAACCATTGAATTATTTCAGACAATGTCATTAAGTAATAGCCTCTTCTTTAGTGCCGCTGTGTGTTGACCTTCTTTTAATTTGTTCTAAGTCCTAGTCTGTCTCTTTACTTCCTCGCGTTATTGTCAATACTATAAAAGCCACATAATACATTTGCATGTGCTAGGACAGGTGACGCAATATAAACACTAAAGTTCCCATAGGGAGGAGAGTTGGGGTCAACGTTGATTTACTTGTTCCGTAACATCAACACTTCCTTAGTAACTTAAACCAAACCTTGTTCTTAAAGTGTACTTATTTATTTTGTTACTTCCGTACTTAAAGGTGGGGTAGGTAAGTTTCAGAAACCGGCTCGAGATACATTTTTTGTTATATTCCATGGAATGCTCTTAACATCCCGATAGCAATGAATATCTGAAGTGCTTTGACAACAAATCCATAAAAAAAATTCATCTGTAGAAGCCGTAATATTGTAAAAAGTAATACTGTAAAAAGTACAACGGATTGGATGGCCTACCTGCCTGTCAGCCTTCCATCGGGGCACAAACTGTTCTCGTGCCCTCATTGGTCATGTGCGCGTTCGTGTGTGTTGGAGGAGGGGCTCTGTGAGGAAGTGGCAGATTTTCTCCGGTTGTGTATTTTCAAATTCTAGCGATCTCGAGCCGGTTTCTCAAATGTACCTACCCCACCTTTAAGTGACGCCACTTCCATAGTTATTCTAACCTAAACAAAGATCTTAAGATTGACTTTGTTTTGTAACTTCTTTACTTACATAAAGTAGCATCACTACCGCCCGAACCGCAATTATTTCCTAAACCTAACCAAGTTGTTTTGGTATGTACACAGGTTCTGCACTGGCACACTTACCAGGAGGATACATTGCTATAGTATCCATAGTTGCTGATCTGATTGGTTCACACAGCCTCCTAAAAGGATTTCTCAAAGCCGACAGCCATCGCGTTCACCACAAATACGCTTATCTGATTGAAACAGACGATATTTTAAATAATCCTAAATTATTTGAGCACCAGAGTTTACACTGGACAGCCTTTCATTTAAGCTAAAACCTAAACATCACTACATTTGGAAATACAAAGCTTTAAACACAACCAACAAAGTCAATACGGTTAGTCAATAGGTATTTCTGGTAATCTCCCCCCACTGCAACTTGAGCTAACATCTACAATCAGTGTATTTGTATCGTGGCCACTATCGAGTGTGTATTCCATGTTAACAGATAGTTTACCTTCTTGTTCAATTAAACCACAGGAAGTAAATGGGACCAGTCGCCATGGTGATCTGACGTTTGTCTTAATGTGTCCAGCAGTCTCTTTCAAACTTCCAACTAAATCTTAACATCACTCGCCTCCACTTCCTCGGCCCACAATAAGTAGCCGAGGAGTTACAACATTGACCCAGATCAAACAATGGAGAGCAGCTGCCGGCCAATAGGCTGTAATTTAGGACCATCTTCTTCAGTCTGTAGTAGCCAAACGTCTGTCTCTCTGCTGTAAATCTGACCGGTCTACTACTGAGGAGGTGCTGCTGAAGATTTCTCAATGAAAAGATGCAAGTTGTTTTGACTGAAGGTTTCCGAGCCAAGAGTTTCTGTTGCCTTGGAGTCAAAACACAATCACACCTGTTCCATCAACTATGTTTTGTACACGCTGCCAACATGTTCTGCTACTTTTGAGTACTGCAACTTCTAGTGTTCAGCTGTGTATCGTGTTAATGCTGCAGAAGCTTACATGTTTTTCCTATGTTTTGCATCTTAATATTTACACTTAACTGCTACAGTATGAAGCATCTACATTCATCATTGGTAGGCATGCAAGACAGGTGCAGGATGTTGAAACTTAAGTTAGGTACACTTTTCAGTGAACACTAAAGTATCTTTAACTAAAAACATTGTTGCAACCATTTCACGATTAACTTTTGTAAGATGTTCTGCTATTAATGCTCCTAATGTAATGACAGATGATATCAGTCATACATAGTGGTACAGATTGTAAGTGGAACTTCCTCCATTGTTACTACCAATAGCCCTCCACACTGTAATGTTGCACCTGTTCATTCCCCACTCTGCAACCCTTATACGAGGACTATTAATGACATTTGTACTCAAGAAAGATATCAAAGCTAAAATAAAAGTGTGCTCTGTAGAAATTTGTATTGTGTTGCATTTGAAGTCAAATAAAGAAGAAGAAAAAGCAGAAGATATAAAGAAGAAATGTAACAAAATAACAGAAAGAAAGACTGATTTTAAAATGTTTTGTCTCTTACCTTTCTGTTGACTTGTAACAGGAGTTCACTTGGACGACAGCTTCAGAAAATGAAGATGTATTTAATTTCACTGTCCGACGGACATGTGAAAAAGACAGACGGCATACAATTCAATCTGTCTGGAGGAAGATTGAAAGAAGCCGAGAAGGTTCACGGTTTTGAACGACGCACACTTGTTGACAGCTCGAGCATGTTTTACATCACCTCTCACTTTGACATCACATTGTTTGTTTTCTTTTGCTGTCCCCTCTACGACGTTGTCATCCTATAGTGAAAAATAAATAAATGAAAAAACTCCTAGAAAGACACATGAAATCAGAGTAGAGGCCTGGGTGAGGATTAACCCGCGGTCAGTCAGTGTCTCCCAGCACACTGGTACTGGCAGTACCGGTTCTGGCTCCCTGTTACTGGGTCATTATGTAATCAGATGAGCACAGTTTGCAGTTCCTGCTGCATGTGAAGCTGAGAGCGAGCCCAGTGTGTCCGGACTGAGAAACGTTAAAGTACCTTGTGCTGTCCACTCCTCCAGGACCCCCCTGCACGCCTCTCTATATAAACCCAAAAGTATTCAGACGGCCGCTGTTTCACAACATTTTTAATTCATTAATTCAACTCTCCTCCCAGCTTCTCCTCCTACCCTCCCTCTCCGTGTCTCTCCCCGACTGTACTCTATAAATGGGCCTCTTTGTTGCCAGGCCTCCTCCGCTGTTTCAGCCTTTGTCAACTTTCTCATGTAAATGTTTGATGGTTATAAGATACAAGCCTGGAAGTTGTTGCATTGAAACAGAGGTATTTACAAATCAAAGACGGGGGGGGAAACAGGGCCCTTGTGCACTTGGCTCTTTGCAGTTTTGCGTTGGCCAGCCTGCGTTGAATGGGTAATGACGGGGCATCTCTGTGAGGCTGTGCCATGTCCGCCTGCAATGAAGGGGCGAGTACATATGGTCCTGCTGTGAATGGACAGCACGGGATGACCACGATAAATTAATTCACTAAAGAAACTGAAACACTGGTCTTGTGAGGGAATTTGCACCTCTGGTGGAAAGGAAAAGTGCTATTAAGTACATTTATTAAAGTTTGGTACTTAGTTCCTTTTATTTATTTGAGTATTTCCATTTTGGTGCACCTGCCACACAAATATAGGAAGTTCAATATCTATTTTTAACATATAGGTTCGGTGTTGCCAGAAGTTGGAATGAAATATCTTTTAACATTAAAATATATATATTTTTCTAAATAGAAAAAGGGAAACAAATATACTGGATATCATTGAATGTTTGATGTTAATGTTTTAAAATGTTCCTTACCTCAAGTTTTAAAGGTTCCGCAAGAGTGATGATTTGATTATAGGCTACTTTTACATTAGCTTTACTTAAATTGTAGTATATAGACACCAATATAAGAACATATATTGTCTAATTCCTTATTGAGTTAGTGTATGTCTCTATAGAAGCAGCCTAAATTAGGATTTTACTCCATAGAAAGTTAAAAGGGCAACATGTCAGCCCACAATTCAAAGCTTGCCTTTTAACTTTGTTTTGACCGGAGTTAAATGTATCGTATTTCCAGATGAGAATCCCAAGGTGGGGCGTAGACGCATGAATCAGAAAGTCGGAGGCACTGCACAATAAACCCGGCACTGCGCAATATTGGGCACGACTGGATTCACACGCACATCAATCTGCGGGGCCCCTCCAACCTGCCAGTCGGTGTTGTTCCTCCTCAGCACCCTCTCCTGTCCTGCAGGGTTTGGGGGTCTGCATCCTTTGGGGCCCAGATTATACGAGTGTGTTTACCTTCTGGGGGACTATTTTGTAAGGATTCAAGTCTTTCTAGGTCAGGGTCATCCTTGGTGGGGAGCTTCACCTGAAGTAATGAGAGAGCTAGTAAATAGGTTGATGAATGAAAAGAAATACATCAAAATGTACCAGAGAGAGATTTAATGGAATAATTGACTGTGCTTATTTGGTCTATAATGACCTCAAATAACCTACTCAGTCAAACCAACATAAAACTTTTGCAAATAACTGCATTCAACCCGTTTCAAATTACATACAATACAATTGTTACAAGAACACAACTGACCTGTATGCTGTATTGTTGTCTCTGGTGTACTTGTTGTCTCTGGTGTACACCATAATGTTTTTTCTATAAACTAGGTAGGCCTACTTTCTAAACTAATGACAATGCCATCATCCTCAGCTTCGCACAGTGTTGTTTAGAGCACATGTTAGCTAGCTAAATTAAGATGGTTGCAATGCTAAACAACAGCATTTCAGCATCAGCATGCTAACGTTAGCATTTAGGCTAATGTACCACTACGCTTCAGTAGCGCATTACATGATTACGAGTTCTGAGCTAACTATTTTTCCCAATTTTAAACCGATCTAATGGGCAATGGGCTTTTCTCACAGCAGATATTTTAACTTTTCTTAGGGGGACAAGCACAGGTGTTTTTAAAACCACTAACCAGTATACTGTTGTTTTCCTTAAATCAAAGCAGCTAAATGTAGCCTAATTCGTGTGTCAAGTCAAAACTGTCTTTTGTGAAAAAAGCGTTTTAACCGCTTCATTGATTGCCTTATGCTTTTCCAAACGATACACACGGCTGCATAAAATAATGTGAAAAGGCTCAAAGTTGCACGGTATCATAATTAACCTGCTTCATGCACGTGTGAAAGAATGTGAACTTGCAAAGCCAACACAAGCCAACACATTGCTCCACTGTTTTCAGACCGGCGAGAGTTTTAGGAAAACTCTGTCACAGAGGTCAGCGGTGACAGAGAGGGAGGCAAGAGAGGAGGAGGGAGAAGAAGAAGAAAGAGAAAGAGGCGAACGTGAGAGGACACAATGAAAGGGAGGAAGGAAGGGAAGAAAGCTAAAGATGGAGGAGGAGAGAGGAGTTTGTTGAGCAAAGAGTATCAAAGAGGAGGTGTGGAGGAAGGAGGGAAAGCAACAAATGATGGCGTAAGGTTGACCGGTCGGAAGGCTCCGATCGCTTTTTCTGCTCCATCTTCCTTTTTCTCCACCCCTCTCTTTGTTGATCTGGCTCCTTGGCCCAGGATATGGTTTGTGTTTCCATCACATGGTGCCCTCCCCCTTTGTTTTTTTCACTTTCATTCACTACCGCAGAGTGAAAAAAAATCTCTTCTTGCATGTACAGTAAAAAATTGTGTGAAAATGCGTACAGATAAATACCAACACCGCAAAGAAAAACACAGACAGACTGAAAGACAGGAAGAAGAAAGGAGAAAACAAGAGGAATATCGCTTACTTGTACCAACTCTACTTAAAATAAAATTGCATAATAATTTATTCTACCCAGTTTTTCAGAGTAGAATGGAAGGTTACAGAACCATAATAAAATAACCTGATGCTTTAGAAACTCTTTGACAAGATATCTTCAAGCTTCTGCACGACGGAATCTCATAAAATAGCAAAAAAGACAATAAAAGTTTAGTGTAGTACATTTGACAAAGGAATGGTAGATATGTTCAGGATTAATCTCTCACTCCATCTAGTGGTTATCTTCACTCACACACACACACACACACACACACACACACACACACACACCACACACACACACACACACACACACACACACCACACACACACACACACACACACACACACACACACACACACACACACACACACACACCACACCTCACTCACACGCACTTCATGGAGACTTATCCTAACCTTAACCATAACCAACACATGCCTAACTCTAACCAACTCTTCACCCTAAAATTAATGATTCCCCTTATGGGGACCTCCATTATGTCCCCATAAGGGAGGCGAGTCCCCACACATGACTGTGTAAACAGATGTAGGTCCCCACAAGTATAGTAGATCACACACACACACAAAAAAAACTATTTCTTGCTTGTTACTAAATGAAGGTCAAATTTAAAATCAAACGATAGTACGGTCTATAACCACCTTCATTATCATATTGTTAAACCTGTCAATGAGTTACAGTTAACCAATTCGATTTTTGTATTGGATTTTATATAAAAGTTTACTATTCTGTCATTTCTATGAGTTATTATTAAACTACAACTACAGATACTTTAGCTGTCATTAATATGTTGCTACTAAACACAATTATCTTTTGTTACAGACAAAAATGTGCAGTACTGTTGAATCAACTATCAAAACCGAGGAGTGGAAGCTAACATTAGCATTGAATTTGTTTGCAGATATTTACTTTCTTAAATCAAACATGAGAATTTGGCCTATATCATCATCATCATCATCATCATCATCATCATCATCTTTATTTAAAGAGACTCTTGGTCCATTATTACAAAACATACAACAACTATATTTTCAGACTTGTTTATTCTTCAAATTAAGGTTTATTAAAAATCACTTTGGCATTGGTAACATAAATAATGTAATACTTATTAGTAATATGGATTATTTGTATAAATTACCACGACTTCCATCACATGTCGTTTTTTTTATGTTTAGTCATAAATATTCAGCACAAATAGCCAACATAATCGCATTTTAAGGCACCAAATATACCTATAGTAGTTTATAACTAACAGTTATTAAAGGAAATTAACTCATGTACCCAACAACAAAGTAAAACATATTCCATAGGCCTATATCCCAAACATTTGGATTCATCTTGGCTGCGTGTTATCGGGGCGCACTCTGCCCATCGTTAGTTCAATCTGGCTGTAATGAATATTTAATTTAGCCTTGCATGTGAAATACACTTCCATGAAACACCACACACACACACACACACACACACACACACACACACACACACACACACACACACACACACACACACACACACACACACACACACACACACACACACACACACACACACCACACACACACACACACACACACACACACACACACACACACACACACACACACACACACACACACCACACACACACACACACACACACACACACACACACACACACACACACACACACACACACACACACACACACACACACACACACACACACACACACACACACACACACACACACACCTTATATGCATGTCCTGGAGACTTATCCTAACCTTAACCATAACCAACACATGCCTAACCCTAACCAACTCTTCACCCTAAAATTAATGATTCCCCTCATGGGGACCTCCATTATGTCCCCATAAGGGAGGCGAGTCCCCACACATGACTGTGTAAACAGATGTAGGTCCCCACAAGTATAGTAGATCACACACACACACACAAAAAAAACTATTTCTTGCTTGTTACTAAATGAAGGTCAAATTTAAAATCAAACGATAGTACTGTCTATAACCACCTTCATTATCATATTGTTAAACCTGTCAATGAGTTACAGTTAACCAATTCGATTTTTGTAAATGTGTAACATTTAAGGACTAAACAAAGACAGCTGTACTCAATTTAGCCTCAAGGGGTCAATGCTACTCCTACACAGAACAATAATAAACCAGGTCAGTGTTACTCTGATCTGTGACATCTTCCACTAGGTTTCAGAGATTTAACAATCTATCTTTTCCTATATTCTGAAGATATAATTGTACTAAACTAAATCAGAAAGGAAGAGGAATTGATCATGTTCATGTGTTTTCTTTTGTCGTTGAATTATAAGCGGTATCAACAATTTGCTGTATAAGAAAACACACACTCTTTATCTTGTGACTAAAAACTTAATTTCCACTCATGTGACTGCAGATAGGT
The DNA here is from genome assembly GCA_036324585.1 of Champsocephalus esox. Lineage (NCBI taxonomy): Eukaryota > Metazoa > Chordata > Actinopteri > Perciformes > Channichthyidae > Champsocephalus > Champsocephalus esox. The sequence continues at coordinate 7,446,876 of CM070489.1, forward strand.
CCCAAACCTGTAATACAAACAAGTCAAGAAACATAATGAATGCAGATTATAGGCAACAAGGGATCTCTCTTTCTCACTCTTTAAGATAGGATACGACCAAAACTTGAGGAACAAAAACACTATATATACACAGACGTTTAAACTTGCTTGTAATTCAATATAAAATCTGTTGATCCTGCAGGGAAACTGCCTTTGATCAATTGTTTTACTCTAAAACGTAATTGTAAATGTCTATGTAAAGGATTTCTGATTCTGAAAACAGGAAATTGAAAACTCCAGCTTTGTATTTATTTATTTGCTCCAGAGAACAAACTCTTAATCTTATAAAAGTGTTGCTAAGGAGCCTGCAGGAGGAAGCTGTTATCTCAATCTACGGGGAAACACATACAAATGCACAAACGATTTCTCCTTCATTCGTTTTATCTAATGCGCTGCAGCATGGCAGTCTGCAAATAGCTTGTCTAATTTATGCCTTCACGAGGTTGAGTCAAGTTCTCATAATGATAAAAACCTGATCTGATCTTCGCATGTTAGCACATGATCTCTGTACACCAAGATCCTCAACTAATTCATTTTTAAAATGTGTATCATGTTTAGACTGAAAACATCGTCTTTTCTTTCTTAGTGATGAGCATTTCCCACACTTTTTTTTCAGGTGCCTAACTGTGAAAAATATGTTTTGAGTTCTGCTCAGACGTGATGCCACATCAGCTTCAATGGGTTATTCCTGTCATCCTGTTTGTTAAAGATAAACCAGGTTTAAAGGTTCAATGTTTTGAAACCTGTGGCAGATCATCCAAAACAGTTTGTTCCACGTTAAGCATTATGCTGTCTTTACAAGTTTCCATTCAGTCCATTGGATTGCTCTACCCCTGATCCATGAGGTTTTTGTCCAATGCTTAGAGAAGGATTCACCTACCCAAATCTACAAAAACATGGTATTTATTCATTTTTTTGTGTCTTTTAGATGTTTTAAAGGCATTGTTTCATAATGACCAAAGTAAATTAACCTGGCAAAAGCATTACTTACTTAATCACGGAGTCCTTAATAAAAATGTGGTTTTATAAAAATATTGCTCATAGATTTCAATAGCATGCAGGGCATCACATGTCAGGAGCCTCATACTGAACCCAAATGAGTTCCCCAGGGATCAATACTGGGTCCTCTTTTGTTCATATTGTACATAAATTACTTTGGTTAATTACTTAAACACATATGACTCAAAGTGTATGCTGATCTTTTATGTTTTTGTTCTTATTAAGATTTACGTTTATAACCTTTTGAACTATTACAGTAATGTACATATACTCAAATAATAATCTCCCCAACATTGATTCAGTTAATCATTGCTGAATGCAAACAGCTGAACCAGAGTCTTTGCAAAGAGACCTGAAAAGACAAACAGTCCATGTGGGCCATCGGTTACATAACTCTGACCACACAAATGACCATATTGTCCTTTTACACCCACCGCTTTATTTATATGTCATTTCGATACTCTGGGGTAACCCATTGCAGTCTCAAAACACATCTCTTCACACTCGCATATCCACCCTGATCATTATCCATCACACATCCTCTGTTTTTATTTATTTGATGGATGTATATACTGCATTGTCTTGTTTATGTCTCTTATGCTGGTGTTATCTTGTTTTTTATGTGTTTGTACGGCGACCTTGAGAGCCTTGAAAGGCGCCTATATAAAATAAATGCATTATTATTATTATTATTATTATTCGTTTGTAGAAATGAGTGTATTGTACAAAATATTTTAAATATTGGGAAATCTTAGGAATGTTTATGGATCCTAGCAAAATGTGAGCCCCTGGAATGATCATCACCTTATGTTGACCTTGTGGCAATCTTACAGTACCCAAAAGTACACATTGCCCCATATTATCTGCTGAATCTGCAGGAAATTATCTAGATTCAGACATTTTAATATAAAGTAGTCCAGGCTGAACAGTACAGTAGCTACAGTAATTACGTTTACTGCTAAACTCAATCACTTGTAGTGGTCCTGAAACCGTATGCTGAAGAGGTTGCTGGTAATAATCGTCTTGGTATAGTTCCCTCCACGGTGTGAATAGGGTCAGTGTGTAAGGTTCATGAGTCCTTGAAAATGAGACCACAAGTTCAGTTTTCCACATGAAACCACCATGTTCCTCTGATGGGAACCTTAACAGCTGCATACAGTGCATGTGGAATGTATTCTGTGCATCCTACGCTTTTTCACATTAAGGTGCGAAGAGAATGTTTAGATTACTATTAAGGGAGTTAGCAGGGATTATAAATAGAGGCAGACATCAAAGGCAGACATTTTGCTACTTTAGAAATACTTTCTTAATGCAAGCAGTGACATGAAAGGTATATACTACTGACTATATTTGACTCATTTAGCAGCTGTATCGATGTTGCAATTTGTAGATGTACAGTACTAATAACCTGACATTTAAGAATCTCAATTAGTCTGCACATCATTTGACCCTCAATGCCAGTCTTGTTAGATGTGCCAAGAGCAAGGACTGTCTTAGGTAAGACAGCTTTTATGTGCGCAGCTCCACTTGCTTGGAACAATCTTCAGCAAGAATTGAAACTGAGCAATCTCATTCCTCTGCATGTTTTTAAAGCTAGGCTAAATGAAAAGCTTGCTGATACTATGGGCATTTGTAAATGTCTATAACTATGTATCCTGTAACTATAATGTATAATGTCCTTTATTGTTTTATGTTTCATGTGGAACCTATATGCTGCAGGTCTCCCTTGAAAAAGAGATCTATGATCTCAATAGGACCAATCTGGTTAAATAAAGGTTTGAAATGAAATGAAATGAGGATAATACCCCAATCTTCTGTGTACCAAGCCTTTTTGTCACATGTTTGTTTTCCCAATGTTATCTTTACTGAGATAGGCCATCCGAAGGTTAGATAAAACATATTTCCCGCACTTTTTCCAATATCCATGTCTAAAGGGCATGTGGGGCGGGTAGTTTTGTTTCATGTTTTCATCCATAGTTAGTTTTTGTTTTCCTTAAGCATGGCATTAAATAAAATGGCACGATACATTTATTTAGGGATAGTGAGTGCAGTCAAAAGTTTTCTTAATGTCATAGAAACCTAAAGAGCGTTTATGAGATTATGTCTGGAGGGTCACTAACATGCACCCTTTGCATTATACCGTTTATATAATAGTAGGAGTGTAAGAGGAATGTGATAAGTGACAGTGTCAAGGCTGCAAAGCAAAGTCTGATATGCTTGTACTGTATGTAAGTACTTTATCTATACATTCATAGAAAGACACTGATAAATTCGTCATAATAATATATTAATTTAATGACGAATTTAAGATTATGCTTTAATTAATATTTTAATAATTATCCGGTTTGGAATATCGCAAAAATTAGTTAATTGGGAAAATTGTGTCTTTGATAATTAATCTATTTTAACAATTGACAAACTAAAAATACCAAAAAAAGCACATTTTATTTGTTTCATAACACTGTTAATTAAAAGCTTTGGGTTTTTGACAGATTTAATGGGGTATTTTGATTAAAAACAAGATGGTATTACTTTATACCATGGTGTGCTGGACTTCGAATCAGGGGATAGCAAGTTTGAGTCCCGCTGCAGTCAGCATGTCGTTGTGTCCCTGAGACACTTCACCCCAAATTGCTCCTCTGGGGATTGCCCACAGTATTGAGTATGTAAGTCGTTTTGAATAACAAATAAAGTATTTGATAACTTTGTGAGTTTAAATCCAATATTCAATCTCCTTGAGCTCTGCTTGGGTCACCACCGACTCCTCAATTCACCAGCTAGTGTGTTACTTTGTCCGTCTGCATTGTGTGCGTCTAAATTCCACAAAGAGGCAATCGGTGCATCTGAGAAATATTTGTATTCTCCGGGATAAAATCTTTAAACTTTCAACATGTAGGTCGTCTTAAGTAGGTTAAAGGTCTCTCCGTACAAACTTCAGTGTCTTCAGCGAATGATTGATTTACCAAGAATCTGTACTCATGAGATTAGATTCAGAATTACATTACACACCTTCAACTATTTTCCACCTTTCTTTTTCATTTGTAAATCAAAACATTTGTTGAATAATTTTACAAATGTTTTTAAAATTACATCCAAAACGTTTTCCCTCGCTGTGACTGTTATGCACTCATCGACCTCACTGATTGGATCACGAAGAAGCCCATGCACCGCTTCTCACGCTCTTATGACTGCTGACAACATGTCACACCATAAATACAAATCGTGTCTTTGAGTACCACTGTAAACCCAACTCCTTGGATTCTTTATGTGTCATATCGAAGATAAATGTCCCTTCATGTTGAAACATATTTATTTGGTCTGTTTGTGATAAATTGTAATCATATTTTCTCACAATCAACACATTAAGGTGCTGAATTCAGTTAATAATGCTAGAAATAATGTTCTTTGTTGCATAAACATCGATAGAGAGGGGCGCAGTTTACAGTCCGAAGTCTAAGTATTTAAGAGCTGAGGTGAAAGCTTGTCTGCATTCCTGACTGGAATAACATGATGTAAGAGAGGGGCAAGTGTCTTATACGAAGAGTTGTATCCCGAAAGAGACTCTTCAGTGTTGTTTATTAAAAAACGTTTGAATTTTGAATGTTGACTGTAGAAAATGTAGTTTATGTGTGTGTTGTTTACTATAACTCATTGTGGTTATGTCTGTTGAATTCAGCCGTGCAGGGGTAGTTACATAATTGTGTATTCTTTTCAACATTTCAACAGAAACAGCCAAGGCCTACAGGGAGCAATGACTCTGTTTCATGTAGTAATATTTGTCTTTATTTATGTGTGGAAATCTCTAATTTGCATCCCTACAAAATGAAGAAAAGAGGGGGGAAAACTATCTGGTTCATGATTTTCGAAACTGGGATGTCAGGCCTTGCTGGGTCAACCTTCATTGCACGAGTTGTCCCATTAGATCAGTATTTACGATAAATTGAGAATGTTTGTTATTGTGACGGGCTCTTCGGTCAATGACATCCATTCTGTATAGCTCTACAAAAGACCATGCAAGTTGTTCTTTTAGTTATGTTATGCAACGTCAAATAGTATATTTGCACAACCTCAAATGTACACTGTGCTTAATTCATGTTTTATCTGGATTTAAAAAGCAAACATGCTTGATAATCTGGTGATCAAAGTCTAAAATCAGGGGTATGGAAACTGTATTTTGCCCTGTGTTGTGGGCATGTTTAAACTACTTTACATCTCATGTCAACATGCACCCAAAAGACCAAACTGCTCTTCTGAGGGTCAAGCATCCAAAAACAGTTAAGTATTAACTGTCTATAAAACTCAAAAGAAAGACTGCATGAAAGACAACATCTCTGGGTAATAAAATAATGATTCTGACAATGCCATAGGGGTTTAATGCTAAAGCGTTGCAGAACTCTTTGGATAAGATAGCTGCACAATTTACATTTTCAAACTTCCAATTGATAGAGCAGGTAAGAAGACATGCAGGTACATTTGTGTGGATGTGGTTTGACATGTTGTTCAGAAACCAAACATGAACCTATTGAAGTCTGGCTTCCCCCCTGGGTGCCAGCATGTTTTGTTTGGCCCCTGTCCCTCACACACCATGAGTCCGCCCCTAATTGATGTTTTGCTCATGTGACTTCTGCAGCTGACCAGTCCTTACAGAAACAATTAAGTGTGACATGATTAATGGTGTCACAAGTTGCTTTAAGGTCAAGAAGGAACAATATAGTCAGCAGCTTCTGAAATCCCGTCTGTCAAATGACCAAATAGTATCACATAAGAACTTTCTCCATAATATCCAGAGCAACTTGAGGATTGGTCTAAAATGTTGTAAGACTGAATGTAAGGTCATGACCTGTGAGCAGACATGTTGACACACTTCAAATGTCCATCCTGAAAGTGAAGTTCATGTCTAGAGGGGTGAAATGTTTATCTTGGAAGATATCATATCAGGTCAGGACTTCACCGTGTGAGAAATCTCAGATTGCGTTATCTCCGGTCAGCTTTGCAAATGACATCAAACACAGCATATGACTGCCGTGGAATGCATGTCGATATGCATGACAAGAAAAAAGTGGTAGGTTTCCGCAAGATCTGCTGACCAACGCGTTTAAGTGCGATGTCATGGAAAACCCTTTTTGAAAGAAAGGACAAGTTGACACGAAAGATTTCTGTGGGACTTTACCATCAACATCTACATTAGGTGAACCGTTTTTTGACGGTACAGTTTGGCTGTAAAAACAGGTGGATGTGGGCCGCGTGTTGCCGTCAGATGGCCCCCATTCATTGGCTGTGGCGTGTTTGCTATAACCGAGGGGGGAAGAAGTTGGCGGGTCAACGCCTTCCAACGCCTTATCAGACTAAGTTAACAACTGCCCTTAAACACAACAAGAGATATCCATTTTAGAGAACCCAAACAGTAAGGTGGGGTACTTGGAAATATATCATAATACACACATTGAATGACGGCTGTTCGACATGTCAATGCCAAACAACAAATCAAGGTCCAGAGACGTCAGGCTGTATGTTGTGATCTAGGCTCGTGGGCGGTGGTGGTGAAGTCGATAGGGACTTGGCTTGGCAACTGGAAGGTCACCAGTTCAAGTCCCGGCAAGACCAAGTGCCTGAGCAAGGCACCGTTCCCCACACTGCTCCCCGGGCGCCGCTCAAAATGGCAGCACACTGCTCCTAACACTAGGATGGGTCAAATGCAGAGAAATAATTTCCCCACGAGGGATTAATAAAAGTCCATCTTAAGTCCTAAAGAATGGCAACCAAAGCAAAGGACAACAATTGCTTTATGTTAACTTGCGTAACAATGATTGACCTTCACTGTATGTTTCACCTTTGTTCATCTGGGAAAATACACACTTCTGATCATGGATTTAAGAAAAATAGGGGGTGCATGGTGTGTTATGTAATCTGTGTCAGTGCCCACTGGGATTTGCAGCAACATAAATTCAGGTTTTCCATTTATTGCGGCGCATTGAGTACAGTACAGTATGTCCAAGGTGCAATCCACCTACAGTAAGTGTGTTATAAAATATAAAATGTCCTGCAAGTTCATTGTGGGGCACTAAATGATCCGATCAAAAGAATGCCGTGTTTCCTTGTGACTTAATGGATTATAACCTTCCTCATTTACAACACACACAGGATGTTTGAATGAAAAGTCTTACTGGAACAGCTGCAAAAACAAACTTCATAATGCAGATGATGTTTTCCCTGCAGTTGCATGTACTGTATGTTTAAGTAAACGTTAAAGACATATTGTGATATTTGAAGTTACATAACATCTGCAGGTCAGTACTGAAGTAGGGTTTGTAAATAAAGCAGACGTGGAAGAAGTATACAGATTTTTTACTTCAGTAAATTAAGACATTATAAAATGTGCAAGTATTCTCTTGAAAGCTATGGAGTGGAATATAAAGACAATTATTTAGGTGTTTGAAAATATGCATGTGTTGTTATATATGTCATAAAATACGGTGAGATGTTCAAAACAAAACCTGAGTCATAGTAGTACACCGGGACAGTTAATAAAATAATAAAAAGCTGATAGATCATTGCGGAATGGGTGTGGCAATCATTTCCTGTTGAAGGTGGTTGTAGAGGATGCTCGGAACAATGAGGGGACTGTATTGAGGGCTTTTGAGAATAACAGACCCATACAGTGAGTTGTATCACTATTACACGTGCATGTTGAGATGTTTAATGTAAAGAAATGTATTGGGAAAAATACTTGTCCATTTGTACATCAATTACTCAAAGGAAACTCTGTTTTAAATTGCATACTGTACCACGTTGAATGAAGAGTGAAAAACTGAGAAAAAGTCAAACGCTTGCTCAGGCCTGCTTCAAAAAGTATTTAAAAAAGTAAATTATAATAATACATTGAATGTATATAGCGCTTCTCATCTGCCAAGACAAATCCCGAAGCGCTTAGGGATATTGTGAAGAAGTGAGCATGCAACTGGATAAATTAGACCTGGATTACATGCACGACTTGTATAAGAGTTCCTACAAAGAATTTCCTATAATAATTAAAGATAACAGTAATTTATATAAAAGTGGACACTGTGTGGGTGAAGTGTTCCTTTAATCTTCAATATTGCATCCTATATTGGTCATTGCATCAGATGTATCCATCTGCAAAAATACCTGAAATGTCAGACAAACGTAGCTAAGATTAAAGTACAATACTTCACAGTGAAAAGTAAAATAGGTTGCATACAATACTTAATTAAGTCGCTCAAACTCGGTGACTAGTTTAAAAGTAAAAGTGTGTTGACACATCTCATACGAACATCACAAGGACACATAACTCACGTGATATTCAAAAACAAATGGTAGTCGTTCTGAAAATGCATATTACATATAGGAATGTACCTATGAAAAGCTGATTGATCATTGATGAATGTATGTTGCAATCATTTCCTGTTGACGGTGGTTGTAGAGGATGCTGGGAACAATGAGGGACTGTATTGAGGGCTTTTGAGAATAACAGACCCATACATGTCGTCTTCTAAATTACACTGTTTTGAAGGTGTGTGTGTCCAGCCAATGAGGATGCAGCATTCACATGCGTCCCTTTGAGCAGCAGGGTGTGGGGGCAGAGGCTGTGCCTATAATAAACCCAGTGACTGCGCCTTTTCTCCACAGACAAGTGAGACGAACTCGAGACAACAACAGGACTCCGAACCACAAAAACTCAAAAGAAGAACTTTTTATAAAACGTTTTTGTCTTTCATATTTGTTTACATTCTGAACAGCAGGGCTCTGAATCGAAGTTTTTGCCGCTTTGGAATTTGATTTTCTGTGCTTAAAAAAGGGCACATTTACAATTGTTTCTTCCCTCATCTGACACTTTGTCAATCTTCTGCAATGTTTCCAGAGTCAAACAAAGGGTGAGTACACTTTTGTACAATTTACAGCATTTTGTTTTCAATGCTGCTGAACACACGGCCCCTTCATGGGGCTGTCTGCAAAAATATATACCGGTTTGGAACGGGGCCAAAACAAATCAAACACGTGCTCTCTGGACAGCAACTGTTTAAAGAAGAAATCTTAATATGTGTCCTGAAGGAGTCCATAAAGTGTTGCTTTACACTTTGTATCACATTTGTACTCGTTAGGCCAAAAATGATATCAATATTATTTGGTAGTGATATCAGTGGTATCAGTATCAGAGTAATTTATTAATAGCACAGTCTTGTGAATCATGCTTGGGATTGTGTAGAAACAGCTTGTCATATGAAAGGTATTACACAAACTGTAGAATTAAAGGAATCAGCGATAGTTATCAAATAATCAAGCAAAAAAAGATTGTGTGCGTCGCCATTTCATTGTATGAAAGGTGTGATACTGTACATCCTGTGACTGCAGGAATGTGTGTGTGTGTGCATCTCTTCAAACACATCCTTATTAGTAGCCGTTCTCAGATCAGACTTGCTGCCAAGAAAATCCGGTAATCTGATTATAATGATCACATCACATGATTCTTAATGAATCAAAAGGTCAAGCTCGGTGGAACAAAAGATGGTCTTTGCAGTCAAACTGACCTTAGAGTTTCTTTTTGTGTCATCCAGCTGGAGCTACGAGGACTGCAAGGCCACTGCCGATTGGCTGCTGGCCCAGACCGACGTGCGGCCCACGATTGCCATCGTGTGCGGCTCTGGGATGGGAGGGCTGGCTGACATGTTAAAGGACCAGGTCGTCTTCAACTACAAGGACATCCCCAACTTCCCACAAAGCACCGGTGAGTTCAGCGACAACAAACACCTCAGAAACAAATTGGTTCCCCATTTGGCGTTCAAACTAAGTGAATGTCTTTTCTTCCTGCAGTGCACGGACATGCAGGCCGGCTGGTGTTCGGCACCTTGAAGGGGCGGCCATGCGTTTGCATGCAGGGGCGCTTCCACTTGTACGAGGGCTACCCGATCCAGAAGGTGTGTGTGCTGAAGAAAAGAATCCCATGAAACCTATAAAGATGCTGAAAGACCCTTTAAACCCAAGTCCCTTCCGGTTGTATAACATCCATGTGTGTGTTTCCAGATCACGCTGCCCATACGCATCTTCAAGCTGATCGGTGTGGAGACGGTGATGCTGACCAACGCAGCCGGAGGCCTCAATCAGGACTTTAAGGTTGGAGACATCATGATCATCAGAGACCACCTCAACATGCCGGGCTTCGCTGGCAACAACCCGCTGGCCGGACTCAACGACGAGAGGTAGGAAGTCCTGACTGTCTTTCAGACATTCAACAGTTTCACCCTTTGGTCTTTGCCCGATTCTAAACCTTCCATTCGTTCCTCTTCGCGCAGGTTTGGAGTGCGTTTCCCCTGCATGTCCGACGCCTACGACAGAGATCTGCAGCAGATGGCCATGGATGTGGGACAGGAACTCGGCTACGGAGACTTCCTGAAGGAGGGTGTCTACTGCGTGTTGGGCGGACCCTCATTCGAGACCATCGCCGAAGCCCGTATGCTGCACAAACTGGGCGCTGATGCTGTCGGTAAGAATTATTTCATGGATTATTACATGGATTTGTTGCCACTAAAACTGAATTTTCTATAGTTATAGTACATGGGCAGCATTGGTGTGCTTTTAAAGCTGTAGAAACGGTGGCCATTTAAAATGATGTTTTCCGATATGGAGAAATCCAAAACTATAAAGCTTAGTAAAGTAAAGCTAGCTATAATATTTCTTCTTGTGCGGATAAAAGCAAGACATCACATAACATGGTTTCTATGTAGTTAAAACATGTTATACTTATCTGTCCTCTCCAGGCATGAGCACAGCCCCTGAGGTGATCGTCGCGCGCCACTGCGGCATGCGCGTCTTCGCCCTCTCGCTGATCACCAACAAGGCGGTGATGGACTATGACAGCGAAGAGAAGGCCAACCACGAGGATGTCCTCCAGACGGGCAAGCAGCGAGCGGAGCAGCTGGAGCGGCTGGTGTCCACCATGGTGACAAAGATCGAGCACAACAACAACTACGCCTAAGAGACGCCGAGCCAGACAGACGCTAGACTTGAACCTTTCAGTGTGACTGAAGGAGACTTAAAGTGGTTGATATTTAATGCTAAGGTGCCAAATATCCAACTTAGTTAAATATTTAAGTGAGCAGTGAGGCTGTTTTTAGTCTTAGGTCAAAAGAAGATAATATTGTCCTTTGGAGAACCTTACTTACATATCAACAGAAATACAAAACACACACACAGCCTTTGTTTTCATGCCTTAACCGACGTCTTACATTCCTCTATCGAGCGGCTCCAGAGGAAATGTTTATTTGTATCATTTTGAGACTTATTTGTTTTAACTTAAAATATGTGATCAGTTTGTGTAAATGTCTGCAATTTAACTTAACAATGAGCTCAAAAATCTGTTATTTTGATGTTGTTGAAATGTGTTCATTAGTGGACTTACAATATTTGAAGGTGTTTGTTTTTTCATATGAATGTTGTTACTAAAAAAGTACTATTTATTACTAAATTGAGTGTGCTTGTGTCGTTCTTTGGGGTGCGAGGAAAACGTATTTTCTTTGATTAACACATCACACAATAAACTGAAAACCGCTGACTTTTATTAAGTGTTTCATGTCAACAAATCTCACGTAACTGTATTAGGTTAGTTGAAAGCAATAACATATAAACATAAATATTATGTTTAACTTAATAGTATTGCTTTCGACTAACCTAATACAGAATAACCTAATTTGTTGACATAAAACATTTCATTAAAGTCAACAATTCAGTTTTTTCAGTGTACAAATATAATAACATAACTCAGACTTAATATATGAAAAATGAATAGATATCGAACCAGAGACTCGTAAAATTCCATTTATTTGCAAAGTGTGTATTGAAGTTTTACAGAGACGCTACACAGTAAGCCAATGTATTGCATCATGATTGGGTCCAAAAGGGCCCAGAATGTTGCCAGTGTAAACGTTAGGTAATGTTACATAAGCATTACGCTGCAAAAACTGAAGACAGGAATGCTGGCATTGTCGGAGTATAAATCAAATGTAAGGGTTTGGTTGTCACTTTCTGATTAAATGTTTCAAATTCTTCGACTTACAAAAGCACTGAAATATTTGGCAGAACAAACTATTTTGGTATTTGAAACAACTCTGGTTGATAAGATAGTAAAAACACTTAACATGTGGATCCACCATACTTAAAACACTTAACTTTCTCTCCAAAAGTGATATATTATTTTGGAATATAAGTCTTCATATAAAACACTTGCTCCCATTAAACAGAAACTAGGCAGGCAGACAATATATGACATTCCACACTGCATGCATACAACATCTCCACGCATCTTGCATAATAGTTTACCTTCACCCAAAGTATTCACGTGTTCCCGTTAAAGGCAAAATTAAACAATGCCGACATCCCTTTTGAAACCACTAAAACATCCATTTCCAACCATGATATAAAAGATTTTGTTGTCATATTTTGCAAAACAGTCAGTAAAAAGTGCCATGCATAATTATGCCTTAAAGCTAAACAGGATTATTTTTAAAGAAATATAACTTGACACATTCTCTATGATACAGCACACTGACGTTGGCTACAGGGCCCAGTGAAGCAGAAGATGTAAACGAAAGTGCCTCGCTGGCGACATCGCTACGGAGGCAGAGTAGAGATACATACTCTGCACATTCATATGTTGGCTGGAGAACAAGCTAGCACACTTAGCAGCTCTTCACATCGGGCACAAAGATTGTGAAAACTCAAATTGTTTTTCTAAAAAATGTAAATCTGAGAGGAGTCCTTTGCAGATTATCCTCAGGGACATGAACTCTTTGTGGACTAGCCACTGGATTGTTTTCACTTCAATACATTGATTTCATCAGAAATCTGTATTATAGGTATTCAATTTCCTCTTCTGCCACTCTAAAGTATTCCTTGCTTATAATGTGTCAATCATTCATGTTTAAGTAATTGTTGATTGCTCATTTTCGATATAAATACTTTTAAAATCGAAACCACGAATCGATATGTAATATACATACAAAAAAAAGTGCAAAAATAATCATTTTGGTTGAGTTTCAGGGCTGTATGGACAGAAAACCAATTTGTTACTTTTCAACCTCCTTGGCTTGAGTTGATTTGATTGGTCTGATGTGGATAACCAAACCAGACATTTTAATGGGAATATAACATTTTAAAGATAAGGGTGTAACTTTTAACAAAATACATTGTTATATTATGTTTTATTTCTAGACAAAAAATCGATCCAAACTACAATTAGGGATATTTTTTCTCCACCTACTGAAATTAAACCAATATATTTATTTCTGCCTCCAATCAAATGTTTGTATAGTTAAAAAATAGTTACAAATGTTCCCTGTGTGCAGTCAGTGTGACCGCAATGTTGAATGTCAGGCTACAAGAACTGAGTGTCCCTTCGTTGGCAAAGCAGGTGGCAAATAAAGGTTTGGCACATTTCCAATGTAGGCACTGTAAAGATTGATTTACAGTCTTTTAGCATCAGAGCGCCACAACAGCAAGAGGAAGAACTGGTGGAGAAAAGGCACTTCTGAAACCACACATACTGGGCCTGGAGCTGCGGGATGCAGTGCAACATTTACAGAAGAGTCCTCTCGTCTCTAGGCAAACATGGTCAGGGTAATCCACTGCAGAGAACACACAGAGCGTGTACATTAGGGGATGCTAATTGTAAGGTATTCACAGAAATGGTGAGTAGATTTCCAACGCAAGCTTGAAAAACTAAGACATTGTTTGCGTGGTGTTTATGTTCACGTGTGGGACCGTACCTGCGTGAAGTTGAGGGACATCACACCATCACTATCCGTGTCCATGGTCTGAAAGGTTTCTGCAGACAGAAACAAAGAGAAAACACTTATTTTACTATCCATTATACTCTTTTTTAAGTGCAACACAAGCATTTGTATTTCTTTTTTATGTTATACGTTGCTTTGTTTTTTACCCAGATACATGTATAGTATGTTTTTAAATTATGGACATTAATAAACAATAGGCTACAATAGCATGTATATATTAGTTTGAGCCATACAAGCGCCACCAATAACAGTAACGTAGACCCAAAAATCGTAATAAATTAGGCGTTACATTTATTTTGTTAACGTTAGCTATCTATGCTAATGTTGTTAGCAACGTTGGCACTTAACGTGAACGCCAGATTGTGGATAGCATAGATAGCTAACATTAGCGATGTTAATACTTTTATTTGTGCATTACAAGTTATTTCAAATTAAAGTAGCATTGTTAACCTTGGAGGTTCAATTACAAATGCTATCGTTTGATCTTGGTTTGACTTTTTGTGGTAAATTGAGGTAAAATGTGTCTGTAATGGCATTGAGGTGGTGCAGTCACGGGACTCACTGAACATGGTCTCCAGTCGGACCAGACAGGTGACAAAGTTGTCAAAGTCCACCGCCATGTCGGCCTCCGTGTAGCGCAGGATGATCAGCTGGAACAGTTGGTTAGTCAGCTTAAAACCTAAAGAAGAAAACCCAAACAGAAAAAATTGGGCCATGTTTTACAGAACAATAATCAAAAGCATCAGAAAAAGATGAAGATCCAGAGGGGAACACGTAAACCCTGTGAAGAAGAGTGAAAAGCGCTTCTGACTTTTGTGTTACGACTTATTTGTTCTGAATGTAAATGAAAAGGAGCAGTACCTGCAGATTCAAGAGCCATTCTCATCTCATAGGAGCTCATGGTTCCTGATTTGTCCAGGTCAAACTGCCTGAAGATGATCTGGCAGGGAAACAGAAAATGGAGAAAGGAAAAAAACTAGTATTTAGGCATGCCGACAGGAAGAACATGAGAACAAAATTGTTGACTGATCGATTGTCAAAACAAACAACAGGCTGACGCGCAGGTACCATGAAGCAGAATAAATACTATTGAGCCTGATCCGGGTTCAATCTCACCAGGTATCGCTTAATCTTTTCCCACAGGACATGGAACTCTGTCAGGCCGAGCTTCCCACTGCCGTCCGTCTGAGCACAGGAGTTAAGGAACAACCAGTGCGAGAAAAAAATAAACTTCATATTATTTCAAATCACAAGCACCCAATTGTAAGGGAAAGTCTATCGGAGTACATGAAACAACAAGACACCAAGTTGTGACAAGGAAGACAAGTGTATTGTCCAACTGTCCATCACAAGTCCAACAATGGGACTAAACTTGGAGTGCCTTTGTTTAATGAAGCATTTTTTCTGAACCTTTAATATCAAAGTTATATTAATGCTGATATTTTGATGCCATTTCAAGGATACGTCCATTAGGTTTATCATACTTCGACAAGCCTCTTTTGTGAAGCCGTCTGTCTTCAGGTCCTTATCTGTTTGCATCAGAAAGTCAAACAAAAAGAGAGAAGAATATCAAATATAACCCACTATAATTCCATATTATCAGATGCCAGCTTGTGATTGCAGCCGTTACTAACGTTTGCCGATGATCCTGTTCAATATGGTTTGCAGCTCTTTGAGGCTGATCTCCATATCCTGTTGAAATAAAGACAGTCAAATCATTGAAATATAACTAAACGCTTTACCCTGAAACATTTGTCAAAGCGTTCTTACCGGCCCTGCCAGCTGTCTGAAGAGATTCTTGAAGCTGGCATCGATTTGGCTCTCGTCCAGCTCGATCTGAAACACAAACACTTCAGTACACTTTGGTTCCTCTCCACACAGTTTTAGCAATTATGTTAAGTTATTAAATCTTCTCACCTCTGCTGGAAGCTCAGCTTTTACTTCATCGTCAAGCTCCCTGACGTGGAAAGCAGAAACATTTAGAGTTACTTAGATGCTTATCTTAAGATACTATTTTTTTTTACTTTGCTACGGAGATGTTTTCAGCTTAATTTGTCTGTTTGTCAGCAGGAATACTAAAATAAATAACTGGCCCAATGTTCTTGTAACTTGGTGAAAAGGTGTAGCATGGAGCCAATTAGAATAACGGAGGGAAAACAGACGTTCCAACTCGAGAAATGTGACCACCAGAGGAGCACTTGAACGCACCATTGGCCTTGGGGGAGGTCTCCGCTCTCCAAACGCCATTCTATTGTAAAAGCTGTTTCTTTCTCTGGTTCTATGTGGTTTTTAGCTTCATATGTATTCATTACATTTACTAAAGATAATACTTAATACAATTGACAGTACACTTGACTAGGAAATAATCTTGTAGAATTAAAGAATGGCTGCTTATTTGCTCCCCCAAAATCTCATATCATGCCCAAAGCATGCTCTCTGCCTCCTCCCACTCTGTCACAGCCACTCACTCGGAGTCTGCGGGCTTCTCAGAGAAAACTCTGAGGCAAAAGTCGGCCTCTATTTTCGGCTCGAAGGTGGAGGGGACGATGATGTACTCCCCGGCCGGCAGACTCAGCCGCGAGCTGACCTCCCTCAGGTTGATGAAGAGCTCTGAGCGGGCGCTGGAGCCGTGGGTGAGGAAAAAGTCTCGCTTCAAGTGGACGCCTGAGCTGCCCTTAAACTGAGAGGGGAGGGAAGTAGTATGCCTTCAATAAAGACTATAAAACCAAAAGATGAAAACATTTTGAAAAGAGGTGAAACTCATACCTCTTTTGGAATCTGTAAAGAATGGAGAAAGGGGGATAATTACTACGATGGACGATTTCACGAACTACGAAATACATGAGAAAAGCTACAAAATAGAGATTATCTGGCTAAACTGAAACAAAGAACAAAGTTTGAATCCTGAAACGTGATATTGTAACATCTGTTATAAAGAGAGCTTTTTTTTAATGTCCTCCAAGGGGAGAGACTAAAACATGACCATTTGTTGGTTTTACGATGACGTTTTCAGCACTGCTTGTCAGGCTTCACATTACCTCGTAGAGGGCAAACCCGATGGTCTCCATGTCTTTGCCCTCCCGCCTCTTCTTCCTCCGGTCCTTCTGCATGAGGCCCACCAGGAAGCTGCAATCTGATTGGCCGGGAGTGTCGGGATGCTGCAGTGTAATCTTGAACTGAGGGTTGAGCCAAAAGGTTGCTGAGAAGAAGGAGTTGAAAAAGTCAGATTGCAAAACGTTTGTTAGTATTTTTTTTCCTCGTGTTTTGAAACAGATCTTCTATCATATATCATCCTTCCATTTCGTCGTTTATTTCTACTTCCGGTTTCCTCCTCCCATCCATTTTCTAGCTCACACTTCCTACCTGGGAAGTTCCTGCAGCCTCCGGCCGTGCTGCCCCTCCTCCACTCGCCCTGATACAGAGACGAGCTCCATTTCTTCAGCTGGCTGCTCTGCAGGGCATCAGCCGTCAGGTTGCAGAGCTCCAGACGAGTGAACTCACGCAGGAAGTCACTGAAGGACATCCTGACAGACGTACACAAACATACTGTTAGGACAGGGTTGTTTTTCCATCACAAAGTCCAAGAGTCTAAGCTTGTCTCAGCACAGACGAAAACACTGACATTTCAACATCTACTATTTGCTGCATCAACGTATCAAACCGACAAAGGGAAACAGATGTGAAACAACAATAAGACACAACTGTAGGCCCTGAATTTAAGTTTGGTAATGTGTGTGTTTCCATGTAAACCGATGGTATAGGCACTCACCAGAATTCACCGTCTTCACTGCGGTTTTGTAGCCGACTTCTGACGGAGCGATCCACATTGTCCCATTCTCTGGAGCTGTGGATTTCACAAGGTTAAAAGAGAACTGTTCGTGAATTGTATAACTAAGGCAGCACTTTTCCTCATTGATACTGTAGATCCAAACATTATTTAGCAAAAATAAATAAATGTTACTGAACGTGGTGTTGCTTCTTAAAATGTTATTCACACCATTTTGAGTATGTGAATTCGACATATTGGTAACCAGGGGGGAAATTGGGTAGAATGCTTGTCTTACTCCAGGGATATATGTCCAATCTTTATTTCAGACTCAAGGTCCATATCACAAAAAGACAAAACACACATCAATAAATAAGATAAAAAGCTAAACACATATATATATATATATATATATGTATATATATAACTACCACCAGTGTAATTTTGGTGGGATTAAATTACAGGTGCAAATTCGGCAGCCATAACACCAGCTCTGCCAGATTCAGAAGCCCCCCTTTGGTATTTGAAATACATATTATTGAATCCCAACCATTTCTCCCCTCTGTCTGACTTCTCCTCTAAATCCTGAGGACAGATGAGAAGCCAAGTAAGCAGGATGTTTTGGGAGGCGCTCTTAAAAGAGACGGGCACTGAAACGGAGCGTCTCGGAGCGAAGACAAGTATATTCAAACAGACAATATTAGAAAAATTTGTTTTTCATTAGAAACCCTGAATTTAAGTATGAACCTGAAAATGACCATGATATATCCTCTTTAACTGCCTATAAAAAGTACAACAAAATGCAGTATTTATCAAGATATAAGAGATTTAATACATGAAACATTCTTCCAACATTTAAGACCTTCACACTTCATGTAAATGCTAAATTGGATGTCGTTCGTGTAAAAATCCTCGTACTTGTCGCTCCACGCTCCGGTCCACTCCACTTCGCCCCAGGGGTTCCTGATGCGAACCAACTTGGTCTTATTTCCTCTGGAGACTACCTGAGGGCACAAAGACATTTACACTTCGTCACTACTTAGGTCACCTGGGGTGAGTGCGTATCACAAACGCCCTGCACACGTCTTTCTGTGTCTTACTGTCCGCAACTCTGAAATTAAATGTCACAGTTTAACAAACCCTAACAAATGGAGCTATCCTCTCCGCCATTTGAAACTAATTACCTTCAGTTACGGAACGTAATGATACTGATTATAAAAGACCTATGATGCATTTATCATGTGACAATGTCATAAGAGATGCAACGTTGAACAGGACAGAGAATATTTGAGAATTTTGTATTATTTAGTATTATTATTTGTTTGTACTTTGTTATAATTATTATTTTGAGTGAGAAAAAAAATATATATTATTATTGTTGTTGTATGTTTTGTTTCTGACATGTTCAATAAATTGACTAAATAAATAAAAACGTTACTAAGGGGAATGTGGCAGAGCAATGAACCCGTGATACATTTAAGGGTTTTCAAAGTTAACTTTACTGAATAACCTCCAGTGCATTCCTGTAATCAAGCAGTTTTGAGAGTCAAAATAGGCAAAAGTAATATTTCCTTATATATGACCTACTGATAAATGGTTAAATTATTTTAATACGTTGCTTGAAAAGCATCCTTAAAGGTTTTTCAAGGAGTAAGTCAATGTGTGTTATAAGGAAGAACATTTGCTAAGAATAAATTGAATTACAAGTAAATAGTCCCAACGTTTTTTCCTCACTCTTTACAGTTCTGACATTTTGGATCTTGGTCATCGCAAAAGTCACCATGCTGCCATTTTGGCTGAGAAATTGGATTTGACTGTGAAGCGCTCACCTCGTCCACACCGGTCACAGAGTAGGCGTGTCCCTTCACCAGCTTCTTGAAGGTCACAGCCTCCTTGTCCCCGGAGCTGGTGATCTGAGGAGAGACAGCGTGGTCAGTGACGTCTATAAAGAGATTTACAGTCAGGAGGAACTGCACACTGCTGCTCCACATGTGACTGGTTGGAGACATTCACATTCAACTCATTATCGAGCTTTTTTGATTTTCCTGTGGACATTTATTTAGTTGATATGTTTTTCAGTTAAGTTAGTGCCATGCAGACAACGCAAACAAAGACAACGCAGACAATAACAGTGTTAAATACATGAGCGTTTAAACTAATTTTTAAATGCAAAAAATATATATTGGTATAAATAGAACCCACATTTGTTGAGCTTACTAAATGGAAGTCATTACATATTTTTTCTTCAATATTTACAATTTTAAATGTGTAAAGAATGCAAACTATAAATGTAAAAGGTGCAGTTTAGAACCTAAACTTTGTATTTTAAGCATTTATCTAGAAGACTGTTCGCTATCGTGAAGTGAAAACACTAAACTCTGTGAGGACATGTATTTGGAGAAGTGTAAGCTGTACTCTGCTCTGTTGTGGATGTGCTTTTATTATATTTTTGTTGAATTTGTTCATTTGCAAATGTAATTATATTCTTGGTCTGCACTTTAAACGGATTTCTAGCATCTGCACACTTTTGATTTTACACTTTTTTCTTTGTTGCATTATTCTGTAATCTGCCATATGTCCAATGTGGGGGATGCTCGGTTGTGTTTGTGTCATGTGATACATAAAAGTGTAATCAATAAATACATTAGATTAGATGTTCTATCCTATTTTTTAAAACCTTGTTGAGGTTCAACCAAATAAACTGCCTTTATTTGTTGTTGTTGTTGTTGTGTTGTTGTTGTGTTGTTGTTGAGCTCTATATTTCCTTATCCCTGGTACAGAAAGCTCTTTAAACTTTGGTATTGGGTCTTTTACTCCAAAATGACCTGGAATGGCAGTCCTCCCTACCCAGACTGGGCGGCACAGGGAGGCATGGCAAGTACAGAAAATGATCAGACAGACGGAGTTCAGTCCCCTCTGTCTGCAAACACCCTGTGTCCCGTGTGCTGATTTCATGCCAGCTTTTACAACAGGTTTCCATGTCTTCGCTGCCCTCTCCTGGCTCAACACCACATCTTTCTTCCATTTATTTACATTTACTTCTAAATTCACCAATATTCAGAAACTGAGGTTGAAAAAGACTTTCTGTCTCTATTTTAAGTGCTAGTAAGTTTAATGTACTTTCTGTATTCTATGAAGTAAACGTAATTTGAGTCTGTTTGGTTTGCCCTCCGCCCTTGTGAAAACCCTCCCAACCATTGGACTTCCACGGTTAGCATGTCTGGCTATTTTTTTACCTTTCTCCTGCCCTCACAGGGGGTCAAATTAAAGTACGTGTTGTGTTAGATACGGTAATACAAATATTTACTGTCACCTATTGCAGTGCTTCTCAAAGTGTGGTCCGTGAGCGCCCCCTAGTGGTCCGTGAGTATATGGGTAACATTTCACATTTGAAATAAATAAATACATTTAAGTTTCCGCACTCTCGCGGGAATATCTCCGCAATGGAACGAGCTTAAGTTTCACTTTCTATTGCGTGATATAACCCAGGGCAACACCTTCGTCACACATGTTGCCACTTGCTTGTACCATTTCCAGGCGATTTATAATATGTTCTAGAAAAATGATGTGTTTTGGGATATTTGTGGAGTTAGGTGGTCCGCGAGTGTTTTTTTATTGGTTAAGTGGTCCTTGGTATGAAAAAGTTTGAGAAACACTGAGTCCTATTGGATTTGTAAGAAGTGTCAAAGCACTACAACCTACTGTTTTCATTATTAAACAATTGATAATGATTGTATTCTCGCAAAGCATTTGGTATAAAACACAACCTGAAGTGTATTTTACAATTAAACAAAAAGCACAGAGAAGTGAATAACTTATATCATAACTTTTTTTTACTTAGTACTTTTTAATGCATGTAACATTAAGCTGTCTGTGGCTCTTTTTCTGCTGTAACTACATACATTTCCCCTCTGTGGGACTAACACAGGTATTCTGATTCTGAATAAGAGATAAGACGATCCAAAAAGAAAAAGCAGGACAATCTTCACATTCAAGAGTTTTCCTTTTTTCTTTACAACAGGCTCTTTCTTTTCATCGTATGAAATACAACGGTCCTCTTTGAACTGTCAATCGCAAACGAGTTAAAGGAGTAGTTTTGAGCAATGCTTATTTCCTTTTTTTCCCTGAATACGATTGACACCACTCTCTCTCAGGTATATATGGTAAATGTAAGGCTGGAAACAACTTCAAAGCTGAAGCATGAAAGTTGCAGTACTGACGTCTATGGAGCAGCCCAGCAGAGACCCTCTCTCTATGGCCCTGCTGATGATGCTGTAGAGGTCGGAGGGGGCTTTACTCAGGTCGAACATCTCAGTCACGCCGCCCGTGAAGTCCTCAAAGCCCTCGGACGTACTGCCCCCTGACAGAGCCTCATAACAGCCGTTCAACCTGGGACACAACAGCAGAGTAATGAGGATTACAACTCTTTCAAATACAGTACAAATGGGAATATTAGATACTTGCAGGGCCCTTAAAGGGAATCTATAGACTGGACTGTTGCTAAGGGGGAACAGTTAATAAGCACTTACTGATCCACACTGTGCGACACAACCATATACAGTGTGTACCTTCATACAGTAAATGTAACAATGCATAAATCCTGCTTTTTACATCACACTCTTAGCGTTTCTTCTCTGCTCTTAACCGGGAAGCCCCCTTCACTTGGCACGCTGACACTTACTCAAACAATGCTGTGATTCACTATAACAGCTAACCAGATTTACGACTGAGACCACAGCTGTGCACCAGAGCAGCTGCAGCCTCAAGTGTGTGTCCATGGTGTTCCAAGGAAAGATTTTCTACATCCAGAAACTCTCCCACGACAGGCTTCCTTGTACAAAGTCGTGCCTCAAACTACGGTCCTCAACAGGCCTTAACTTGGGACCATCCGAGTGAGTGTGAAATACTGAGACTACAACTTGAGCAGACCCAAATTCAGGGGTGGCGGGTACTGTAGGCTAGGGAAGGCTAGCAACGGCAGTTTAAACTGTATTTCCTTTATCCTGTAATATGACTTGATAGATTTAAACTCCGCACCCTGAGCTCTGATTGGTCAGCAGGCGGTGCTTTCACTGAGTTGATCTCTTTTCTATAGACGCAGAGGGCGGGCGGCGTCAGGTAAAAAAAAGTGATTTAGCCTTCCCAAACCAGAGCCTCATGCGCCACCTATGTTGTGTTTATATTAAGATGGATTGAGCCGAAATATGGGCTGCTAACTGGAATACATAACAAAGAATGTTAATTTGAAGTGTGCTTGTGTAATAATATCTTCAATTCATTACAGATACTGAAATTGTGTCGACAGAGCTAACGAAAAAGCAGCAATCGTCCCATTTTGTACAATTGATTATAAAGCAGGGAAAGGTGCATTTAAAATCGTATGAAATTATTAAAACACTGTTTCAATTGTGATGCAGATGCATAAAAACTGACCAATCACAGCAAACCTGGCTGTTTAAGTGTTCTTAAAGAGACAGGCACTAAAATAGAGCAGTTCAAACAGATGGTAAAAACGGATATAATTAGACAGGAATTATGAGAAATATAATGTGTTTTTCTACATCAAGGCATGTAAACATGTTGTATTAGAAACCCAAAATACAATTATGAACCTTACAAATAAAATATGTCCCCTTTAAACAACCAAAATGTAGTCAAATGTAGCTACCATTCAAGGTATGATGTGGGCAAGTTAAAGCTGTAGCAACAACAATATTAATTTGATATAGTGGCATTTAAACAGCATTATTCAGTTTGTTACGTCCGTCAGTCTTACTTTGCGTAGGCCTTTTCCAGCAGTGCGCTCCAGAACTCGGTCCCCTCTGCCGAGTGGACAAACAGCAGCTTCCCATCCTTCACTGGCAGCCGGTCATCGATCACCACCTCCACCCACTCGCCAAACTGCCAGAACTGCACGAGAGACACGAGAAGACACCAGTATTAAGATACACAAACTATTGAAGGGAGATAAAGTCATGTATTTCAACTATAAAGCTTGCCGGTCATTCATCAAACCCAGGAGTAATACCTCATTCACACCAACGCAACTCCAGTTCAAGCTCCGTGCTAGAGCTTTTCAGGTTCAGAACTGGTTCTTCCGTTTAGCTCCGGCTCTTTTCACACCGCCCAGAGTCCGACTGCTGCTGCGTCATGACGTAACCGTTTGCGTGCCCGCTTCATAAAACCAAACCGCGCGGAAACCCCTCACAGCTGATCGACAACAACAACATTGGCCGATTGTGCTCCAGCTTACTCTGTACCTCTTCAGAAGACCAGATTCCCAGCAGGTAGCTGGTCTCTTCAGTGGACCACTGCTGCTTGTTACGTTTCTCCATCGTTGTGTACAAGCTGGATAACACGCAGGCTTGTTGTTGTTGTTGTTCAGGAGTTGATCCCGCCCCTGCCCCCGCCTCGACGTAAGCGTGACGTATGCGGTGCTTTTGCTCTGGCCTGACAATTTTTTTCTGCTTGAAACGAACCGGATTCCGGAGCTAAGAGGCTGCTCCGCTGCGGTGTGAACAGGAAAACCCGGTGCTTTTCAAGCTCCAGCTCCGAACCGGCCCTGAAACACCGTTGGTGTGAATGAGGTATAGGAGAGATATAGTGAGTTTTTCTTAAGCTTTTTATTTTAATAAGTACCTTAAAGCTGTACATTTACTTTCCATTAATAATGTGGAAATAAAGAGGACAGATAAACCTGCTGCAAGTACAACTAGTTTCTCAATTAGCTCTTCAGAAAAACTACACTAACAGCTGGAGTCTGGAGTTATCCATTTCGGGGACTTCAAAGTTTCTCAGTTCAAGTGGACAAAGGTGAGGGTAAACGTTTTAAAGTATAGCAGCATTAGTGTAGATATATAGTCTAGACTAGGAGGCCTCTATTTGAAGTCATGTCACATCTCCAGAATGTAATGTACACCTTGATGCCAGAACATCCGGCACACAGAGAGGAGTCTGAGCTTTACAGGAACATGGTGGCTCATTACAAAATGAACTTTATTCAAATGCTTTGCTTCAGGATACATTTCTGATGTTGTGTTAGATGTACTGCTCCCTGCTGGCCAACAGGCACGCAGCCACGTGGCATTTAAGCATAAAGTGAGAAAACTATTCAGAAAACCCTGAAACCCTGATTGCTATGCATCATTACTAGACATACTGAAGGTAAACAAGGTGCAGCAAATTCCAGCTGCGTTGGTCTGTAACCCGATGGTTTGCTTGCAGGACTGGTTGAGATATGTAGCTTGAAATGCAGCAGGTGAACTCAGGTTAATAAAGGAGGTTAGTTTCTCTGAAATGTTTTCAAAAGGAGATTAAAAGACAAATGCATTGCTGTGTGGCTGTTGGCCAGCAGAGGGCAGAAGAGGCCAACAACATATATCTGTATGCACTCTGAAGTCTCTTTAAACAAAAACCAGGGTGTTGTAATAGACGCCACTTTTTCACAGATTCATCATATAGAAATTATTTGTAAGAAGATACAGCATTTACTTTACTTACTGGCTGCAGTAAGACCTGGCACACTAACCTATAAATGAAACCGTTAACTATATTATCAAATCCATTTTTATGCAAATACAACTGGCCATATGGCACACTGCTTTCAAGCACCTGACAACCTGTGCATGCTCAGACTAACGATGTCCTACGATTGACTTCTACCCTCCATAGAGCCTTTATTTAAACACAACAGGCTGAAATAACCATCTTTCTACGTAAGACTATGGTGTTGCTAAACTGAAATCAGCGTAATACTAAACTAAGATTTAAATGTGATATGTTAAATTGTTATGACTGTTTGAAGGTGTTTTAAATACTAACCAACATAAATGTGTAACTCGCTGTTCATATTGATGTTTGTATATCTTGATTGGAACCGCATAACTGTTTGGGGATTGTTTTGCATCTTAGTTGTTTAGCATCTCATGTAGTTGTTTTGTGTCTATTTTTAGTCTTTAAATATTTCTTTGTAGTCCTTTTGGATGTTTTGCGTCTATTTCTGGCCGTTAAGCGTCTCTTTGAAGTCGTTTTGTGGCGATTATAGAGATATTTGATGAACTCTTTGGCCCCTGGGCCTGTGCCCGATAGGCCTGTTTCAGTGTAATGAAAGAAATATATCTTTGTCAACATAATTAGGTTTGTATGACAGAGTGGGGAAGGAGGTTGCACGCTTGTCATTTGGCACGTAAAAGCCACAGCTTGAGTGTAGAATAGAATAGAATAGAATTCCTTTATTGTCATCACACCAGGTACAACGACATTTTAAAAAGCAATCCTCGCAGTGCATTTCCACATAAAACGATATATATCTATATAAACGTATACACAGATAAACATATGCTCACACATCCATACCAACATGCTCGCACATTATTTAAATACAGTTTACAATATAAAAAACACAGGGATGATATTTTGCATGTATATGTGATTTTACAGATGGTGCCTCATGTCAGAATGTGTGTGTACAGCAACATGGACGGTAGATGGATGAGTTGCTCTGCAGAGCTGAACCCACCTCTGGGAGGAACTGTGTCACAACACGGCTGACTGAAGACAACACAATACACACACACACACACACACCCTTTTCATGCTACTCTGTCACACTCACATTGCTGAGCATTTATCTCCCAGCCTCACTGGGGGAAATTAACTTCCACATTTGTGTCATAACCTGCAGCCTTAAAGCAAGATGCATCCTAAACAGAATTCAATAAAATGCTCAGACTTTCTGTGTGAAATATGATAAAAGATTCTGCCCCAGTTCCGTTTCATTTGTTTGCGACTGAGATTGCCTAGTTTATAATGTATTCCCCTCCTTTTGTTTTGCCTCCTTCGCACAGACTTCCTCCTTTTCCTCCCATTTAAAATTCACACTGCCAGCCACCCTCATAATTACATTTTGGGATGACTCATCTAGGTCTGCGAAATAAATCCACAGGCTTACAGGATCCAAACCGTTACAAAGGGAGATCCCTGGAAGACTCAACAGCACGCACAAGGGAACAGAGAATGGAAACATGCTTGAAAAAAAATAGAAACTGCAAGTTATGGAAAAAGGAAAGCATGAAAACAATTCTTGGCTGCAATGCAAACGCCGTGAATAGAGGCTAAAACAATAGAACGTGATGAAAGTAGGGCGACTTGATACTAAATGGAAAGCTTTTCACAAGCTATTTCATGCATGGACATTAACCACATGCATGCATTTACAAGCCTTCAGAGCAAATGAAAGTATTATTTCCACTCATCCTAGCAGAGAGAACAAGTATGTCGATATTCATAAAGATCTCGGGAAATATTCGGTGAAAAATTGGGCCAAATATTCGGCTCTCTCTCGGCTGACTTTGCAGTAATTGAGACACCAGCCCCAGCAGACATGGAAATGGGGCCGTGTGTGTGTGTGTGTGTGTGTCTGTGTGTGTGTGTGTGCGCCTGTGTGTGTGTGTGTGTTTTACATTTTGGGTCAGTTCCTACAGTTGTAATATGTGTCTTTGATGTATGAGAGCTCCCCCTCTGTTCCCCGTTTCACTTCCTTGTTCCGTCTCTCATGTCAACGCTTGGCAGGCTGACAGTCTGCTTGGCAAATTCTATCTGCATCAAAAGGAGGGCGGCCAACTCAAAGTGCATTAATCCCAAAGTACGGGAATGTGTTCATTATCTTAAGAAGTATCGTAAACTGAAGTGATTGCTAAAAGGCAAAGGATTGGCCATC
The DNA here is from genome assembly GCA_036324585.1 of Champsocephalus esox. Taxonomy (NCBI): domain Eukaryota; kingdom Metazoa; phylum Chordata; class Actinopteri; order Perciformes; family Channichthyidae; genus Champsocephalus; species Champsocephalus esox. The sequence goes on from CM070489.1 coordinate 7,474,201, forward strand.
ATATAAATAAGGTGTTTTTTACAAGGGGCCCTACTATGTCCATGTTTATATATTTGTACTTTGCGTCTCTACTGTGACATGTTTCCATGCTTAATGTTCAAAAAGCTTTTTCTCATACTGCCCGTGCTGCAGCACCTCTTTTCACCCTCTGTCTGATACCAGAGCCCAGTCTGCTCTGATTGGTTAGCTGGCCGCTGTTGTGATCAACTGCCAGTGATATCTTAGCCAATCACGTACATGGGTTTGAGCGCTAGCCAATAGAAGCGCAAGTGTTACAATGAGATGTCATTATGATATGGAAGTAAACAATGGAATCCAATGGAGGCCATTCTTGAATCATTTCATGACATTTCTCGATTATGGAAGTACTTTTAAATTGCATTCTTTTTGGTTGTTATTTATACTACATTCAAATTGAGCTTCTCATAACTTTACACCACACATATTTCCCTATCTCCGACTGGACTGCATGAATGCTTTGTGCAGCAGCTAATGATTAGTTTCCAATGTGCATGCTGCGTGTGTGCATGTGTGGGTCTGGAGTATTTTGTGTACAAAGCAAAGTTCAGCTGATAAGGCCAGACGCTGCCAGACGCTCGCGCCGTAAGGATAGAATACATGTTGACTATTTCATGTCAGGAGTGGTCCTTCAGGAAGTAGATGTGATACTTTAAACACATAGATGTTTGATTGTTAACAGTAGTTGTTTCTCTGTAGAAGTCACTGATAATGTCTTCTTTTGGTTAGTGATAAGGAAATGGTTGTCGGTTTAAGAGTGTGTGTTTAAAACCGTGTGACGGTGACTCAAATCCTCCCAGGTCTATTGACTTATGAATTGGCGTGGATCTGAGAAATCAGTTATCTGGCATGATTCATCGAGGCGTAACAAGAAAAAAGAGGAGATTACCACAAGAAAGACATGCTGTTTTAATTCCTTGTTCTCTCTGGGAAATTCTTGGGGGAGAAAAAAAAATAGTTACACTCCTTCCTGACGGACTGGTTTTGCAGATTTGTATGATTCCCGCTGCAGATTAGTTTCATTTTTGAACCATAAATTACCTCGTTGTATCTAGGTGCCATTCTGCTAAATTATGTTTTTTGTTGAGTTAATAAAGTAATAAAGGAGAAATCAGGAATTCCTCACAGGAGAAAGAGATAACATAATTACTAAAAAGATAATAGTAAAATTGTTTTCACTGAACTTCCTCTCTGCCTTATAATCCCTTTATCGCTTATAATGTCAGCGCCATTTCAGATAACAGTAACGGCCCATCCACACAGCGGCTTTGGAAAAAGCTTGCCGGCGGGCGTGTCTGAAGCTCGACCAACAACCAGTCACATGAATCTCCCGCCCCTGACACACAAGCAGCGGTTTGATTGGCTAGAGCTTGTACTGGCATATGATTTGATTGGCTGACGATTCCACCGAAAGTTTCAGAAGCTTCAAAAGTTGAACATTGATCAACCTTTGCAGCCTGAAACGCCAGGAAAGCTCCACTCTGCTTCCCACAATGCAGTGCGGCGAAAAGTGACATCACCCCATTCAAAGTGAATGGGCAGAAGCTTCCAACGCCGCTGTGTGGACGGGCCGTAAGAGCTGCATAGCGTGCAACTGTAGCAAAAGAAAACAATCTGTAACTTCTCAGTTATTCTGGGAGGAAAACTATCGAGATCTATTGTGGCACCTGAACGCAACACTACTCTGCCTGCTATGGGAAGTCAAGCAGAAAGTGAGAAAATAAGCTGTTCCACACCAGAAGAAAACAAAGTCTTTGTTATTTCACACCAACAGTTTGCAAAACCATGTGGTGCACCAAACAGGAAATGACCCAACAGGAAGAGTCGGCAGAAACACATTACGAAGAGAGCTGGCACTGAACTACTGGCTGCTGAAACTAAAAGCAGGAACAACTGCAGGAATTCCCCTTCAATGTGAACGTCCTTACGGTTTGATGAAAGAAGGTTTGTATACTTTGTTGTGTTGTGTGTTTCGATGCAGGAAGTGAAGCTGCTCTCACCTGGAAGTGGAAGATGCCGGCGTATCCCTGCTGGAAGCCCTGTCCGTGAGGAACCACTCGGTGGAGGAGGTTGTCGTTCAGGGTCAGCGAGGCGATGGCCGCCAGCAGCCAGCAGTCGCCTGAAGAGACACACACACACCACACACACACACACACACACCACACACCACACACACACACACACACACACACACACACACACACACACACACCACACACACACACACACACACACCACACACACACACACCACACACACACACACACACCACACACACACACACACACACACACACACACACACCACACACACCACACACACACACACACACCCACACACACACACACACACACACACACACACACCACACACACACACACACACACACACACACACACACACACACACACCACACACACACACACACACACACACAACACTTACTTTGACTACTTTATATAAAGTATATTTACTAAAGTACTGCACTTTAGTACAATTTTGAGGAACTTGTACCTAACCTGAGTATTTCCAATGTAGGCTAATGACATTATACAAGCCAACACCACTACGTTCAATTGACAAAATTAAGTCAGATAGTTTGTTTACAGATTCAGATTAAAAGCTAATACAAATATTACTGATACATTTGACCGTATACGATTCTGAAAAGGGCAGTAAGGCATAACAAGTACTATAACTTTTGGTATTTTAAGTATAATGTGATGCCAATACTTCTATACTTTCGCTTTAGATTTTTTACTTACAACTTGTACTTAAGTTAAACATCGGAGTACTTTTTCATCCACCGCTAATTTCAAATTGAACAGACTCTCTACATCTGTTCCAATATTAGCAGAGAGCAAAACACTATTCTTCATCACTCATGCTGCTGAGATAAAGCTTCCAGCCTCAGGGAAGACCCTTGTGAAACTGGAATGTTCCCAGTGAAGAGAAGAGCCTTGAACTCTGTTTGAACAAGCTGAGCCCTCGGGGAAATGGGAGAGGCACTTGTTCCATTAAGAGAAGCGCAGAAACTACCGAAGCTCGACAATAAGTGCTGTCACCAGGACATAGAGCCACCGTTATGGGGTTGTACAAGTCTCTCGGAACGTAATTTTGACCATCGTGCTTTTACACACGAAGGCATGCGAGCTGAGATAGTATCAGAGGTGGATAAAGAACCCAGATCCTGAACTTACTGAAGGTAAACATAGAAATACTATGGTCTTTAAATACTCCATTACAAGTATCGGCATCAAAATGTAATGAAAGTACAGGGGAGTAAAAGCACTCATTCTGCATAATGGCCCATTTCAGTTCATACGAGGGAGGCGTGTGGCGCAGTGGATTAGTGTGCGTTGGTGTTCGAAACAGGTTCAAACCCCACTGCAGTCAGCATGTCCCTGAGACACTTCACCCCAAATTGCTCCTGTGGGAATTGCCCACAGTATTGAGTATGTAAATCGCTTTGGATAAAAGCGTCTAACAAGTGACATGTAATCTAATCTAACATAAAGTACGGAAGTATTATCTGCTAATTGTAAATCAATAGTAAAAGTATGCAAAATGGCTCTTTCAAAGTATTATATGATCAAAGAATATTGTATTATCTTGTTTGTATCACATGGACAAGCCTTTTAATCTTGTAATTTGTAAATTAGGAGCCAATTGTAGAGACTTTGTTGAACACATGATTGATAGGTAGTACTGCATCATATTATATCAGCATATCATGTGTTTTTATAAAAAGTAAATGATAGTGTTAAATACATCTACTGGAGTAAGACGTACAATATTGCCTCTGAAATGTAGTGGAGTAGAATATAAAGAAGCATTAAATGGAAACTAGAAAATGCATTTTCTGCTGAAAATGTGTGTGAATGCTGTAAACTGTGAACATTTGTGGCTGAATTTAGCTAAAAATGCAGAAAAAGCTGAATATTTTATTAGCAGAACCTCTGTAGCTGCTTTTAGCAACAAAAACCAAGTTCGTGTGTTGCTGACTGAACTTAGCGGAGAAATGCAGAAAAGTGAAATGATTTGAATCAAAATTGTTACAGCTCAAATGCATTGCAATGACTTTGTTGAAAACTTGAAAGTGAAATGTTAAACTGGAAGAGTAGGAAAAATAGTGAAGAAGCCTAATATTTAAATAAAAAAAAAGGTTTAAACAATTATATGTATAGCCTCAATGTCCTGAAATAGCTGAATATGTAATAGTTGAATGGTTTCTGAAGCTGAAAGTAGGCGGAAGGAGTTAGATATTAAATGTAAGTAGTAGTGAATTAATGTGTATTAAGAAGAGAAAAGAAAGTAAAAACGCTTTGAAAAGCAGCAGAATATTTTGAAAACGTTGGAACTAAAACCATACGTCACCAATAATAAAATGTAAAATATGTGCAACGTGTTGAAGTCAGTATGAAGTCTCCATCAGACAGAAAAGATTAGGCTGAGACAGTCTGTGTGTTTGTGTTTGAGGTGACGACGTTATCAAACACCTGTGTGTGTATTGTAAGCCCAGATATCAAAGGTTACCATGGTGACGACGTTATCAAACACCTATGTGCAGTGATCAAAGGTTACCATGGAGATGTGCAGTGAAAGGAGACTTTCCATTGATCTGAATGAGATAAACCTCTTACATTTCTAACTATAGTTTAAAAACAGTAGCTGCTTTCGGTAAAATGTCAACGCTGGAGGATGTCAGGACCGCGAGGAGCGTCTGAATCTGCTGTTTGTGTACTTTCGGGTTAATAATGTGGCATTTTTGGCAGATTTACTAAAGGTGTGCAGCTGGTGCTCTGAGGACAGATCAGGCTGCATTTACAATGGGCTTTAATGGAGATATGTTGAAAGTTGTTGTCACTTCATCCCCTCAAGAGGCATTTTGTTTAATATTTTTTTATTTTTCAGCGTAGGAGAGGTTTTCCTACGTTTTTCATGAAAAAGGGTGTCCAAGGAGTGTAGGGTTTGGGAATTATGGCAGGTTTAAAACATTTTGGTCTCTCCTGCGCTCTCTTTTGAGATCAAAGCACTCTAGACTTAACGAGCTGCCACACTAATGTTAAAATCTGAAAAAGGCGTCTTTGACAAGCTCCAAACTAAGTTAAATATCTCAAAAGGTGTAAAAGATATCTGGAAGTATGTGGAAGGAGTAGCATTTGGCGCACGGTGTAGTTAAGAGGATTTGAAGGTTCCTCGCATTGAGTTACATGTTAAAAAAATAGTTTAAAAAGCTGAATATTCCAAAAAGTATAAATGTCAAAAACAAGAAAAGTCAAGGAGCTGAACATTTTAATATTTTAATGGTTTCTGTAGCTGAAAGTATGTGGAAGGAGTTAGCATTTGGCACACGGTGTAGTTAAGAGGATTTGAAGGTTCCTCCCATGTTAAAAAAAGAGTTTACATATGTATACCCACATATACACATATACACATATATATTATGTACATACCTACACATTTACATACACATATACTTACACATACATACATGTTGTATATAAAAAAACATACATTCATAGTCCCCCCCTTCTTCCTAACTTAGAGTCTTAAGTTCAGCTATGCATCACAGAGTCCCAGACAAATTCAAACATTTCTGAAGAGCCCCTCAGGTTATATTTAATCTTCTCCAAGTTCAGGTATAACATTAGATCTTTAAGCCATAGAGATGCTTTAGGTGCTATAGAAGATTTCCATTCAACGAGTATTCTTCTACGTGCTAATAGAGATGCAAAGCCTATACTGTCCTTAGTTTTCCTCCTCATCATTCGGTGGTCAGGTAGTACTCCAAAAATGGCAGTTTCTGCACATGGTGTCAATACCACGTCCAAGGCCTCAGCAAGGTGTTTGAAAACGCTTGTCCAGTATCCTTATAGGCGAGGACAAGACCAAAACATATGAGTCATGTTTGCTGGTGAAGTGTGGCATCTGTTACAGGTATCCGTGACATTAGGGTATATTTTGGAGGGTTTAGAGTTGGTGTAGTAGATACGGTGGACAACTTTTAGTTGTATAAGATTAAGCCTGGCACCGGACGTACTATTGTTCACTCTCGCTAATGCGCCATCCCAGACCTCATCATCTATTGCTTGGACTAGTTCCTCTTCCCAATCGTGTTTGATTTTACCAAGAGATGTTTCTGTGAGACGGGAGATGGAATTGTAAATTCTTGAAACCAGACCTTTTTCGGTTGTTAGAGTGTCCAGAATTGAGTCAGTTGTTGAATCCGGAGGGATATTGGGTCATTTAGTTTAACCCAGTTACGGACCTGGAAGTAGCGGCTATGGGTACATGTATTATTCTTTATTTCCTTATCTATTATTTATTTTTTATTATCTTTTACATTACTTTATTTTTTTTATTTTAATATATTAACTTTACTATCTAGGACAGGGAGGGGGGGGGAAATATAGACCGTATAAATGTAACTCATTGTGCCTGACTCAATCAAAGAAAAAAGAGTTTAAAAAGCTGAATATTTTTGAAAAGTTGAAGGCTCCCATCATGTGCTGAAAAGGCTGAATATATTTGAATGGTTTCTGTAGCTGAAAGTAAGCTGAAGTTATCGGATGGCAAAATATTGTAAGAAGAAGAAGAAGAAGAAGAAGAAGAAGAAGAAGAGAAGAAGAAGAAGAAGAAGAAGAAGAAGAAGAAGAAGAAGAAGAAGAAGAAGAAGAAGAAGAAGAAGAAGAAGAAGAAGAAGAAGAAGAAGAAGAAGAAGAAGAAGAAGAAGAAGAAGAAGAAGAAGAAGAAGAAGAGAAGAAGAAGAAGAAGAAGAAGAAGAAGAAGAAGAAGAAGAAGAAGAAGAAGAAGAAGAAGAAGAAGAAGAAGAAGAAGAAGAAGAAGAAGAAGAAGAAGAAGAAGAAGAAGAAGAAGAAGAAGAAGAAGAAGAAGAAGAAGAAGAAGAAGAAGAAGAAGAAGAAGAAGAAGAAGAAGAAGAAGAAGAAGAAGAAGAAGAAGAAACTTGGTTAGATTCCAAAACAGAGATCTGTGTTGTGTTATCTAAAAGTCGATTGGTCTATTCTCATATCTTGAAAGTCAAGGGAGCTTTCTGTTTCAGTATAGCTGGTGTTGATCTACTGCTGGTTAATGATACACAGGACTTTTATATGAAAAGTAATCGTAAAATAGGGCTGTATTTACACTCTTATCTATCATATAATCCCCCGATAGCAGATGGTGGCTCAGCTAACAGATAGCCTCGAGGATAAAGATCTCTCCGGCTGTAAAACAAAGTGAAGCATCGTGTTTTCCGGCTCAACATTTTTGGAGTTATTGTTTTGCAATCCAGCCGCTCCTCTGGGAGTGAGGGGAGGGGGTTGAGGCTGGGTAAAGTATTGCATTTGGAGATGGGGGAAGTCACTTCCTCCACTCAAACATATGTGTGGCAGAGAAACAAAGCATGAATTATAGATGCAGCTCTGTGTCGAGCAGGAAGCATCTCGGGCTTTGAACTGTTCACGCTCCTCTGTTTCTCTCTCCTTCAGGCTGTCCATCTCCATCTGACACTCACACTCAGCAGAGCCTGTCATCAGCCATGCTTCAACCCTTACTGTACGTAATATGGCTATGGTCTTATTTACACATGGAAGGTGGGCTCTTGACATGGATGCATTAGGAGCTGATAAATAATATTCTATGTGCATTGATGTTCTTTACTTTTGACTAAATTATCATGATTTACAATATTTGAATTGTGCTTACATCAATTGTACACATTACGACAGTTAAGTGGTACTTCTTAATCTTTTGAAACAGTTATTATGTGGCTCTGGAGAGGCTTAAGTGTGAGAAAAATAACCTGTGGCAATGGCACAAATTAAAGTAGAAAATTCAGATAAAAAATCCACAAGCAGAGAAACAAAAATATATCGAAAAAAAACTGTAAAATAGTGAACAAATATGTATAATTTATCTGTTTAAAATGCTAAATAAATTATAAAACATTCTAAAGTGCAATAAAAACAAGTTGTAAAAGAAAACTAGAAAAGTTGAATTGCTAAAGTATGTTTACAAGTCTCACTTATCAAATAAAATGAGAAGACAACATTTACATATTTTTATTTATTTATTTCCTGCATCAAGAAATGGGATTGTAACCATTTGCATGCCTCTATATTCAATCCCCTGTTTGTTCCAGCTTTTATCAGCATTTCTCACTTTCTACAGGATTACATTGAAGTGTTTTCTCTCCTCTCCTGACCTTTAATAGCTGGACGATGCACTAGTTCAAGTGAAACAGATGGGAACTCACCCAGAGATCCCTGACAGATGTCTGTGCGAGTGGCTCCGTCTACGATGAACTCGGGGCACTTGCAGAACTCCTGTTAAGAGAACAAACACAAACAAATTAAAAAAGTATTGCTTGTAGATATCCATTTTACAGGCTCACAACATGAGCAGTGTTTCTCATTCTCATGATGACTGTTCACAGAAAGTACACAGTGCATGGATTACACAGGTTTCAACAAGTCACAATGTCATAGCAAACCTCCACAGTATGCTTTAAGATTGCTTTCTGATGCAAAACATACATTTAAACTCCAGAAATAAGTCTCAAATAAGTCTGTTTTAAGTTACAGGATATCTGTTGTACATGCCTATCTTACAGCATTTAATTGGTCACAATAGGTAAAGCACAGGTGTTACTAATAACGCTAACAAGGCTCTGTTCTGCTAAATGGAATTCAGCCCAGATTAGTTTAATTGTTTAAAGCTGTGCTTTTCATAGTGTTAGTCGAAATGTCTTCCATTTAAAAAAGGTCTATTCATTATTTGTTAAGCTAAATTGACGAGTAACCACTGGTTCGTTTTCTTATACATATCGGTAATGTCTCTCTGCTTATTATGCAGATTCTGAAGTAGTCTCTCCTGTCCGCGATCTTTTTGTTTCTTAGCATTTCCTGCCTCCTAAACCATCTTCGACTCGGCATGTATAGCGTGAGAAACCTCCCATGGAGCTATACAAATAAATATTACATTTATTCTTGTGCACCACAAACACACACAGATGTAAACACACCATTGTGCACATGGTTGAATTCACAGAAACACTCAATCACACACACACAGGCTTAAAGGGACAGTTCGTATTTTTGTATTGGGTACCCAACCTTAATCGATGTATTAAGTAGATGGCAGTGAAAACGTCCCCGGTTTGCAGAAACAGACCAAGTAAAAAGCACAAAGCTAATCAATGTACTGCTGTGACGGAAACCAAATCAAAATGTATTTTAGAAACCTAAAAATTAGTATTAGTTTACGATACATTTTGAATATTTTCACTGATTTCTCTTCATGTCATAACTGATATTAGGTGGCTTGAACATGTTTATTGCTAATAGTATATTGCTTAGCTTCCTGCTAGTACTCCTTTCTGGTTCTCCAAAGTAAGAGCGTGCAAACCCCCATCTACTATACACTATACACTATACACGGACTATAAATAAGTACCCCCATGTAACCCCTCTTCAAAAACCATCCCTTTAAGTTCTCTTTTTCAGGTTCAATCAGAGCACAGATTTAGGGGGAAATGTACCACCATAACACCATGTACCCTCTTGTGCGGCGTAAATATTAAAGATCCTGTTGTACAGGCTGGGCTCATGCATTATAAAACATCAGTAGTTTATCGAAAAAACGACACTCCGGGAAGCATTGGATTCACAGCAGCGCACGTTAACACACTAGTGGTCTACACGCAACACACAGCCGCTCTCACACTCAAATAGAAGCCTCGAGAGGAGCTAACACGACCCCCTGAGATCACGACTTGGCTCTCTGCTCTATTACTGCAGCGACTTGTCACGGTATGTGCAAATCGAACCGTAATGGGTCTCTTCAGGGCTGCCGTGATAACACATAATGAAGTCAGTTTCACTTTGTTCGGGGGTATATTTGAGCAGATACAGTCACGGGGAAGGATTGGAGGTTTGAGGAGATACTTGGGCCAATGAAAAGCAGGAAGGAGAGTAAGAAAGCTCTCCGACACACTCCTGACTGGTGTTGCGGGGAGCATTAAAATGATATGGACCAATCATCCCGGGCAGAACGTTTTGTTGCCAAGCAACAGATGAAATTCAAGCAGAGGAAGAGCTGCTTGGGATGATGAAAAAATATTCTGGCAGGTAATAAAAAAGTTGGAGGGATACAATAAGAGTTGCCTGCTCACTGCCAGAGCTATAAGTCAATGAGGGATTTTATGAAATCATCACGTATAAAGTTAGTTTAGCTTTCTCACAAACTCTTAAAGTAAAGGGCCATTGCCTCTTATTTGCATGTTATTGTCCATGTACTTATTATTGGATATACTATACAGTATGTTAAGTTTACATATGATCATAAATTGTCAAAAAATACAAAAAAGGGCCCATTATCTAAAATGTTCAAGATTCAACAATCGTAGGATTTATTTTTGCACCATTTTTAAGCTTGAAAGGTCACCTATTGTGCAATCTCCACTTTTTCATGTCTTTTATACTTAAATATGTGTCCCTGTGTAAAGAGATTCGGACGCTTCTGGAAAAAAGGTTCCATCTCATTTTCTCTGAAAATCAGATGATCAGATTTTGGCCACTATGTGTTTTTTTGGGTTGTGCAGCCATTAGCCAATAACCAACAGGTAACACCCGCCCACCTTATCACCTGGATCTCCTCCCAGAGCAACATTGTGTTCTTTTTAACCAAATAGAGTGGCGAAGTCACGCCCATCTACTTCCGGTCCATGGGACCTTATTTTGGAAAAATAATGTATTGAAGTCAATGGAGAGAGAAAACGTATCTTTCCATCCCATTTGAATTGTGCCATGAATTACACGATGTTTGTCAATCTTAAAAAATTATTTCCATGTCAAAAAAGTCACAGTTTGTCGTAAAACTGTTGAAAAATACGCAACTAGAAAGACTACAAATTCCAGAGTAAGTAAGTGATGTCACAATTGTTTTCCTCCACTAAGAGATAGCTAAGATCAGCGCCATGATAGATAGAATCTATCTATATGGCGCTGGCTAAGATAAAATAACTTTAACAAGATGCTTGTGTGCTTAGTACCAAGTTGTTATCATACCAGCAATGGGTCTTGCTCGTTCTTTCGCTTCCCGTCTGATGAAAGGACCAGGAGCGGCTGGATCAAGTTAGCTACCTAGCTAGTGGCTAGCACGTTAGTTAGCATTACAGCCTTGTCATTTTGATTAGCCTTAACATGAAGTAACATTAAGTAACCCAACATGTTAAACAGTCAGAGTAATAGTCATATTTTGTGAATCCTTTGAAGAGTACTGTCACCGGTGTGATCATTCTATAAAATACACAATTTAAGCCCGGGGGAGAAATGCTAACGCTAGCATCGGCGATCGCCGATCTTTTCTACTTCATGCTATCTGCACAAATGGTTGACATTAAACATTAAAAAGACCAGGCAGTTCAGAGAGAATCAAAGGAAGGCAGGCAGGCAGCTTTGCATGACATTCTTCTGGACGTGTTTTATTGTGCTGTTAGAATAGAGGCCAACCTTTCCAAATCCAAAAGAGGTAGGTTTGCGCGCGCAAATGTGCATGCCCAAATTAGGTAATCAGAAGAAATGGAACGCCAGTAATTACAGGTATAAACCATGTGTTTAACATATATTGCATAATTGTATGCATTATTCAGATAAAAGTGGTATTTTGGTAAACAGTGCCAACGACATGTCTGGTCTGTAAAATGCCGAAAAGTAAAAGAATGGGAGATAAATATCCCAAAGTCTCCACATTTTATTATATTTATGTGTTTCTCGTCCTCTTTCAGTTGAGACAGTGTGGATGAAGGATGTGTCAGGATGTAGAACTCTTGTGTGAACATTGGATGAAGCCAGGATCATATTGTTGTTTCATGTTGTTGACATATTAGAGTCAAAGGTTTACACTGAGCGAAATATCTTTGTGTTGCGCCATAAATCAGAAAATACTGCATTAAGAAAGTCATTTCCTGCATTTTTCAACTGATAAATTGTGATATAAATAATGTACAGGTTTTCAGATTGCTGTAGGTCACTAAACAGAGATATTAACGACATGTGTTTGGGGTTGAAAATGTCAGAAAAAGTATCCCCAGATCTCAAAATTGTATTATATTTTGTGTGTTTGTGGTCCTCTTTCAGTTGAGACACTGTAGGTGAAGGATGCTTCAGGAAAAGACCAAACACTGGATGTCTTTCAGTCGCCAACATGTGTTTTCGAGACCCTGATATTAACGGGGAAATCCTGCAGTACTCAAATGCCTCATCTCTGTTCCCTTAAACTCATTTGGGAGTGATTACCCATCAGCCCCGGGGGTGCAGAGGAAAGGCAGCATTACCCCTGGTCTGCACGTTGTTTCTCTTTCAGAAACACAGAGGACTGTTTGTATGATGCGATCACAGACACGCTGGAAACGGTGTCCGCCAAAAGTCGAGTCCAGTGTCTATGTAGAGTCATTTTTATTTGTTATAGTTTGGGAAGATTGAAAATCGGTAGGGAAAGTCAGCTAAGTCGGCAGGTATGTGATAGTGAGGGTAGGCAATCGTTTTGATGACAAGACAGTAGTGACGGCCATCTTGGTGACGTGTGTTGTTCTGCGAGACCGGAGTTGTAGTTCATTGAGCGTTTCACACAAACAAACGTGTTACTTCACAGTTTTACGACACTACTTGCAAAATTATCTTTTAAATTGACAAACATCATATGTGTAATTCGTGGCACAATTCAAACAGGATCGAAAGATAATCTTTCTCTCACCATTGACTTCAATACATACTTTTTTCAAAATAAAGTCCCATGGAGGTCCCCCGGAAGGGGAGGGACTTCGCCTCTCTATATCTCTCAGAGGGGAGTGGCCAGCAGCAGCTAATTAGCATTTATAGCCAAAATCAACACTTTTGCTGCTGGGCTGAAACAGAGGGGTTTATGGGAAGCTACAATTATCTGTTTTGTATTTGAAGCCAAACACTTCAGAGACATGTTTTGGGTATATCTGAGACCTATAATATATTGTTGAAAAAGAGTATAATGGCGGCCTTTGAAACACTATCCACTCCAAACAAAACTCTCTTAAAAGTCTGAATTGTTAAGAAATATCCCAGCTACGACACATTTCAGCCAAAATTAACCAGACCCCTCCATTTCTCACCGTGGGCCTCATCCAGCGGACGCCGGAGGTCTTGGCGGATCTGGGGCCGAGCTCGTCGAATCCCAGAGACGATGTGGCACAAGCGAACAAATGATCCTCAAACAGCCTCCTGCCCTGGAGGCACTGGGCCTTCAGATTCTCGTAGTCCTGACCCAAAAACTTCACGGCCTTGTGATTCTGTCCCAGACCTTCATCGCGGTCCCACTGGCTCCTCAGCTTGGCGGCCATACCCGTGGCGACAATGGGCTCCATCCTGAGCTTTTGAGAGGAACTGTAGGGTCGGCTATCACTCTCTGTCGGATGTCTGTAGGTGTGAAACTACAATACGATGTTAGGATGTCTCAATGATTAGTGTGGCAACTGTGTAGCTTCAGTTTTAATGTAAAGCCCCCAACAGTGCTTATGTAAATCTGATATGATGTGCTAATGGTTTCAAGGCTTTATCATAAATCAGAATGAAACATTAGTGGCCATTAGGAAGCTATGCAATATTGACTAGGCTGCTGCTTCGTTGTGGTACGTGTGGTTATGTTGTAGCTGGGTGCTTCAAATGCAATAACAATCACAAGTGTAGGGGCTCCAAGGCTCTGGAGAGAGATGACAAAGGCAGATCGTCCCAGTGAGAACCAATCACTTTTCTGACGAGATGTCAACAGGAGAGTGGCGCGTCCTGGTCCCAACAGCAGATACAATCTGAAAGAAAGAAATAAAAACATTTGAAAGTATGCAGAGATGACAGTCCATAAATAGCTCTACCTCGACAAAAGCAACACGTATATGTAACGTCTATACAGTACGTGCATTCAGGGTTTAAAAGGCAAACGAGCCCTGCCTATTTCTTTTCAGTCAACTATATACACACATGCCAAAGGGATTAGTCACAATAGGCAGGGCCGTGCTACTTTGACTGTGTGCCACTGAATGTGTACACGGTGTCAGTCAGAAGCGAATCAGAGTAAATGTTTAATCAGAAGAGGTGTATGAACAAAGTGGTGGATGGCCGCTCTGTGCATGAAGGGGTGGGGGGGTCATTCATTGTGCACAGGGCTAAAAAAAGGGTGCTGTATGCGTGAATGTTGATGAACAATGAAGGCAGCTCTAACCCAGAACAAGCAAAAGCTCTCTGAGGCTCTTTAATTAAGCAGAACCAGGGAGGAGGAAGTGTAAACTGTCATTATCACCGTGGAAGCTCTTGACAGAACTGGAGCTTTGCAACAGTTCATCTCTTTGTCTTTGTTTTCTTAGATTTGCCTCCTCCAGTCGCTTTTTATTTTAAGTCTAACACACAGAAACAGATGGTTTATTTTTAACTTCTCTCCTTTTTTTTCAAATGTATTTCAGCCCCGTCTCTTTTTTACTACAGCGATTACACTATCCAAGCTGAACACTCTTCCTGTTTCAAGTCTCAGCCGCCTGTCAACAGAAGCTAAAAAATAGTTTGGCTCGTATTTGCTCAGAGGAACTCCATTGCTCTCCGTGCACCACACCCATTACAAACATCTCTGAGTGAAAAATGTGCCTGCTAACAGAACATGTGGTTACGACATCACATTAAGATGTTCAACTTTGCAGACTGCAGTTATAATGAGAGATTTAATATGATTTCCATTCCTGCTGCTGCTAGCAAAGGAGAGTACTACAACTACTACTACCTAGCATGAGTACTACAATTATTTTAACTGTTACAAGGCAGCAGTGGCGGTTCTAGACCAATTTGACTGGGGGGGCCACTGGGGGGCCAGTTATTTTCTGAGGGGGGCACAATAAATGCAGGACGAAAAAGAGAACTAGACAGTATGAAGTAATTGCGCATAAGAAAACAATGCAATACAGTATTGGTATTTGTTTCAGTACACTTATTTATTTCAGATATATCTTATAGTTATTACTGTTAGCTTCAGCTTAAGTTATCGTGCAATGTTTGCACTAACACCATATTTATATAAAAATAAAGGCAATGAACAGTTACATCTCTACTTTACATAAGGGTGTCTGCACAATCTCATATTACAGCAACAAAATTCATTGTTAGGGGGGCCACAGGTCAGTGTTAGGGGGCGCTGGCCCCTCCTGCCCCCCCCCCTAGAACCGCCCCTGCAAGGCAATACAGTAGTGCTAGCAGTTGTAGCACTAGCACTGCTAATGCTACAACTCCTACTTTCACTCTAAAATATATAAAAGTTTACTATTCTGTCATTTCTATGAGTTATTATTAAACCATAACTACAGATACTTTAGCTGTCATTAATATGTTGCTACTAAACACAATTATCTTTTGTTACAGACCAAAATGTGCAGTACTGTTGAATCAACTATCAAAACCGAGGAGTGGAAGCTAACATTAGCATTGAATTTGTTTGCAGATATTTACTTTCTTAAATCAAACAGAATTTGGCCTATATCATCATCATCATCATCATCATCATCATCATCATCTTTATTTAAAGAGACTCTTGGTCCATTATTACAAAACATACAACAACTATATTTTCAGACTTGTTTATTCTTCAAATTAAGGTTTATTAAAAATCACTTTGGCATTGGTAACATAAATAATGTAATACTTATTAGTAATATGGATTATTTGTATAAATTACCACGACTTCCATCACATGTCGTTTTTTTTATGTTTAGTCATAAATATTCAGCACAAATAGCAAACATAATCGCATTTTAAGGCACCAAATATACCAATAGTAGTTTATAACTAACAGTTATTAAAGGAAATTAACTCATGTACCCAACAACAAAGTAAAACATATTCCATAGGCCTATATCCCAAACATTTGGATTCATCTTGGCTGCGTGTTATCGGGGCGCACTCTGCCCATCGTTAGTTCAATCTGGCTGTAATGAATATTTCATTTAGCCTTGCATGTGAAATACACTTCCATGAAACCACACACACACACACACACACACACACACACACACACACACACACACACACACACACACACACACACACACACACACACACACACACACACACACACACACACACACACACACACACACACACACACACACACACACACACACACACACACACACACACACACACACCACACACACACACACACACACACACACACACACACACACACACACACACACACACACACACACACACACACACACACACACACACACACACACACACACACACACACACACACACACACACACAGTGCAGGTAGTGACATATATGAGAAATGACAAGCAGGAGACTACACATCCAGACACAAAGAGAAGCCAGCAGCTACAGTAAAAACAACACATTTCCAAAATACAAAAAATATTCAAGACTCTGCATGAGCTTATTCAAATAGATAAGTAAATATGTGTGCACCCAAACCATAACATAGTTTGTTTTTGTATTATGTCAAAGCTATTGCATTAGGTTATATACATAAAGTGTTATTCTTAGCTTGTGTTATGCCATTTGATCAATGATAGGCAGCTTTCAACGGAAACATATGCAGAATGACAGACACACAGGGGCCAGGTGGGTTTACAGAAGTCAAACAAGGATACAAACGTCAATACAGTATATGTCACTCCTGCTCACTTTTCTGCTGATGTGAGTCTGTGTCCAATGTGGTTTCCTTTTCACGACACACACATGAACTCAGACTGCTTATGCTGCTTGCAACTAATGCCTGTGGGTGTGTGTGAGCTCCAGTGTTTATGTTGTGAGTAAGCATTTCTGACCTCCCTCTAATGTATTTCTGCATGCAGAGTTCATATTCCAAGCACTTTGAAATGAGATACCAAGTGTTTGTTTCAAGCTATGGGGGAAATAGATCTGCAGAGCAACTAGACACAAACAGTGTCCACAAAAGAGAGAAAATGCTGACTTTTGGAGTGATCTTTATCAAAGTAGGAAGCAGAGACTCGCTTCAAACACACTTAAATATAAGGTGTCCATCATGTACTATTTTGAGTGGTTTAATTATAGTGGATATCAAGCCATTTAAGACTGTGTATACCCGTGCATGGCTCACACAGATGAGCATGATGGTAGGTGTGGTCCCTGAGAGGAGAAACAGACAGTGTCCAGTTGTCAGATTGCAACTTTCTCAAGTTGGCCAACATGAGCAGCTGTTCGACATTTTTTCGCTTCGCCTCACATCAAAGATCGTCTCTGCATACAGTGGGCAGAATGAAAGCGACAACAAGAGATTTTGCGCAACTAAACGCATTGGCACATATATCACCGTTTAATGGAGTCGCGAAAGTTGTACCCGACCGCTAAGAGTTTGCTTTAGATGGGTGGTAGCAGTTTTCACAACACAAACTTCAAGATCTCCTCATTGGTGTTTTCTAAAAGTTCAGGCTAGTCAAAAGCATTTTAAGATCGCTTCCAGCAGCGCGACACAAACTAGCCTGGAAGAAGGAATGTTATAATTACCTTTACGGACGTTTCCTTAAAAATGCAGTTATCTAGACATTCAATATTCAATTTGGCTTTCCGTCCATGCTTAGCGTGGGCTTGACTCCCTCCTCTGGTCTCTAACAGCGTGTTTCTTTAGAAACGCCCTGCTTCTGCCCTGATCTATATGATCAAATGTGCATACCTCACACTGCGTCTGCGCAATGCCCGCTAGTCATAAAACACACTACACCGAAGAGGAGGGCTTCATTCTCGCAGCTTTCATGAAGTTGATTCGCTCCTGATTTCTGCCCAAAGCTGTGCAGTGTTGCCGGGTTGAATAATAACTCACTGTAGGTAATTACATTGACATTATATAAAGTTTTCACAATAAAAAACAGTATTGTGCCTGGAAACCTCCCCTTTTTCAGTGCCTGAATGTGACAAATGATAGCCTATGTAAAATGTTGATCTTCTGATTTTAAATTCCGTTATCCTTAATTTTAGAGGGAAATATTGCCCTTAATTTAATGTACAACATTATTGCAGATTGCAGCATCGCCTAATGATATCAAGCATCCCCCCTCTGCTCCCCCAACCACAGGCCCGCACCCCGACCACACAGCCTTATTCAAGTTGTCAACACTGACCTCTAGTGGCTAGAGGTAATAAATGCAATGTTCTCTTTTTTCGGACTTCATGTCCCAGCAGTCAGTGCGGCAGGATGCTTCCCGTCATGCTTTGCGCTAGTCCCGTTTCTGCGCCACTCGCGTGTTTTCCGCCGTTGTTTCATTGAGAGAACCTGAACATGGCATCCGACGGACCACCGGGTACCGACCAAGCCCCGTCCGATTTGGGCACTGCTATTGCAGCTTTGAACTCATGGACCCACCGGGAGCTTCAGACCAAGCTGGCGGAGATTGGAGCGCCTACGATGGGTAAGAAAAAAAAGGGAAGACGGAGAGCCATGCTGGAAGAAGGACTGTGTTTAGCTAACAGTAGCTAGCTAGTTGCTAATGTTAGCTAGAAAAACGCAACACTATCGTTGTAATGAGTTGAGGCTAGGCCTTAGTTGTGTTTACAGTCTTTAAACGGTATATTCAGTTTCTTACTATGCAATACATATACCAATATACTGTGTTTAAACAGCACTAGAAACATACATACTGTGTTGTAGCTAAACAGCTATCAATGTAGCTGTTAGCTTGCAGGCTAACTTGAATGAAGGGTCATCTAAGCACTTATATTATATGTCAGTTTAGTGTTGATAGATAGATACTGTATTGCTCCCAAATTGGGAACATATTTTGTTACAGCAGCAGTGTTTTCTGGCATTACAATATTTAAAAGATGAAATAAAGTATAAACATAGCTAAATGATAACATGACAACATCTAAATCAATTATTCAATACACTTTTGAAACTTGGAAAACGCAACTAAATGCAAAGTGCCCGTGCAATGTTACAAGTACAATGTACATTTCTTCCTGTAATTAAGTTTGTTTGTCATTCTTCAGGTCTCAGAGAGGAGTTGACTGACAGACTGAAGGGCTACATGATTCAGGTAAACTGCAAACTCTGTGTCCTTAAGTGTTAACCATGCATGCTGAACATAATACACCTTTATTGTACAATCTAAGTCTTAGATACTGTTGATCAAAAACTCTTAGCTCAAAAGTATTTGTGCGTCCTTCTCTCTGCAGACTGGGATCCTCGTCAGCAAACATAAGGATGACAAGTCAATGGGCTCCCAGGTAAAAGCCGAATATGTGTGAAACTTTTTATATGTTCATAATTTTTTTATCATGCACCATGTTCTCACATTTTTGATGTAAATATAGTGGGATCACACACCCACCCTGCTGTTGGCTCGAAACAGATTTCCTGGACATGATGTTATCAGCTGTGTGTGTATTGGCTCCGGATGCTGCATATTCAAATTGCATGATATATTTGCATTTGACACCTTTTTAAGGAAGTGTAATGATGTGTAGCACAAATATTCCACGCTTAAATTAAAACCCTTCAGTCATTTGTACATTTCTTGCCAAAACAGTTACAATTTGTATGTGTGTTGTCACGGTCTGCTATTCCTAATTTGGGGACAGAAATGCCTCAATGAATAAAGGACTCCAGTGTCAAACATCGTCCTCACCGTCTCTTGTGTTCCCTCCTCTCCAGATGCACGGTATCCCTCCCTTGCCTCCGATGCCCATGCCGCCCATGCCTCCTGGTATGGGCATGCTCCAGGCTATGAGCATGATGCCCGGGGGTCCGCCTCCTCCTGGCATCCACATGGGCATGGAGCCCCCGGGTATGTGCCCTCCTGGCATGTCTCAGGACGATCAGCTGAAGATGGCCCAGCACCGAGCGGCCATGGTGCTGCAGCAGGAGGAGAGAGCCAAGCAGCAGGTCAAGTTCTATTCCCTTTAAACACAACACTAAGGTGCAATCAGTTGTGAGCTTGTAGGATTTAAAAACAACAAATCACCCTTTTTTCTCTCAATGTATTTACAATTGGCAAACAGTGCCGGCTTCTGTAACAAACACTGTTAGAAAGTAGTTTTAGTACTATCTAAAAAGGTTAAAAATCTCACCTCACAACTAAAACAGTTTTCCCTTTTTCTTACACATTCGATTCTCATTTTTTAATAACAATGTATTTAAAGTGCCGTCTCCTTTCTTCTTATATCAGGCAGCGATGATGGAACACGGCGGCCAAATGAGAGGTAAGTCGGCGACGTCTTCATAATATTCCCACATCTCACCTCTGCTGCACGTTTCCTTACCCGTGAAAAGTAGTTTTTTTGCACGATTTCCTTCTACTTTACCAACAAAGTAAAGAGAGTTCATCGCCTGCAATCCGTCTCGCTGCAGGTATGGATCCTCGTGGGCCGCTGCCTCCTGGTGTCAGTATGATGCCGACCCAGAAACAGAGAGTGCCCCCCCCCTCCAGGAGAAGATAACAGAGAGGTAAGGAGAACCCCCCCAAAGTGTTTTTATAAGTTGGAATACAGGGACTACACTGACCTCCCAGCCTTCAACACACCGACCAAGTCTCTTCTTCACAGGCTAGCTTTTAATGCTCCGTCATAATTGTGCTTTTTCTGCTCGTTTTTCTTTCTGTTGCCCTTTTGACGGCACTCGTACATAAATCAAGCAAAGAGTTCGTACATACATTAGTTTCCTAAATCAAGCAAAAAGTTGGATTGAGCCTCGGCTTTAAAATAAAGATACATTTCTCGTGTTAATGTGGACCAAGACTGTTCTTCAGGGACTCTGATCTTTCCTTGACGGACAGCGGTAGACTCCCTGTGCTACCATCTTAGTTACAAACTTGTTTTGCTTCCACCACAGGTCTGGCAGAATGAGGAGGTCAGCATCAGCGGACCAAAGATCCCTCAGGCTCTGGAGAAGATCCTGCAGCTGAAGGAGATCAGACAGGAGCAGCTCACCGACCCCGCAGGTCAGAGCCGCTGATCATCAATGTGTTACTGAAACACGTGCATCCGAGTGTTAGACGCCGGGATGCTGCTGGTGTGTTTTAGCATTCTGGTTCTCATCTGGTTTGTCCTTTCTCTTCCCGCCAGAAGAGGAAGACGATGAGGCCGGAGACATGGACCTGAACAACTCCTCTGCTCCGGTCATGTCCGAGACAGACGACGACGACAGTCAGATATCTAAGAAAGATGTAAGTCTTTTTCTCTCGCCATCTGTCACAGTAACTTGTTTTATCTCAGTTGTTTAGTTCTGAGACCATTAGAGCATAAAATCACCTTGTATATTTCAGTGATTTATTAACGACGCCACGAGGGTTGTTCCTCAAACTAACCTCAACTGAAGAAATAGGCCCGTGCTGTAATCCCAAGATATAAAACCACTAGGGAAGCTCGGGCGATATCGGCCGATACTCACTCTCTGCCGATCGATCGGTGCTCGCTAAAAATGCCGACCGCGAGAGTATGACGTAAAATACACGACACTTTTCTCTGAGCGCGGCTAAACAAGCTCGACAAAATGGCTTCCCCAGCTCCACCCGCCGTGACGGACCGGTGAGCGGAGCAAAACACACTAAGAGTTAGACCTAACACACTTGGCTTGTTATCTACCTCTGGAACCTCTTACAAGCTGAACTAGTTATTCTTCACTGTCACTCGACTGGATCAGAGAGAGCGCTTCCGCTCATCTCTCCCGTGTTATTCTCCAAAGTGAATGTAAACCTGAATTATGAACTTAATCTGAGTGTAATAATGGTGTTGGTTGTTTTGTGGAAGCGCCAGTGAACGAGCATTAACTGAGTTTTAAACATCACTTTAGATGGAAGAGCCCCGTAGGCCCCGCCCACTCGGTCGGTATCGGCGATTGGAGCATCCCTAAAAAAGACAAAACGATGCGGAAAGAGTTTTTCCTAGATAGATCTTTAATGCAAATGATTTGAACTCGTAATTTTACAATTTACCGACCGACCGTCCCTTTAGAAAAACCGCAGGCGCAGAAACCGCAAGAAGAAGAGCAAGAAGAAGCGGGCGCTGGAGAAGAAGGAGCACGCGGAGCAGCAGCAGGAGGAGCAGAAGAAGGATGGCAGCGATAAAGACAAAGACTCGGAGAAGGAGAAGGAGCCCGAGGTGGAGATCGAGTACATCGCAGAGGAGCCGGAGATCTACGACCCCAACTACATCTTCTTCAAGAGGATCTTCGAGGCGTTCAAGGTACCTACAGAGAACTGTGGACCTCTGTACCGCATCTGAATATGATTTCCTTTCTGCTGTAACGCTGCTTTGTTTTCTCTCAGCTGACCGACGACGTGAAGAAGGAGAAGGAGAAGGAGCCCGAGAAGACGGAGAAGCAGGAGACCGCCGTGCTGCGGAAAAAGGGCTTCGAGGACGAGAGGAAAGACAGCGACGACAGTGATGATGTTCGTATCCCTCTCTTTATCAAAATATACCTATGAAGAAAACCCCCTTGCGTGTATAAACATTCTCCGTTCTGTTGACAGGACATGAGACCAGATTTACCCAAACTGTCCAAGAAGAAGATGAGGAGGATGAACAGGCTGACTGTGGCTGAACTCAAACAGGTGAATACGGCTTATGGACACACGGTTCTTACGGTCATTAAAGTCATGGCAACGTCATGGAAATTCAAAAAGCTAATTCCAGGCCCTGGGAAAGTTACGGGAAACAATATTTTCCCCAAACGTTTTGGAAAAGTAACTAAAGTTGCATAAAATATAATTAATATTTGATCTAATCGCCAAAATAGTAATACTATAATGATAATAAATACTGTATCGTATCGTAATGAAACCTAAAATGGCGTTTAACTGACGAGGTATTTTGCTGGTGAGAGATTTGAGTTGCGTTAGCGTGTAGAAGCTAGTAAGCTACTATTTGATTTGTTTTAGAAAGCACCGACATGTTTCAGATGCAGACCTTATTTTCCTGTTCCGTGTTCAAATAAACCATTTTCAGTGGAACGCTGAGAAAGAGTCATTTCTTTGGTCATGGAAAACTAGGTAAAGGTCCTGGAGAAGTCATTGAAAACGAGGTAAAGGTCCTGGAGAAGTCATTGAAAACTAGGTAAAGGTCATGGAGAAGTCATTGAAAACGAGGTAAAGGTCCTGGAGAAGTCATTGACAACTAGGTAAAGGTCCTGGAGAAGTCATTGAAAACTAGGTAAAGGTCCTGGAGAAGTCATTGAAAACGAGGTAAAGGTCCTGGAGAAGTCATTGAAAACGAGGTAAAGGTCCTGGAGAAGTCATTGAAAACTAGGTAAAGGTCCTGGAGAAGTCATTGAAAACTAGGTAAAGGTCATGGAGAAGTCATTGAAAACGAGGTAAAGGTCCTGGAGAAGTCATTGAAAACTAGGTAAAGGTCCTGGAGAAGTCATTGAAAACGAGGTAAAGGTCATGGAGAAGTCATTGAAAACTACGTAAAGGTCCTGGAGAAGTCATTGAAAACTAGGTAAAGGTCCTGGAGAAGTCATTGAAAACGAGGTAACGGTCATGGAGAAGTCATTGAAAACGAGGTAACGGTCATGGAGAAGTCATTGAAAACTACGTAAAGGTCCTGGAGAAGTCATTGAAAACTAGGTAAAGGTCCTGGAGAAGTCATTGAAAACTACGTAAAGGTCCTGGAGAAGTCATTGAAAACGAGGTAAAGGTCCTGGAGAAGTCATTGAAAACGAGGTAAAGGTCCTGGAGAAGTCATTGAAAACTAGGTAAAGGTCCTGGAGAAGTCATTGAAAACTAGGTAAAGGTCATGGAGAAGTCATTGAAAACGAGGTAAAGGTCCTGGAGAAGTCATTGAAAACTAGGTAAAGGTCCTGGAGAAGTCATTGAAAACGAGGTAACGGTCATGGAGAAGTCATTGAAAACTACGTAAAGGTCCTGGAGAAGTCATTGAAAACGAGGTAACGGTCATGGAGAAGTCATTGAAAACTAGGTAAAGGTCCTGGAGAAGTCATTGAAAACTAGGTAAAGGTCATGGAGAAGTCATTGAAAACGAGGTAAAGGTCCTGGAGAAGTCATTGAAAACGAGGTAACGGTCATGGAGAAGTCATTGAAAACTAGGTAAAGGTCCTGGAGAAGTAATTGAAAACGAGGTAAAGGTCCTGGAGAAGTCATTGAAAACTAGGTAAAGGTCCTGGAGAAGTCATTGAAAACTAGGTAAAGGTCATGGAGAAGTCATTGAAAACGAGGTAAAGGTCCTGGAGAAGTCATTGAAAACTAGGTAAAGGTCCTGGAGAAGTTGGTGAAAACGAGGTAACGGTCATGGAGAAGTCATTGAAAACTAGGTAAAGGTCCTGGAGAAGTCATTGAAAACTAGGTAAAGGTCATGGAGAAGTCATTGAAAACGAGGTAAAGGTCCTGGAGAAGTCATTGAAAACTAGGTAAAGGTCCTGGAGAAGTTGGTGAAAAAGTGTATGACCCCTGTGTATGCAATGCGTCAGTGTCTTTGTTTCTGTGTGACTTTGCGCCCTGTGGTTGGGGTGATTCACCATTTTTGAAAAGCTTTTTTGAATCCCACCATTGACTCCTCATTACTCTTAACCGGCCAAAGTGCCTTTCTGGCCAGTGACTATGCTTAAAACCAGGCTGGTGTGGTCCGGCCACATGTTGGGGGTTTTCGTGGCTCAAACCAGACATTGATAGAAGGATCAGTTCAATACCTGATATGATATTGTCTACGGAAGTAAGCGACGATACCCGATAACAAAAATCCTAGTTTGTGTTCTCCACCACCATCTTGTTTCTAAACAAGTAGGAGCCATAATTCAAAGATGCACTTATTTATTATTATTTACCTAAAATCCTCCTAAAATGGGTTTAATGAAATCTTCAGTCAAAGGTAGAAATTGAAACACCTAAGTCGAGTTGTCATGTTGTCCTTTGCGATCATGAATTAGTCCATTTGATCTATTTGACTACTTGTGTTTATCATTTTGTCCCCCCTGTTTTCATTACTATCAATAACCCTAAATTCCTCTGTCTCTTCCCTCCAGCTGGTGGCCCGTCCAGACGTGGTGGAGATGCACGACGTGACGGCCCAGGAGCCCAAGCTGCTGGTGCACCTGAAGGCCACCAGGAACACGGTGCCGGTGCCCCGCCACTGGTGCTTCAAGAGGAAGTACCTGCAGGGCAAGAGAGGAATAGAGAAGCCCCCGTTCGAGCTGCCCGACTTCATCAAGAAAACTGGAATCCAGGAGATGAGGGAGGCGCTGCAGGAGAAGGTGGGGCGCCAGAAGGACATTTGTGAGTTTCAAACTAAAATAGAGACGCCATTTCTTCATTTTTGATACTTTTCTGTTCACAGGAAGACGCCAAAACCATGAAAACCAAAATGAGAGAGAAGGTTCGCCCCAAGATGGGAAAGATCGACATCGACTACCAGAAGCTGCACGACGCCTTCTTCAAATGGCAGATCAAGCCCAAGCTCACCATCCACGGAGACCTCTACTACGAGGTTTGTTTTTTAGTCATTCTTGTCCTGTTGCTGTTTTAAGAAAGGCGCTCTGAGTGACCGTGTCTTTGTGTCCCTGCAGGGAAAAGAGTTTGAAACTCGTCTGAAGGAGAAGAAGCCGGGAGATCTCTCCGATGAGCTGCGCATCGCTCTGGGCATGCCGGTCGGACCTGTACGTTTAACTGAGCAAAGCACAATAAACCAACACGCATTGAAAACAAGTGCAATTTCTCTTCAAATAGACTCAAATAAGGCCGAATGTATGCCTGGGTTCCTCCGGTCTTTACAACCTGGAAAAGTCATGCTAATTCCAGGCCCTGGAAAAGTTTTGGAAATGTAACTAAAGTTGCATCGAATATAATTTATATTTTAGCTAATCGCCGAAATAGTAATACTATAATGATAATAAATACTGTTTCGTAATGAAACGTAAAATGGCATTTAATTTAGCTGGTGAGAGATTTTAGTTGCGTTAGCGTGTAGAAGCTAGTAAGCCTATTTGATTTGTTTTAGATCGGACCAACATGTTTCAGATGCAGACCTTATTTTCCTGTTCCGTGTTAAAATAAACCATTTCTTTGGTCATGGGAAATGAGGTAACGGTCATTGAGAGGTCATTGGTGAAAAGGTGTATGGACCCTGGTCTGTATATATCTCCTGCAGTGGCATGTGATGTGTTGTTATGCCCTCCGTGTTGCTGCTGTTCAATGCATCCAAAAGGCTGCGCAGATGAATCTGCGAATGGAGATCTGACCAAACGTGTAGTTTTCCTGAAACCCAATAAGAGGAACACGACAGTGAGCTGGCGTTGTCTTTTCTTCCTCTCCAGAACTCCCACAAGGTGCCCCCCCCCTGGTTGATCGCCATGCAGAGGTACGGCCCCCCTCCCTCCTACCCCAATCTCAAGATCCCCGGACTCAACTCCCCCATCCCAGAGGTAAGACCGCGACTCCCACTGCAGAGGGACCGTTCGAGCAAAGCACTCTTCATTCAGAATGACGAGCGTGTCGGTATGTGTAATGTCTGTCTCCGTCTCTCAGAACTGTACGTTTGGGTATCACGCCGGGGGCTGGGGGAAGCCGCCCGTAGACGAGATGGGCAAACCTCTCTACGGGGACGTGTTCGGGACCAATGCTATCGACTTCCAGGTAACGGACCACACACACACACACACACACACACCCTTAACTGCGGGGTTCTTAGTCGAACTTTAAATATCCTGTAATATGAAAGAAGGGCTTTCTTTGAAAACGTATATACGGCACATTAACATCACCAATCTTTGCTTCTGTGGCTCAAATACATTTATATGGTGTAACAACATTTGAAAGCTTTAAATAATCATATTGTCTGATGTTAACAAGTGTTTTCCCTTCATTTGTACCTCGAAATGTGCTCACGTCCTGGAACAACTGCACTTTTAGCTCAACAAAGATTGTACACACGCACACGCACACACACACACGCGCGTTAATTGCCTGATTTTGGCCGGGTGTGTGTAATAATATGTACATGTTTGTGCTCAGGCCAAAGCGGAGGAGGAGGAGGTGGATCACGCGCCGTGGGGAGAACTGGAGCCTTCAGACGAGGAGTCATCGGAGGAAGAGGAGGAGGAGGAGAGCGACGAGGAGAAGCCGGACGAAACTGGGTTCTTCACACCGGCAGACAGGTACCTTAACTTTAAGGGATAGTTCACACTTTAATCAAGAAGAATGTTCAGTATAGTAATCTCTAAGTGCAAAACTGATGAATGACATTACCGATATGTGCCGTGTCATTATAAGATCACCTCGTCTGTGGCTTTCACACTAAATCACTGTGTGTGTGTGTGTGTGTGTGTGATCCCTCTTGGTGTTTTAATATTCATACAGACACACACTCAAGGTGAATCCCTAATGAAGGACATGTATAAATAACTCTTTGTTTCTGTTTCAGTGGGCTCATCACCCCCGGGGGCTTCACGTCGATCCCTGCCGGCATGGAGACGCCCGAGCTGATCGAGCTGAGGAAGAAGAAGATCGAGGAGGCCATGGACGGGTGGGTGTCGCTCTTCAACGTCACAGCTATCCTGCGTGTTTTCATTTCCCTTCACATGATACTAACACCCGTGTTATGGAATACCGACCAAATACATTCTCTAAGTGAACAAATACACCAAAAAAAGTGTTATTGCTAAATGTTACTGTCCAAATGTCACCTATTGTAAATCTGTGTTAGTGTTTATGAATGAAACGCCACGTCTTCTCCGTCACACGGCTAATCACCGATGATACTGTAAGCTTTGGCCTTGTTGCTCTCGTGTTTACAGAAACGAGACGCCTCAGCTGTTCACGGTGCTCCCGGAGAGACGCACGGGCCCCGTAGGCGCCGCCATGATGGCTTCCACTCACATCTACGACGTGTCGGGGGTAAGAACTCTCTCTTGTATGATAGCTTGTGCGTGGAGGTTTGTAGAAATGTCCTAACAAAGTCGACTTCCGTCTAACGGGAGATACCGGGTCCCGTGATTCCATAAAGTCAGACGGAGGCATCCTTTGTGCGTCAGTCGATCCTCTCGGTGAATACAGAGCTGAATCCCAGATCAGATCTCTCCTCTGTGATGGTGATAACTGTTTGTTAGTTGTTCATGTATTGTGTCTATGTTGATGCTACACATGGAGCTGCTGTGACTCGAGTCAAACTGCAGACTTGATCTGACCACTAAAGTGTTGTCGCATCGTAACTTCTGTCTGTTGCCATTCCTTAAATCTCTTCCTCTGTTTTCTCCGTCCCCGCAGGCCATGGCGGCCCGTAAGATGGGTGGAGGGCAGGAGTCTCAGGGCGTGGAGGTGGCGCTGGCCCCCGAGGAGCTGGAGCTCGACCCCATGGCCATGACGCAGAAGTACGAGGAGCACGTCCGAGAGCAGCAGGCGCAGGTGGAGAAGGAGGACTTCAGCGACATGGTGGCCGAGCACGCTGCCAAACAGAAGGTACACACACATCATTTATCCACCACCGCAGCATGACAACGGTTTGAACGGAATAGTTCTAACAGTTTTATCTTTTTTTTATAACTACTTCAAACAGCATTTTAAACCAATAGTATTCTTTGTTGTTAATGTCATGCCAGTGTGATAATTCTCGGTGATATCGGGTACGATTCAGTCGAGATTCATCCGTATGCTTGAATGACGTACTGCGGTTACTGTAGGCTGGTTCAAAGACAATATTTTCCCTTTCTTCAATAACAGATGACCGGCTGCTGCATGCTTACAAATAGAACAGCTGGTCATATTTAAAAGCCCCATGTGATAAACTAATGACTACTTGTGTAGGAAAGACATGACTCAACAAGTCTTTATTCAGAAGCTAGAGGGAAGTAGGAGTCTGCGAAAGCAACGTGGTTTCGAGTAACTTCGGTTGTCCCTTTTTTTCATGGTGACTTTTGAACTTTAATAACTATTTGTCTTGCTCTTTCTCACCATGCAGCAAAAAAAGAGGAAGGCCCAGCCGCAGGACACGAGAGGCGGCGCCAAGAAATACAAAGAGTTCAAGTTCTAGAGCGAGAACACCGAGACGACGCGGCGCTGCGACAGACCGAGTCACCACGGGAACCGAATGAGGAAGTGCTGTTCTCAGATTTTAACTCCGGAGGATGTAAACATCGATCATCTGTCAGACCAGTAACTGTACACACAGTTTTGTTCCTTTTTTTAAAACTATAAATAGATGATTCATGGCGTAAGTCACATGGTGTTTCCTGTTTGACCCTACGTCTTTTTTCATTGTATCCATTTTTTTCTGTTTTTTTTGTAAATAAACGAATGATGACAAGCGTTCACAACCACTGTGCCTCTGGTTTTCATTTGATTGCTTTTGGGGGGGGGGTTACTGTAAATGTTCACTTGCATTAGATCGTCTGTTGCTGCTGCCAAGCCTTCGTCAGCGGATCCAGTCACAAGCGGAGTGACCCATTTACAGACAACCGTAAGCAATAATATTTACAGGAAACAATGTCTACAACTTGACACAAAGCTTCCAAATAAAAGGCGGACCGGTCAGAGGAAGTGAAATAAAATGTTATAGCAAAGGTATTGTTAAAGACACATGCACAACTTTCAAAGCAATTGAAAGTACAATTGTTATAAATGTTGTCGTATCCACAGAATACAAGGCTACCAAGCAGAACAACACTGTGTGAAACATGCAGACACAGAAGTTAATAAATATATTAATGTTGGTAAAAAATCAAAAATACATTAAATGTCTCCTGTTTTATTCTCAACTTATATTTTTGTATTTATACATTTTTTCTAGTGTTTATTTATTCCTGTATTTATTTATGTTATGATTATGTCATGTTTAGATTGGGCGGTCTAATTTTCCATGCTCGGTTTCTACGGTAACGCTGATGTCATTATCATTAAAACCAAGATGTCATGGGAGCACAACATGCATGAGGGACCTGAGGGTTAATGCCTTTAAAGTGATGACTCATTAATTCCCATAAACATGCACCCTCCTCTGCACTGCATTAAGTCAGAGGAGCTGCTGTCCCTGTTTCTGCCGCTGGGGGGCAGCAGAGCACCCTGAAGGTGACCGTCACCTGACATTGGAAAGCACAGTGACCTAAATAACTGCAGTAGGCCTACACCATGTTGACTCTGTCACTATAACACACACACACAAACATGGAGCAACAGCGTTTGCTAAATCAATGGCTTTTATTGTCTTACTAATACAACAGTGCATATACTGCTATTATTATAGAGCTGCGAAAGCTGTGTTTTATCATATGCACAATGGTAACGTCGACATTTAAATTAGATAATTACATACATGCAAGGAACATCTCAGTCTCAGGCTTCTACCAACATTGCTTTTATAAAAAACAAGATACAAGTTAAACCAAACGAAAGAGTCACAACAAAAATAGTGCAAGTTAATAGTAGGGTTAGAATATAACATGAATAAAAACATAAATACTACATAGATTTGAATGTAGTAAATCTATACGGATAATTCAAAGTATACATATAAATCCAGATGTGTAAAAGCATATATAAAGCACAGTTCTCACGAGTTCAACATTGTTGTGAGGCAGCGTGTAATGTCCCTAAACTCGGTGGTGCAATAGCTGCCAGACAGCAGAGGAGTTCGTGGGGCGTTCAGGGACACTGATGATAATCTGGTTGGCCCTGTTCCTATACACCACTGGGTGCAGAAGCCCTCTCTGGACGGCAAACCGTCAGCAGGACAGCTGCCCATCCTGGAGTAAATTACATCATCTCCTGGCCTGTGAACATGTCTCTACCTCTGAGGCTCAAATGTGTCTGCCAACACTCTCTTTGGTTCATTTGGGAGATTGAATGATACACAGACATCCATCACCCCGTGTATTTCTATCAGTCACTCCCCTAGTCAACATTTACTTTGTTAACAAATTGTAGATCTCTCTATGTAAGAATTGTGCTGCGTAAGAGTACACATATAATTGATTGGATTGTTGGATCCCGTGCAGTCTCATTTGATGACCTGGCAGATTTAGTGCACTGTGTAAAAAGTAAACGAGGATAATCCCCTGACTGTGTTTTAATCTGCTTGATTCTAATCTTTTTATCAATGGCAAAGCATGTTAAAAAGAGCAGGCCTGCGTTGAAGTCATTGTGCTGGTTATCCAGAGCGAGGGACGGAGACCGGAAGCCAAGCGGAGAGTCTGCACGGTTCTAAGTTATCTCATCGGTGAACCTGTTGATCTCACTGAAGTCACACCTTCAATATAAGGGGAACACATAGCCAGCCAGTGACATCATCTTTTGTTTTGCTTGGTTGAATTCAAAATAACTATATTCTATTAATAGTAAATGAATAAATTAGCAATATACATGTTTAAACCTGCAATTAGCAAGGCATTACATGATTTTCCAACTCTAATATACTGCTTGAATTGACCTGTTTACCACCTACAGACAGACACATATTTATGATATGTGTACTCTTGTATTACAGTGAAATACTGCCGCTTTTAAGAGAGCTCTCTGGAATTGACACTGAACATATTTTAGCAGAATATATGACATTCTCCCTGCGCAAAATAAGCTTCTAAAAGTAGCACGATTAGCCTTTGATCATGCAGATGACAGTGTAATGCTACCTAAAGTCATAAGTAGATGTGCTGTGGAACTCCTTGTGTTTGGTTGTAAACCCTTAAAGAATGGACTAAAACATTTGTTGTGGTTGTTCCAAAAATCTTTCTTTATTTCATGCGGAGGTTTATGAACAATTCCTGGACTTGACATGACAAAATATGCATGTAATTTGAAACACACAACACCATTAGATGTTTGCTTTCTGTTACATTATGGTAGTTGCAGACAAGCTTTCCAACCAGCAGCAACATCCAATCATTTCATTATCATCTATTCTGTGATACCTCAAATATCCCCAGAATGTCAAATGTCCATGAACATTTGAAGCACTTCATGTTTTTTGTAAACCCCGATCACAGCTGTGATAATCTGCCAATAGAGACCAACGTCAGGCTGATGGCAGCCAGTCGTGCGGTGACGTCCGGGAGAGATCGGGTCACCTGCTGATTCATATTCAGAGATTGTGATCAAATCCCTGCGTGTGTCTCCTGAGGGTACGAACGCTTGACCCTGCATCTGCTTCGTGTGGCTCTGAGAAACAGCAAACCCCGGGAGAGCTGTAGCGTGCAGAGAGACAGTGACATGTGTCACTTCCAGTTGGGGATTATAAGTGAAACTAAAACAAAAAAAGGTTTCCCCCCTGTTCATATCTTGTGGTCATAAATCACACTTCAGGGAATAACTCAACACGCGCAAAGTGTGACTTGGAAGACAGATACATTCCCAGGCGGTAACCGGTTTCGCACCTTTGTATGTTTGCCTTCTCACAACGGCTGACATAAGGCGTGTGCGTGTGTGTGTGTGTGTGTGTGTGTGTGTGTGTGAGTCAGCACATGTGTATGACCAATGGGAGTCATTTGAGAAAACCCCTGAGTCTCCACTGAGTGTGCTTCATGGGCCTAACATAGAGCAAGTCCTGAATGAACCAGCTGATCCTCAAGTACAACATCAGAATACCTTTTGATTTCCTGTATGAGAAACACAACACTCACTCATACAAAGTGTAATACTGCACATGGGTCAATATTGGCACTGTGGTTAATCTTATCATTGCCATCATAAGGAGGAAAAGGTGAACATCCACTGGTGTTAATCACCTGTTTAATAATGTATTAACCTGGATAAAGTACGTTTTAGCTCATGTCTCTACATTACAGGGGTTTCTAATTGGCCACACCTTCAATGAAACAGTAGCACCTGCAGGAAAGTGCTATTGTGTAACTTATTTGGACTACTTACTGTCATAACAAAAGATGTATTAATAGCAGCGTAAGCAGGACTTTGTTCCAGTGTCATAATATGCAGTAAATTATTCTGCGTTCACATAAAAGAGTTTGTTTGATCGGTTTATTTATCTAGTTTTAATTATATATTCTGGAGTGAATGTGAGAACTGCTGCCAAAGTCCACATTGCAGCTATTGCTTTATGTTTTTTTTGCCATGCAAATAGCTTTGCATATAGTTACATTTTGACAGTAGCATTGTGTACTTTGCATACAACAACGTTTACATATAATAAACCAGAATGCAAGTGGTTTACATACAGTATGTATACTGATTGACAATACAATACAATAGCTAATATACATTGAATGAGCATATACATAGTATCTATATTAACATTGATATACTAGGATACAAATATATGAATATCTAATATATTTAGATTTCAGTCCTGGTTGATTTAGAGTTTACATTTCAGCAATGTGGAGTCTTCTTATTGATACATAGTGTATTACATGATCCAAAAACATGAGTATTATAACTGTAGTCCATGTTTTGTGTGTATACAATGGAGAAAAACTGTAACACGTTTTTATTTTATTTTTCTGAATGATAAAAACATATACATTGCACATATTATATTCCTCCTAATTCAATTTAATGAACCTTAGTAAACATATAAACTGATGTACTGTTATTATTAAAGCAACATTTACCCCTTTTTGACACCACTGATTTAAAAACACACAGAACGCACCACAGCACACCATTGGCCACCCCCTCTCTGCCTCGCGCTGCTCTCTCATGCTCTACCTCCTCGCACTGAAGAGGCGTAGCTCGTGCTGTCTGCTCATTGTGCGACTACGGCGAGAGAAATTTCCGCTTCCTTTACCGATAAACACCTCCTACCAGCAGCACCAAGTTGGGACAGCGAGAGGACACACGGACGCGCGGATTTTACCGCCTGCTTTTGGGTTTAAACCCCCCCTACGACTGCCATGTTTTCACTATTAAGCGGTGAATAGCACCAAACGGCTAAAAACTATCCGTTTCTACGTGACACGGAGCGTTTTACGCATTACGAGGACAAAATAAGCCAAACAAAAAAGGGACAACACACACAGAGAAGAAAGGCTACTACGGGTATTCCTCTTCTTCTTAGCCCCGACTTGAAAGCTTTCTTTCAGCCTCCAGGATGTCGGAGCGAGGAGGGCTCCCGCGGACTGGGGGCGTCCCTTCGCCCCACATGCAGCCCTCCAAACCGGTCAGCATCACCTCCAATCGGCCGGTCCACATGAACCTGTACGCTACCTGGGAGGTGGACCGGTCCTCACCCAGCTGTGTGCCGAGGTATGTGAAGGGAGGGGGGGAAATACAAAGCATGAATTCACATTTGTGTGGGGAATGTCCCCAGTTTGTGTGTGTGTATTCTGGGGAATTTCAAATATTCATGGGTGCCTATGCTAGAAGTGATCAGAATCAGGTTTCGTGGACAAGTAGGTTTACACATAAGAGTTCTTTGGTGTACAATAAAGGAGCAAAAAGAGCTATTGTAAAACAAGACAATATTTGCACAACATATAAATATGTGAGAAACTGAGTACAGTAAAATATGACAACTATATTCATGTGCAGAGCAGAAATGTGCAACATATTCAAAGGGTTGATATTCAAAGGGTTGTGCAGTATTAAAAATAACAAGATATTGTTCGCATGAATGTTATGGGAGCCTTTTTCAAAACCTCATATTCAAGGATTCAAGGATTCAAGGCTTGTATTGGTCATACGGGCATTGCTAAATTAGGATATTTACTGTTATCTTCCCCAGATTGTAACCTTTGTAGACCCTAGTTGAATACCACACAAACCCATTACCCAGTAGCTTTACAACCCTAATGTTAAAGCACACACAGCCATGCCCCCTGGTTATCATTTGCCCATAAGTCCTGTGTGTGTTGGGGCAGCTGCAGCCTTTCCCCAGCAGATACCCTCAGCTGTTGCCCACCGGATCAATGGCAGACACTAAAGATTTGATGAAGCATTAGGTTTCTGGCTGTCACTGCAACGACAGAAGGGCATATTGTTCCCATGCAGCAATCACAAGCAGAGGAGAGATGTTGCATGCATGCATCATTGTTGTTGATGTATTATTTGTCTTGATGATGCAATGAAAGTTGTGTTTGTTTGTGTGTGACAATGCAGCAAGGTCACAGTGGACGAGACACCTTATCCACCTCAGCGCAGTCTCAGACAAAGGCATTCTAGTCGGCTTCTTTGTTTGTCTGAAAGGCTCAACAAGCAGCCTGGCATGCACTGTGTGTCACGCCGCTGACAGAAGCAGAAGCACTGGCTCTGTTTCCTCTGCGTGGAAAGACACATTGAAAGTGATAGTCCATATCTCTTCTCCAGTAGACGTCTTTTTATGATGCTGTGGTCTTGAGTGAGATTCAAGGTCAAGGGTTAACCGCTGTGAAGTGCACCCGATGTGATTTCGAACCGAAAAAATGTCAAGATTTTGTCGTAGAATTAATTTATTTGTGTCCGTTACGCTGGCAAAGACAGTCATTTCTATTTAACCTGTCAAAACCAAGCGTTGAAATCTGTAACTGATGCACGTTTCCCTTGATATCGTGTTGTTGCGTTCCTCGTCAGAAGACTGAAAGGCATCCTTCGAGGTGTTTAGGTTTCTGAAAGCAATTAGTGGGAATAAGGCATGCTGGTAAAAGCCTCGTACCGAGCTCACAGGCTGGCGTCTTAATGCTGCTTCTAAAAAGCTGTGGGGCTTTAGTGGGCTGGAAGGAAAGCCTCAGGGCTATGTGTTGCCTCTTAACATTTTGTGTGTGCGCACCATACGTCTGTGAATAAATGATGCAGTCCTGGATCTATATTTTGGAACCGTGAATATTAAGAAAACATCCTTCGTTAGCCTAAATAACTTTCCTCCTGACCTTTCTTTCGACATGAGATTATTAACTTGTGTGCGAATAATGCCTTGTGCTTTAAAAATGCGATTGTAGATGTTTTTTGGAGCTTTTTTTTATGTCGTCACGGTCCGTCAAATATCTTCGATGTCACTGCAGTTGCAGCAACGGAGAGACTCCCAGAGCCAGAAACAAGGGGGGGGGGAGGACAGAGGATGAGAGTGGGAGATGAGAGAAGAAGTGGCGGCTCTGTCATCTACATTTAAATAGGATTCCTCACATACACAAGCAGCAGGAACGTCTCCAGAAATCTGTGGCACAGTTTTCAGGGAAAGAACCTGCATCTGTACAATGAAAGTCACTACGATGATGTTTTGCAGTCGGCTGAATGTAGCTTGTTGCTGCTCAGTATCTTTTGCTGCAAGACGGCCCCCGAACTTCCCCCCCTTGTAGCAGAGGTGTTGTTGCAATAACCTCTTCCTGTCTACCCAAAATGCCACTTGGTATGCTGTTTATGCAGTGCTGCTGTGGGTTGGATTTGCCCAGGCAGGCTCAAACACGCATTTAGAGAAACAGGAAAAATACTACTCGTATCTTATCGTAGATTGTTTGTTTGTTTTGTGCTCGTATTCAGGGGGGAGTAACGGGACATATTCAACAGTGTGAGATGATATCAATACTCGAATGCACTTTCTTATGGTTTGTGAGTGCATTATGAAATCAGCTCCTCATAACCATCAACACAGCCTGAGGTCATTTGTGTGTTCCTGATTGCTTTATTGTTTACTAGGGAGGGATACATTAATGTTACTCTCTACTAATTCAGTGTGCTGCTCTCTCTGCAGTGTCCTCAACACACACATATATAAACAGGTGCTTGGCATTATTCCCTCTGCGTGGTTCATTGGTTCTCCACCCTAACCCCGGGGGGTGACACCTTCATTTTCCATAGCCAAGTTATTCCACTTATGAGTACAGTAGCTCTCGGCTCACATCACTCACTTCGAGGCTGGAGTAAATATTCTCAGGTGGAATGTGGATGCCAGTGTTCACACCACAAAGTAGGGCTGCTCGATTATGGCAACAATCATAATCTCGATTATTTGGGTCAATAATTGAGATCACGATTATTAAAAACGATTTACTTTGAAAACATCAATTTATTGAAGAAAAGAAACGTGTAGTATGTTTTTAACAGTTGATTACGCTGAACTTTAAGTATAATTCAACTGAAAAACCAATACAAAAAATTATACTTTTTTTTATTTTTATAAATAATAATAATTAAAAAATCGTTTTGTTTCGATTATGTTGTTTTCATAATCGTAATTGCCATTAAAATACGATTTTAATTGAGCAGCCCGACCACAAACCGTTTTGGTTTCCCTGAGTTACGTTAACTCTGTGTCAGGTATTCCAGGAATGGGCCCTGTCGCAGAGCTCCTCGCCTTGCATTATTAAAGCAGGTCTCCTAAAGGGGGGGAGGTCCCATGACTCAGCTACTCACATGGATGCTGAGGCTGTGCTTCAATGTGGCTTCCAAGCCACGAGAGAATAGGGAGTGTCTTCCCACACATCTATAGGAAGGGTCGTGGAAACAAAGAAAACGGTTGGAATTTATAAGTCCGTATTGATACCAATGCAGTATCGGTTCTGGCTTATAGGTCTGATTCTTTACCCGAGTGGAAAAACAAAAGTAGGCCTACACAGGTTTTCAGTGTGAATATCTATTTCACTATTTCTCTAACTGAGCACAGCCTATTGACATTAAAACATGTTAAAAGAAACGACAAACATCGACAAGTGTTATTCATCCTTCTTGGGGGAATGAAACCTTCCCGGCTCCATGACTGTTCTTTGTTGCTATCTTACAGCAGCACGAACACAGATTTGGACATCATGACGCATGACTTTTTGCATGAGCAACTGTCCGAAAAACAGGCCGCATCAATAAAAGGAATTGATGTACCCGGAGGCAATCATTTCAGATAGATCGGACGATTCGTCACAGGTTCTCAACTGAAACCACTTCTTGATTCGGCTCCCTAGAGAGGAGGAACGGCTTAATCTTTTTGCCTTTTGAACTCTTGTAAAATGAAGCTTTGTCTACTTGTAACTAAAGAATGGCTTCACACAGCCTACTCTCCTTCCTAAGTCAGATACACAAAAGGAAAAACAACAAGTATCCCTCTGTTCTGACTTTGGCAAATCCAGGCTTTGAGTTTCTCAAAGCTTCTAGTCTTTGAGCCAAAATAATCGTATCGTCCGTTTCGTCAAGAATCTTTGAAACTGAATGCTTTTACTCTTTTACTCACAATCCTTCAACATCTTAATAGACCAGTGGTTATGTCAAGACACAGATAAAACGATGGGACGGACATGTTTATTTTTGAAAGGCTTCTACTTTTAGCTCTTGTGAAATACTGATTATCAGCCACTGGATTTCTGGAACCATGACAAGAAAACCCTCCTTTATTTTTGCTTTCAGGCCTGAAAGCTAAATCTCTAGGGAAACTGCAAGTTGTGGTTGCATCAAAAAAGAAATTGTGATTTCAAATATTGGAGCATCCATAAAGCACATTAGTAATCTTCATATCGTCATGCCAGCTTCTTCCACAAGGACACACATCTTGTAACACACGGTTAGGAAATGTTTATTTGTAATGAAAACAGCAGAGCATTAAAAATAAATGCTCATCTCCTGGCCTCGTAATGAATACTGTTGGCGTGTCGAAGCAGGAATGCAGGATGTTCTGAATTATACATTGTGCATTTGTTAGGCCCGTTTGCTATAATTACCCTGCAACACAATAGTGGGACGATACTTGTTCTTCGAGTGTCAGCATCACATTATCTAGCCTGCCCCCCCCCCTCATCCTGCTACTGAACACACAGATGGAAAGAAAGGGAGATATGGCCAACAGGGTATCGTGTGCACGCAGAGCGGGTAGCAGTAGTGGTGTTTGCTATGGAGCTTTGCCACTTTCCTTGGCGCTGCTCGCTGTTCCGCACGACTGACCAGCCGAGAGGACGGGAGTTTCCTCCGAGGCTCAACTCGCCTCTTGGAGCTGAGAGCGTAAAGCAAAACGCCTCCTCACGAGTATTCACTATTTTCGTTAAGAAGCCTCAGGGGGATATAATGACATGCACGATGCCTTTAATGATCTGTTGATTGTGTTGTTGAAAAGGGGAAATTACCATTATGTTTGACTGTTGCGTTAAAAACAAATGACCTTTTATCATGAGAACATCTATTTAAATGATCATAATGTCATTTATTCTGCACCAAACAGACGTTTCCACCATAACTCTTCATTCAGATTGATGTTTTGACACATTTGCTTCACCAAATATTGCACCTAATGCTGGATTTTGCACTATAATGCAATTTGGATTCACCTTTTTGATAAATTGTGCATTCCAAAACGGTTTTAAACCAATGGCTTTGGAAAGATTCATTTCTTTCTGTTGTTCAGAGGATTACAATTTCAGTCAAACCCTTGCAGTTGAGGGAGGATCTTCATGTTTTCCTCAGCAGCGTGAAGGTTGGCAGGCTGTTTGAAGACCTGCAGTGAAACCTCTGTGAGCTGTAAAAGCTGCCAAGTGCCAACCCACTGGTATGCATGCAGAGCTGTGATGCCCAAGTAGTGGCATAAATGCTCTTTTATAGACGTTCCTAAAAATAACACTTGCAAATAAACGTGTCAGTTTGGAGGCTTGGGCATGTATTGCAATTTGAGCCCTCATTAAGTTCACCCAGTACACACTACTGGTTTGCCCGAATATTAGATAAACCTCCCTTTTTTACATCCGTTGTTTTTGGAAAAAGACTTCGAGGAGACAATACACTTTTGGACTAGTCCAAGGAAAAGACCCAAATCCTTGAATCTTTTCCCAGGTTATAAAAACATGTAATGCTGACTCGCTATAACAAACGTGAAGAAACCTGCCATCTTGGCTACTTCGAAGCTAAACACAACCTAAAATGCAACACTCTGAATATCCTACGTTGTAAGACCACAATTATCTAGTAATATTATTTAAACCCCACTTTTGAGGAAAAAAGGTAATATACTCCGGTCAGGTCAATACTGTTCATTTGTATTCCGATGAAAAAGGAGCCTTCCAGTGATGAGTGGCAAGGTGACAAAGAGACGTACAGGATTTGTGTGGCTGGTTTGCATTTTTCTCATCGTGTTTAATAGGGTTAGGGTTTAGGGCAACATAAGATGCGAATAAAGGTAGATAAACTGAGTAGTTCACTGCATTCTTCTACTGCGGTGGTCTGAAGGCCTTTGTTGCAGTGTTGCTACCCTTCTCACATCTGCTGGCAGTGATCCACCTGCTGTGAAATCATACACACACACATTCTTCCACAGATTTCCATTTCCCAGTTTTTGTGACACCTATTTCCGGACATCGTCACCGACATATGCTTCGCTTCCAGCTAGCGTGTTATAAACAAGGACACCGTGGCGTATAGTTACATAAAAGGACATTCTGTGCGAGGGGACACACAAGTCATGCTGACAACAGGACAGGTACATAATCCCACTGGATGACTATAAAAAAGCATTTTCTATATCTAATTTTAGCCTGTTGAAACATAACATGCTTAGATAGCTGAACAAATCAAGGTTTCTCATTTAGTGCATAGCTGAGTTTCTTTAAAGTGGACCTATTATGCTATATTGGAAACAATATATTGTAGTGCCATACCTATCCAAAATGTCTGTGAAGGTTTTTGCTTAAAATATCAAACGGATCTCCCATTGCAGCCATGCCTCACACTGCTCAAACCCCT
The DNA here is from genome assembly GCA_036324585.1 of Champsocephalus esox. Classification (NCBI taxonomy): domain Eukaryota; kingdom Metazoa; phylum Chordata; class Actinopteri; order Perciformes; family Channichthyidae; genus Champsocephalus; species Champsocephalus esox. The sequence continues at coordinate 7,514,780 of CM070489.1, forward strand.
CTATTCCAGCCCTGTTGGAGAAACGCGGATTTTGGGACCTTAGCTTGGAATAAAAAGTAGAGGCGGAGCTAATGCCTGATCAGAATTCTACCGGAGATAAAGTTAAATTCTGCTGTGATAAAACGCTATCCTGTTCTAAACCACATCAAGGATTCTTTCTAAAACAGTATGGAGCTCAAATGCGTTTTCTCTTGCGGGTTTATCACAAGGTGAGTTCTTTTTTTATTTCCTGCTTTTTAAACACACGTGCTCTCCAGTACAGGTTAGCTCTGAGTGTTAGCGAGGCTTGCTAATGTAAACAAAGACGAGATTACGTCCAAAACACGTCAGGCATTGTTTCTGATTGCAACTCTCTGTGGGTCTGTCGCCGATTTGACGTCAGATCGGCAGCGAATCTGTATCCGCTCGTTGTACCCCCGTTTTTAAAAGATTTGGGTACGGAGGAAAAGAGAGAGGGTTTTATTTTCTGACGCTGCGTGAGTTCCCCGACGCACCGGGGACACATGTAGAAAATACATCAAAAAGTGCATTTTGTATGATAGGTCCCCTTTTAAGTTTCTCCCATCATCGCTACTTCCTGTTTGTTGCTACTATATATCTGCATAGCAAATCATGTGAGCACCCTTCTGTATTCCCCTGCAGCTCAGGTTACATTCTTTGTCCTGGCGATGATAACACAAGCTCGTAATGCACTTAGCACACATTGACCTTGACACGGTACCTGTCAGGGTTACGACCAATCATTTATTGACATTTCTTCAATTATTTGTTGGTTGTTGCCTAGATGTTGTTGTTGAAGTACTGTAGTTATTTTACATTACGATGCATGGTTCTTATTTATGCTGACAATCTGTACTTTTGGCATATTTTATTATCAGAAAATAGCTAAGTAATAACATGACGCAGCGTGTGTTTTGTAAGGTTTGTTTTCAACCAATTTGTCCCATTTGTTGGTCATTTCATTGTATATATTACCCAGCATGCATCTTTACATAATCAGCAACAGAATACTTTTTAGAATGAAATTAAATAAAGGTAAAATAAATAAGTAGCTGTTTATAATAAATGATATGAGCTGTTTTCCCCTGGTTCCAGTGTTCATGCTAAGCTAAGCTAATGTTCTCCTAGATTTAGTTTACAGATATTAAAGTGGTAATAATCAACTCGTATCAGAAGCAAAATGTCCTATAATGTAGAATTGCATACCAGCCATGTAACACAGGTAAGGCTAAAGAAACAGAATGGGGTGAAAAAAGGATTATATTGGCAGTTGCTCCCTGACTCGCACTGTCACTCTGATAATCACTACCCATTATGATGGCTATATCGAGGCAGGCTTTGATTGGTCGATAACCAGGAAGCCAATTTGATAGCCGGTCAGATAGAGGTTTCCTTTTCAGTTCCAGTTGTGCAGGGATGGCATTGTCTCTCCGCTCTGGAGCTAAACTGGATTAGGCGGCTGTTCTTCTCATTAATCTGTAATCGCTTTAACGAAGGGTCAATCATATTGTGTGTGTGCGCGCTTGTGTTGTGTGTTACAACAAAGAGAGTATTCCCCATATATGTAAAGTCTTTATTTTAATTTTAAACTCACATATTTAATGCTAATGATGCATGTGCAGAGAATAGCCTTTTTAAGGAAGATTTTTCCACTTTCCCTCAAAACCAGCACTATTTTATCTCGTCACACACACACACACACACACACACACACACACACACCGCAGGTCACATGCTCAGCCTGGCAGGCATAGACGAAGGTGGGAGAGGCCAGACGACAGCCCCGTGCTCTGGATAACAAAGTGCACACCAGCAGAAACACGATTAGCGAACTTGCCAACAACTTTGACTTGTGCTCAGGGTCTCCTTTTCCATTTGGCAATGCAACACGTGACACCCCCCGATTCGTCACGCATGTTTTTTGTTGTTGGGGTAAACATATAGGATGCACTTTGATGGTGTTGGGTTTGCTAAATGTGTGTTTGAGTGTAGATGTGTGTACATGTAAAGGTTCATTCTGCTCTCCTTAGGAAGTGGCGGGCCTCAGCATGTCCTTGCCTGTGGCGGTGGGAAGTAGAGCGAGACGGAAAGAGATGGAAAGCGGGAGACGGAGAGAGGGAGGGAGGGAGGTTGGGTTGCACCGAAGCAGAGGAATAGAGAGGGGCAGACGATGAAAAGTGAGATAAATACCAAAAGGTCACTTTTTTTATATATACAAGACGCCTCTACAGGCTGTGCACACATGCAAGACAAGTGTTTGCATGTGTGTGTACTTGTCTTACTTTCACTGCGGAGAGTTTAAACACAAACCGACACATCATCCAGAGATCCAGGCATGATTCTCAGGACATTACCGGGACTCGCAGAGACAATAAGATAGCACGCAACTTTTTAACTATGAGCGTACAGACTTAGATTTAGTTACTGTAAGGCCGCGTCATGTCACTCGGAAAATACACATTCTTGTCTCTGATGTTCTGTGACGAGAAATGCAAAGCCTGGACGGTAATGTGACCAATATGATAACTTTCTGTAGTTTTAAAGTTAACACTAAAAACTGCTGTTTGTGGTGACCAGAAGGAAACTATTTCAAGTGCTTAGAAGAAGATCTACCAACCAAATGTACTTAGGAGTTTTTGAAATCTTATAAGTGGTGCACAATAATTATCGGTCCGATATTAGAAATGATGACGTCATCCCGATAAACCCGATAAAAGTATGAATAGCCCCGATAATATACAATATATTTTTTGGGTGGATTGGGATTAGGGGCACTTGTTTTTCACTCGGCTCCCCCCGTTTTGCCAGTACTGTGGTATAGTGGTTTAGGAAGAGGGGAGTTTTTCACAAATCCAGCGCTCCCTAACTCGTGCCTGGCTGTGACGTAAATGGTGTGCGGCCGTGAAGCCAGGACAGTAAACCAACATGTCGTCGGTAGCATGGGACTATTTCAAAGTTTCAGAGTTAGATAGTTCGCTTGCTATCTGTTTTAACAGATGCAGAAGTTCCACGAGGAGGGAAAAAGGCAACGAGCTATAATACTTCCAACCTGATTAGTCGCCTGAAACATCGCCATGGCTACGATGGTGTGTTAACAGCGTACGAAGACGCCTGCGCTGCTAAACTAGCGGCGAATCCAAAGCCAGCTGCAAAGGCACCGGGCTTTTCACCTATCGACGAGGCTTTTGAAAAAGGCAAGAACTTTATTTGGGAAAATAAATCTGGTCACTTTGAAGAGTCAGAACTGTTCTTGGCTTCGTTTTGTTCATAGTAGTAATGCTCATGTCATTTGCTCACTACTAGTCTTTTTTTACCACCAGGTGTGCAAAAACTACAGGTACATTTCATATATATATTATATTATATTATTATCGGTTATAGGTATCGGTCTTGAGAAGCAGGAAGTTATCGATATCGGTATCGGTTTCAAAAAACCAATATCGTGCATCCCTAAACTCCAACACCCACACACACATGCATGCCCTTTCCCAGTTTAATACGATGTCTTCCGAAGTGACAAAACAAGTGTGTATGTGAAACCATGTATTCCTGTCTGTGTACACTTCCCAGAGGCAGCGCTGTACAAAGAAAATGCAGGAGCTAGAGTTTTCAATTCGCCGTGCAGTCACATCTGGACATCTGTCTATTGAGACGGCTTCTATTCATTCCTATCCGTTGTGTCCTTCCCTGTGTATTCAGGGAGCAACAATATAAGATAGCGATGCATTCTCACACCTTCCCCTGCTTCTCGTCTCACCTCGACACTCTCATCAAACACATTGCTTTGTTGTTGTGTTTAGGGGGATGCAGTTATTGTTTTTTTGAAACCGGATCTTACGATACCGATAACTTCCTGCTTCTCAAGGACCGATACGATACGATAACCGAGAATAAAATTAATATTAGCACTAATTATTTTAATGCGTTTACGATGTGAATTTTTTTTCCCTCGGCCGCCAGTAGCTTCAGAAGCGCATCGAGTCTTAAAATACCGTCTTCAAGCTGATGCTGGCAGGCCCGCTTCTTGCCGCCCGCTAGTGGCAGACCACACTTCCACGCTCACGGAAAGGCACATGGCCATCTGGAGGACCGGGAGGGTGGTGTGGTCCGAGCGAGCAAGGAGAGAACCTTACGTGCATTGTTGTTGTTAGGCATCTGGTGCTAGCCTAGCTGCGTAACGGATATAATGAGTGTTTTAAATGAAACAGAGGAGCGCTTATCCACCAACTGCGCCGAGCACTGACTTGATTGCAGGAAGCAGACTGCGGGACATGGTGGGATGTCAGACATGCTCAGCAACTTGTTGCAGCGTCCAGGCAGCGCCGGTTCGAGCATATGCCTTGAGTTAAACATAGCTCCAACGCGCGCGCGCAGGACAACACACCACACATCACACCACACACAGACACCTGTATTGTATTTTTGTTTCGTACGCTTTTAACACACATCGTTGCGATTGGCCGATGTTTCTGGTGACTGATAGGTTCGAAGTATTAGGGAGCGATGGATTTAGTGGGTATGAACTCCCCTCTTCTAAACTCTAACACCACAGTTACTGGCCAAAACGGGGAGGAGTGAGTGAAAAACAAAGCGCCCTCATCCCAATTCCACCCACACGCAGATTATTTTTTTTTTTTACCCATAAAAATATATTGTATATTTATCGGGGCTATTATACTGTTATTTCGTTATCGGGTGATTGACGTCATAATTCCATATTATCGGGCCGTAATTATCGGGCGATTAATTATCGTGCATCCCTAGTTGTGTTGTGTCCTGTCACATGAAGTACCTTCTCTCAACGCGTTGCATCGAATTCTCAACAAACCCTTCACATGCTGGTGTTGCTGTGTAAATGTGTCACTGTATGGTCATGGAGCAACATCTCCGTCACCTTCAAACCTCCATTCAAAGGATCATTGTGTGTGTGGTGTGTGTGTGTGTGTGTGTGTGTGTGTGTGGATGTGCACAAGACAGTGTGTGCTCGCTACATGCTACCTTACATGGTGTGATATTCATGGCAGCTGCTTCTTGCCTCACCTTACTCTCCAGTTAGAGATGTGTGTGTGTGTGTGTGTGACACGTTTTATGCTGCTTGTATGTATCATTTTAACTACATTATTTGCTGCCCTTGAATCTGGCCTGTCTTCCATTCACATGTAATGGAAAAGTGGTCCAGTATGTGCTGTATTTCTACCTTGAAATAGCACTCTACGCTTCACAGAGCGCACATCGACTTTCCTCACCTAGCGACATGCATCAAATAATGCTTCGCTGTGTGTACGCGCGTGTGTGTGTTTTGACAGTGGGTTCTTGCTTCGGGCTGAGTGTCGCTCATGTCGCTCTGCACAGAGGCAAAGCGTAGCATGACTATATAGAGGAGGGGACACAATAGGAAAAGAGGAGAGAGGGATCAGGCGAAAATGATGAAGCGAGGCTGACGCGCGCCTGGTTCCACGTCTCGGAAATGTCGCTCACATCTCCGATTTTGTTAGTAATTACAAAAAGGTCTGTCGTTGCTCACATACATCACCGTTGTACTTTGGCAGTTTGAACTTTAGCAGGGCTAATGTGTCGTGTCATTGATGAAGCTATATTTTGTTTAGTAAAATTCAAATAATCTCCTAAAATGTCTAACATTTTCTCAGAGCTTAACGTTGCAGAAAGATGAAGGTGAAACGAGCCCCTTCAAACAATATTTAATGCAGACTCGATGTCAGTTTGTAGAAATGTCTTAAGGCAAAGTCTCAGTTTCCTTTAATAATAACTAAAAACAATATGGCGGTTGGGTCTGAATGCCAAGCTAAAGCAAAACCTTGTGTTCAATGAATGAGCCATGAAGCAAGAGAAGTGGAGGGTGACGGCGAGATAAGGTGGAGGAGAAGGAGTCGAGGAGGGCCACATTGTGAGGAGTCAAGGTGGTGGGGGCCGAGGGTGAGAGGAGATCGTGGAGAGAAGAAAGAAAAGGGATTTGGCTGCAAGGGAGAGAAAAGAGGTGAGAAGAAAGAGGGATGAGGAGAGGGGGAAGGAAGGGAGGCTTTATCGGGAAAGGAGGACATCAAAGCCTCCTCCTCCTCCTCCTCCCCTCCCCTCCTCCTCCTCCTCCTCCTCCTCCTCCTCAGTTGTGACAGATCTGAAGTGCAGTCTCACCTCCTCATGTCCCTGCAGCAGTCGGTTCGGTACCCACATGATGGCTCTATTTCAGTCCTGCTAAATGTTTTCTCCAAAACGATAACATGTTACATGAAAGTGACACTTGTCGGTGTTTTGAAATGGAAAGCACCATGTAATGTGCTGTCAGGTGCTTTTGGCTGTGAAGACACCCACAATGGAAGCTCTTTGGAACTTCCTGCTTTTCCAATGTTGTGCCTCAAGGCCCTGACACACCAAGCTGACATCAAAGAACACGTCCCGCCGGACCCGACTGTTGTGTCTCCTGCGTCTTGGCCAACAGTCGCACTGGAACACACCGCAAAGACGTCAGCCGACGGGCAAGTAGCACGTACGCACTGCGCATGCGTGAGTGGCAATAACTCTCCTTACCAGCAGGCGGCGGTAGTGTGTATTAGTCATTCAAAAGAGGCAACAGACTGCGTGATATATACAAACAACAAATAGTGTGCGTTCCATTTTCACTCTCGTCCATCGCAGACAGTTTCACATAACGACTTATCGAAAACATGTTTAGTGCGGTACTGGAAAATGAAAAATAATAGCCGTCTTCTTCGCTTCCGTTTCGCTTCTCATGCACTGATTCACGAAGCTGAACAGCCAATCAGAGTGGTTTATCTTGCCGACAGCCTCCGGGAGGTGTCGGCACGGCCGAAAAGACACGACGGTGCCGGACACAGAAATCTGAGTTGGGCGACAGGACGCTCATCGACGGCCAGACATCTATCGGCGGCCGAAATCGGCTCGGTGTGGCCGGGCCTTTAGAAGCACTGTGAGGATGACAATTACACATCTTTGGAAGTTTTGTAACTGCAACTTCAGTAGGATAGAAATGTATTGTAATGAACACTGTGATGTTTGTGCGCACTCTTCTCAGAAAACACAACACCTCTTGAAGGCACCATAAGATCTGTGTCGTCCCGGTTCTCTCTCTTCTGTTTCACAGATTGAATCGAGGCCATGGGCTGCCATTTGCCCACAACCGCTGACAAAAACACTTTCTGCTCGTGTATTTCTGCGAGCCATTTGTTCAAAGCGTTACGTAACAGACCGAGACGAGTATTTCTGTACACCGAGAAGTAGTGGAGATTGGATGCGATCAGAGCGCCCTGTGTTTTCATTGTATTCCTTCCGGTGCAAATGTCGAGCATGTCTACACGTTATTGTGCAGATGGCAACACTTAATATGTATTCCGCTTCATGAGTGACTTCCCCTCACTTCTGCTATAGTCACACACACATAGGGTGACCAGATTTCCCGCTTTGCGCGGGACTGCACAGCATTTTCACGACTTTTGGTGCGTCCCGCAAATTGAGACGATGTCCCGCATATTTCATTTTGATTGGCTAAAACGCTTTTCTTTCAAATCAGATTCATCCAATGGCTGTTGAGAAAGCAGGGAAGGCTATCGTCAGGGGGCTGCGTTTGCTGTCAATCAAACTGTAACACACGGCGGGTGCTGGTCAAGTGTTAACCAATGAGAGTAACTCACTCACCCACACCGCCAAACAACAACAACGAACGCAGGCGACGCAGCAGGTTATGGAAAATGGAGGAAACTGAAACTACAGCAAAGAAGAAAAGAAGATGCACATCCAACAAAGACTGGGAAGACACTTACCCGTGGGTGCAGCCAGTGCAGGGCGACTCTCAGAGAGTTTTGCAATCTTTGTAAGAGTAATTTTTTAATTTCACATGGCGGTGAATACGATCACACAGAGAATGCGATTCTCACAAGAAACGTGTCGCTCAAAAAGAGACATCCCACTCTATGGAGACATTCCTACTCAAACCAAAACATGATGGCCACTCAGACAAGGTGACAGCAGCAGAAATAACCAGTGTTTACCATACAGTGCAACGCTCCCATTCATACCGGTCACATGACTGGTGACAAGCTAGCGCCGACCATTTTCTAAGACTCTGAGATAGTAAGGAAAATGTCATGTGGTCGTACAAAAGCAGCGTCCATAATAACAGATGTGCTTGCCCCTGCCTCTGTGGAGAGTTGTTTGACAGAGGCAAAGACACCAGTGGGTCTAGGTGACAGAAGGCCCATCTGCTGTTGCTGTGAGGGGGGGGGCACCTGCTGTTGCTGTGATGGACAAAACTGAAAGCTATTTTATGTATTATTATGTTTCTGTTCCCTCCTGGCCAGTGTTGGTTTTATGTTATCTATTAATTTATGTTGTGCCTACGTGTACAGGTAATAAACTAGTTGAATTAAGAAGATGCATTTCTAAACACTTGAAGTGAATAATGCCTGCTGCCTTGGTTAGCCTTAGTTTACTTTTCTTTATTAAAAAACTGCATTTTAACTTCACCTTCTGCTCTGTTGTTATATATTTGTTACGTTTTTTTCCCGGGGGTTAGGGGGTGCTGTTGAGAGGGTGTCACACATTGTCCCACACAACCATACTCCTTGTCCCACATTTGGTTTGTTGGGATCTGGTCACCCTACACACACACATGGTTATTCTCACTTTCTCTCACCTGTGTTTGGGGCTCTCCATCTTTATTTCATCGCTTCCAGGATATCTGGTTTTAAGCTTTCACTTCTTTTCTTCTTCCAATTTGTATCCTTAGTTTATTTAATTTTTTTCGAGTGTGCAAAACCAACGAAAATACAAATGAAACAAAAGATGATACAGTACTATATAAATGAATGCAATAACAAAACTAAATATTTAATTAATAATTGAATAATTGTAGTCATAGTCTCAATAAACAACAAAGCTTTAGCTAATTACACGTCCGAAAAGGGGTCGGAAGAAGTTTACACTTATTTAATCTTAATATAACATACAATATAAATGTATACTTATAATCTTGAATAATTGATATAATCATTCATATAATATATACAGGCAAGTTAGGAGAATGGTCTCTATAGATACACATACACAAATTCATACAAACACAAATTGATAAATAGAATACAAAACAAGAATAGAAACAGTTATGGTTAGCAGTCCCTGTCCCGTGAGAAGTGTGTCTTTATGCCTCTTTTTGAACAGTTTGATGTTTGGACATCCCTTTCGCTCCTCACTCACATTGTTCCAGATCTTCACCCCACAAACAGAAACACTAAAACTCCTCTTTGTTGTGCGCACCCTAACATTAGTGAATATAAATGAACATAATAATTCCCTTGTCTTTCTTTGAACCATATCTGAATATTCCCAGGTAATGGAACGTTGTTTGCCTTAAACATGATTTTTGGAATTCAACAAGATCTGACGGTTTTAATATTTGTATCCTCTCTGTCGCTTGTTGTTAAGCGCAGAAACGCTGAACTGTCCAAAAGCAGTTGTTTACCGCTCTTCTCCACTACCCCGCCATCTTTTTCCAATTTTGAGTTTCTCCGGGGATTCCGTAAATGGCTAACATCTCAAACTCGCTGAACCACATTGCACACTTTACTCTCATGCCTTCCAAAGAAAGGCAGCTACCACCCACGTGCCTAAACTCATTCCAGATAGCTCAGTCTAACAACATAAAAAAAAATGAAGTGCCCACCCACCAGTCGCACGCTCAAATAGCTCCCCCGCTGGGGGCAGAAGCACACAGCGGAGAGCGTGGATTGCCGGGAATTGGTCCTGATGAGCACTGTGGAAATAGGTCCACACACACACACACACACACACATACATACATTTGCTCCTATGGATCACTTCTGCTCTGCTTTCAGATTAAATATGAGTCACGACGCAGGAAAACACACACAGTGAGCGACACATACACAAACTGCCTTAAAGCTGTATGGGAAAGCCTTTACTGCTCGCTCAGTGGTGCATATAGTACACAGTGTCACACACACACACACACACACGACATATTACCTGTAACCTACTTATGTCAATGTACGCTCACCCACTCTGTTCCGGTGACTTTTTCTCCCACACACTCAGACTGACACATTTATACACACACACACACACACACACTGGCAGAATGATGTGCTTATTCATCAATGCAAACACACATGCATGCGTGGGAGATGATCGCATCACGAGTGTGACGTGGATACAGCCAGGATACTGTGTGTGTGTGTGTGTGTGTGTGTGTGTGTGTGTGTGTGTGTGTGTGTGTGTGTGTGTGTGTGTGTTGTGTGTGTGTGTGTGTGTGTGTGTGTGTGTGTGTGTGTGTGTGTGTGTGTGTGTGTGTGTGTGTGTGTGTGTGTGTGTGTGTGTGTGTGTGTGTGTGTGTGTGTGTGTGTGTGTGTGTGTGTGTGTGTGTGTGTGTGTGTGTGTGTGTGTGTGTGTGTGTGTGTGTGTGTGTGTGTGTGTGTGTGTGTGTGTGTGTGTGTGTGTGTGTGTGTGTGTGTGTGTCTTACAAAAGTCAAAAGTCAGAAATATTCTTGACGGATATCGCCTGAAAGACCGTAAGCAAAGGGACCGGAAAGCATCAAGTGAAGATCACACGGAGGGCGGACTGGACGGTCAAATCACGAAATCAATCCAACTGGTATGTTGGAGGCTGATTGGCGGGAGGCATAGATGTAGATTGAACTGGATATTAAGAAAGGAAGGATGAGATGGAGGGGATGGAGAGCTGTGATCAACAGAGGCGAAAAAAAGCCTTGAATGAAAGAAGATGGTGGGCAGGAGATGATGGTGCTGCCTTTAGCGTGCGCACTGTGACACTGGGAGAGATGACACAGAGGAAGTGACACACATCGGGTCCTGATGCATTGTGTCAGTGTGACTGACCCTGCTGTGAGAGCCTGCCACCCCCCGATGCAGGTGACACACATTTGATAATAGGTCTCTTTTAGACATTTACCGAAACACACACCGTCACAGACTCAGGCCAGGAACATCGTTAATGGATTCAGTTCGCTGTGGAACACACACACTGTGGAGAAGGAGAAAGTCACAGAGGAGGAACAGAGACTGTCAGGGTTGATGCTCGGCTTCATTTCACGTCTAATCTTCCCGAACAGAATATTCCGGAGTAAAAACAGACGTCTCTTTTTATCACCGGGCCTCTGTAGCCACACTGTCCCGCAGATCATTTAATTATAGCCTCTAACTTACAAAGCACTTCTCTGAGATTGCCCTGAAAGCCCCCGTGTGCCCAAACCCAGACAACAGAAGCAGACGTGGACAGAGAGATTAGGAAGAGAAACGTCTCGCAGAGCCATTAGCTGATGAGAGGTAGTTTTAACGTCGCCCTCTGCTCTTATTATTATTATTTATTCATGCTCACCTTGTGTTTGGGATCTATTATTCTCATGCCTTTTATTTGCAGATGTGAAACGAGAAAACATCAGAGGAACAGGACGCCAAAAGCTTATTTTAAGCAGGAGATCATTATTTGTCTGCTTTCGAGGTGTGGTTCGCTTCTCGTCCTCGAGCAGCGTCTGAAAGACAGACGAGGCGTTTGTACCTGTTCACGTGGGACTGAACAAGCGACAGACGCATCTGCAACGAAAGCCAGATATTTCTGGCTTTCATAATGTTCTTGCTCGCGACTAACGGTCTCCATTATGTGAGAAAAAGATTACAAACCAGCTATAAAAAACTCAAACTAATGAGGCTGCTCAAGGCAAGATGCACCACTGGGCCAATTTAGAAGAAAGGGAAATAATTAGTGCCTGTCAATAAAAAGTTAACCCCAATTAAAACCAGTTAACTCTAAATGTTAGCTGGGATAGATATGTGAATAATTAAGGATGGGTTTTCGCTACATTCAATTAATTGAGCTGTTCTTTGCTTCATTGCAATGAGGATTTGAGGAAGCAACTTAAGTGATATTTTATGTAAAAGAAATCGGCTTAAAAACTTGACATGATACACATGGTGTTCTATACTACATGGAAGTAAGGCATATAAAAGACATACTAATCTTATTTTCATACTTCGAACAAAAGCCATTATAATTGAAGCTACACATCTGAAACCAACTGGCTTTAAAACCAAAGTGCAGTTTTCAACCTACTAATACTATTCATCAACTCAAAACATCCCGAGGTGTAATAGCATCCAGCCGTTTCAATGTGGTCCATCTGTAATATCAATGCGGCTCCCTAAACTGGCTGCAGGGATATGAGATGGATCAATGCGCAGTGTATGAAAGCTGCTGGATTAGCGTCCTGCTGCTCCGAGCTACTGATCCTCCTCCCGTTTCTTCTTCTCTGTTCTCAGGCGGAGCTTACAGGTAGGCGTTCATGCATATTGATCAGCCCAAACGACGATTAGCTTCCTGTGTACGGTTTGTTTTGCTTCCCCTCCGGTACTCACGCATGAGTAGACGGTGCTATCTGTGTGTGTGTGTGTGTGTGTGTGTGTGTGTGTGTGTGTGTGTGTGTGTGTGTGTGTGTGGTTTTCTCATGACTGATTAGAAACTGTTGGTACAGAGCCAGGCTTTATCAATCAGGATACCTCTCTCAACACGGCAGTGGACATTTTTTATTTTTAGAAGCTGCCCAATCATTCGCATCTGAAGTACTTCACAAACTTCTAATCAATACCCTAAGGGCTCCAAAAGCTGCCGGATATTGGTGTTTTTTTGCCAGAAACTAGCATACGCATAAATAAAAGACTTGAGAAAATCTTGATACAAGATCCAAATGGCTGCTTCTTCAGGGAGTCACCTGTCTTCACAGACTATCTGCTGATAAAGAAAAAGTGACTGAATGAGTAAAACCCCAAAGAGAGCTTGATCAGAGATACATTTCGCAGATTTGGTTTGTGGCCAACACCACAGATTCGGTTAAGATTGAGTGTTTAATTCCTTCGATTTTGTTTGCCATATCTCTTAAATGACTAAGTAAATATAAACACTGCTAAACAGGTGCAGCTGTGGCTCTTTTGGCAACCAAATTATTCATCAAATGAAACCACATCATCTCCCGCTCCGTGAGTCAGACGATGTTCAATGCGATTCCTCCCCCTCGCAGCTGATATTCGCTTTTGCGGATGTCACTTTTTTAATATTAGTCATAAGTCCGTGCCAAACTAAATCTCTTTTGAGAATAAAGCACTCAACCTTTGTAGGCGTCATCGATCGCTGACGGCCTAACAGAAACAAAATGTTAACGGTAAACCTTAGTCACGGTGCTAAAGTCTTGATCTCATCCCTACTTTTAAAACCTCATAACCAGTTCAAGTTGAACTCCATACAACTTTAAATCGGCACCTTTTCCATTTTGTATAATATTATCGTACTAAGGAAGGACAGCTTAAAAAAAGAAAATATTCCTAGTCAGTACAGAAGAAATACAGATATCGTCTTTCTTTTTTTTCATGGCTTTTCCTTGTCCAAACATAATCCCTACTTTACCCATAATGCACCTCAATTTCCAAACAGTAAGGTATGGTGTGATGCGATTTTTTTTTAAATGGATACAATGTGTTGGTACCAGCTGCGACTCAAGTGTCATCACTTGCGGACATTTACTAGGCTCCACACATGTCCTCCGGGAGCCACAAAGGCTTTACACACGTATCTTACAAATGCACTTCCTGTAAATGGATTCCATGTGTACATTCAGTGGAATTCCCCATTTTAAAAGCTGCATACACTGGCAAAGATGCACCTACAATATATACACGTCCTCTTTGCACTGTTGCCGGACTGCTCTGCTGTATTGTCTTTCCATTCTCATGTTCCCAGAGCATTATTGTGCTGCACCGCTGTGTGTGAGGAAGGAGGAAGATCCGCCTCACTGGAGTCTGGCTGCTGATGTGACCTGCATGCTAATCATGTGTAAGGGGCTGGGGGGGGGGTGTATAGCTAATACACACATATACCTACAGTACACTTACATACCGCTCTAGCTCTCAATGTTGCCCCATCTTCCGGACATAACGCGAATTCTCTCCTCGATGATTGATGCCTCTGCCTTATTATCTCTCCGGCTTGCTGTAAGCCCCGCCCCGTCCAGAAGCCCATTGGCTACCACAGCTGTCAGAGGGTCGTGGATGAGAAGCAGACTGCAGAGCTTTATGACTCACTCTGCTGCTGCCCCTATAGAGAGGGGGGGGGGTTCAGCTTGAATAAAGGCTCCCTCAGGTAAACGCCATCTCGTGGTTTTGGGACATTTTGAGTAAATGTGACCTTGAAGAGCCTCAATGGTGATGTGAAGTTTTACTCTTTATATTCTTTATGCTGCATTGTTTAATGTTCATACAATGGATAGGGAAGGAAAATAGTTATTGCGCAAAAGTGTCCTTCATCACTCAACAAGTTATTGGGTTGTACAAAATGTCAGCTTTGTACAACCAATATATTTCAGTCAGACTAAACAGACCATTTGAATAGGCCGTCTTTGGCTCTGAAATGTAGGGCATTTAAAAAATATATTTTCTAATATTGAATGAATAAAACAGTTCATATTTAATATAACAAATAACTGACAAACGGTGATCCTTAGCAGCTGCCTTGTCATGTCTCATTGAATCCAGCAGCAACTATCGCTCCAGTCCACACCGTAGTAACATTCCCTGACATGTTGTCCGATGTAAGCTCGCAGAACTATTTAAATCAACCATTTTCAAAAGCACAGTATCCTGAATGTTGCGCTCCTGCTGTGCTGTCACTCATGCTCTCTTTTCAGAATCCACATGCAGATGTGTTTTCATTTCACTTCCACTGTTTGCATCTCAATTTAAAAGCAAGAGGAGGAGGAATAAAAAGCTTCCTCTCTTGCCAAACTGTTGACATCTTTACAGGCTGTCTCCACTCAGCCGAGAGCTATTTTAGGACACTTGTTAGTGAGGAACCAAGCGCTTTTTATTTGTGCCGCCTGTGAGAGGGAACACTGACAGATATTGTTGCTTCGGTTTTCCATTCTTGCCCGTATTGGTCTTTGAATAGCTTTTCCATGCGCAAGTTACTTTGGATGAGCATATTTGTCTTTCGTTTCTCCGTTTGAACATTAGTGTGTGTGTGTGTGTGTGTGTGTGTGTGTGTGTGTGGAGACTGCTAATAAGCTTAAGCAGGACCTCGGGATCAAAAAGCCCCCATGTGATATTTAAAGCCTGTAAATACACACACACACACACACACACACTAGTGTTTGGCTAGCTTCAAGTGCTGACACTAAAATGCACTCACACTGAGACTGTGTGTGTGTGTGTGTGTGTGTGTGTGTGTGTGTGTGTGTGTGTGTGTGTGTGTGTGTGTGTGTGTGTGTGTGTGTGTGTGTGTGTGTGTGTGTGTGTGTGTGTGTGTGTGTGTGTGTGTGTGTGTGTGTGTGTGTGTGTGTGTGTGTGTGTGTGTGTGTGTGTGTGTGTGTGTGTGTGTGTGTGTGTGTGTGTGTGTGTGTGATCTAAGACTGTAGCAAGGCTGAGTCAGTGTCACATGTTCCGGTTGTATTGTCTTTACAATATAAATACTTTTAGGAAACTTGACCGTATTGCATTTATAAGATGGTAAAAGTCAGAGTTTCCTGGCGGCCGATGGTTGAGCCACATTGGATTCTGGTCAGAGTCTTTTGTTGTGTTCTCAATCCCCATGTTTCCTTTCTTTACCGTCAATAAAGGCCAACGTTAAATGTGACATTGTCAGTCCTTTAGTTTAACTGTTCCTTCTGCGTCACTGGCAAGGCTTTCAGAATAAAGGAAACATTTTTCTAGCTTTAGTTTGAGCTATCCAAAATGACTGATCCCTACTCATTTTGTACGTTTTTATTAAGCATGATATAGTACGTAAAAGTGGCACACATGTTTAAGTAGCATGTACATCAGGGGTGCCCACACCTTTTCAGCTTGGGAGCTACTTTAACAATGACCAAGCCCAAATGATACCTACAGGGCCGCCCCTGCCCAATCTGTGTCGCGAGCGCGCACGGGGGGGGGGTTGTGCTAACGGACTAAACTGCAGATAAACTGTGGCGCGCTTACACTAATTGCGCTGCATAATAGTGCACCGCATTTGCGCTTCAGGTGAGAAGGTGAGGCCCCCTCATAACTGCATGAACCCGCTTGGCACAATACAACTCAGACTGGCTTTCCTGTACGTCAATCAAGTGGCAAATGTAAGGATGGATGATAGGTTAACTTTAAAACAAAATGATAGGCTAACTTTAGTCAATGCCATGCGATCTACCCACACTACCTTTGCGATCGACGTGTTGGGCACCCCTGATGTACATGCTTTTCTGCAGAAAACAGTGTGCATGCTATTTTAAGACGTGGGATATTTTAGATTTTGTATTCATCGTGATTATCTCATATAACCCGTTACAAAATATTGTACCTTTTTTTTGTAACCACAGCTAAAACCTCAAGTCTCTGTTGCCTTCAGTACTTGAAACATTCACCTCATTTTTGGGTTTTGCTGTTCTGAATTTCCATTTGATTTAGCATTGGCCTGAAATCAGTATGGATTCACGATATGGTGTCAGTCACCTGATAGATAGCGGATCTCACTGTGTGTGTTGCTCGGTTTGTTTGTCCCAGCTGTGTGTCGGGCACGGACTAATCCCTGTAATGGAATGATAATGAGTTTGGAGGAGAGGTGCAGGAGCTAAGAACGAAGGAGGGTAGGACTCTTACTCTTTCTGTCAGCGATAGACCCGCCGCTGCCATTGATCACAATTACCAAAGGGACGAGGAGAGACGCCGTATTATTTAAGCAAGGAGATGAAGCGGGAGCACTTGAGATACCATTAAGAGTTCAGATTATCCAGCGTGAAAAAGCCGAGGAAGGGAAATAAATAAGAGGCGTCAAGGTCGTGGGAGGACAGTTTTCCCTTTGTGCTTAGCATGTTGTTTTGCGGCTACGACCCGTCAAGGTCACGGCTCCCGTGACGGACTGTTGTCAAGGGAACCATAGGCATCTTCCTCCTTAAAGCCACAGGCAGTTTCATATTTAGACATTCACTTCCATCCCATCCATATTCATTTCCATCACAAGCGGAATGGAAATCAGTGCTCTTTTGGCGAGCTGTGGCTTAAACTAATCTGGTGCTGAATGATGAGTCAATCAGTGGATTAGTTTCTTGGCAGGAAATTCATTGATAACATTTCATTATCTCTGAATCATTCGAGTCATTCGTCAAGCAAGACATGCCAAACATTTGCTTTTCCCCCACATTTTTTACTTTTTTTTTAGATATTTAATACTTTTTTCTGAAGTCTTTCTTCTTTTTACAACTGAAGATCCCGCAAGGCCTTCATTCAAAAGTAAAAACGGATCACATTCCTTGTCATATTCAATCTTTTGGGTTTCAGACGGTAGTCATTTGAAGAAGTCACCTTGAGCGATGTCTTTGACATTTTACAGACGAAAGAGTGTTCAATACATTGGAGGAAAAAAAACACAATATATATATATATATATATTATATATATATATATATATATATATATATATATATATATATATAAGTCAATATAATGATCCATAAGTCAAGCTCAACCGATGCGTCTTGCGTTGGCTTCCTTTTCCTTTTAGCGGTTTGATATTTGAAATAGTTTTACGGCTTGATTTGTGTCGGTTTGTGTGCACGAATGTGTTTGACAGACACGCTGTCTTTCTTTTGAGACTGCCCTTTCCAAAATGTCAGAGGTCAATCTTCCATAGACATTATTGAACCGTTCTCTACCTCCGTCAGCTCCCTCCTTTCATCCACCGAGTCCCTCTCCTTTGTGAGCTAATAGGCAGACTAACAGAAAGGGATGCTGGGAAAACACGAGGCGTTTAAAGCCAGAGGGACTTCACACCTTCATTAGTGACAGCGGGGTCCGGTTTTGTCGTGTATAAGATCGAACCCACTCAGGACACACACAAACATACACTCTGCAGACACATTTATTTCCTGTTTTTATTCCGTAATATCCAACGACTGTAACCCGGGCCAGGGACAAATAGATTAAAGTCCCGCATGTGGACTTGACAACCAAGGATGCATCACATTGAATAACCACTTTGTCTACAAAATGTAAGAAATGCCCCCAACGGTTCTTGGAGCTTTTCGTCACTAGAAATGAATCCCAATGTTAGTAAAAACCAACAAAATATTCAATTTTAAGAGAAAATTGGCAAATTGAACATTCGAAAAAACTTTAAATTGGCATTTGTCATCAAAATACAATCTGCGCTCGAGATCCTCTTGTTTGGGAACTTTTGATCGACTCACATGGCCATTTTGCTTCAGTTTTTTTAACTTTGAACCCTTAATTTGAATTACCGTACTTTTCGGACAATAAGCCGCGACTTTTTTCCCCATTTTTTTTTGCACAGCTAACGGCCACTAGGGAACCTCCTACATCTATGGATTTTACAGGTAAACATTAACCACTTTAACTCTACGGGCTCTATGACCGGTCCGCGCCCGCCACCTTTAAGCGGCGGGCTCCAGCAGGAAAAGCTGGAGGCCGGAAAAGAGTGAGACAGGTAGCGCGCCAAAGTAAAAGTGGAACCGAGAGACAGAACGAGAGCAAGACAGACGGACAATTCAGCTGCTGCGGCTCATATGCAGGTGCCCTTTATAGTCCGAAAAGTACGGTATTACTTTTTAAATGTATTGAGCGAAAGACCTTTATTCACTATCAAAACCCTTGTAGGTTTATTGTTTGCCATCAACGAAACAATTAAGTTATATCAGCAGTTGAAAAGATGTTGAGCAGAAATACGTCCTCAATGAAAAACATGAATACAGAATCTGTTTGTTTTGAAGCAGGATTTCATTTCATTGTTTTTTTCCAGCGTTGTGAAACCAAAAAGGAGAAAAAAGTAAATATGGCAATAATTAAAACACCCACTACAAGTATTGTGCACTCCTACAGTAACCTCCTCTTCACTGGAACAAGATTCTGTAAAATACGAAGAAGTGAAAACTGTGTTGCGAAGGGAAATGTGTTGGCACTTAAAGAGAAGGTTGTTATTCTTTGGAGCCACTAAGAGGAACTGCAGCTCAGCACTTCAGCTTTAACGTTCACTTGTGGCGACTGCGGCTTGCTCCAGACTTTATCAATAGTGCAGTTAAATCAGTGAATCTGTGTGCTTTGTTTTATTGATCATGTGATGTCAAACGTGCTGTAACTGCTTCTCTGATCTGTTCTCGAGACGGTGTGTTGTGTTACAAACCAGTCGCACGAGCACATTACCAGACAAGGACACGCGGGGTATCGACTCAAACATCGCTCAAAGAACATCTGCAAACATTTGTTACGCTTTGTTTAATCCTCAGTAGGCGTCAAGGCCTGGTGTCCGGAAGTTTAGACAACCGCTGAGAAGGAAAGCGTTTCAAAGCCAGTCTAGTTGCTACTTTACACCTCAACTGGAAACTAGCCCCTGAAGTAAATGTGTCGCAAACAAACAGCTACTTCACTTCGAGCTGCTTTTAACTTTAACCTCCAGGTTATTTTCTTGTCAACAAATTAGTTGTATCAATCACAATTTAATGATCTCACCTTGTGCTTGCAGATAAAATCATTAATCTACAATCCAAAGCCTAGATGCAGTGTTTCTGCTGCCTCACCGGAGACCCACTTGTGTATTGATCCGCAGCTGAAAATAGTCCCCAAGAAAAGCGTGAATTACTCCTGTTTTGGTGAAGAAGGACAGTTAGGAAAGCCTTTTTACAAACACGGTATGTTGGTGAGCTGTGTTTTGTTCATTTAATGGGATTTGTTCAAACGAAGAATAATAGTCTTATCATTTAACGATTTTAATTGTTTTAATTGTTTTCACATCAAAGGCTGGAATAATCAATTATCCTTTGAATATTGGAATTTAATTAAATTCCTGGCTTAGCTAGACTCTCTAAAAGACAAATTGGTTTGTTGTTTTCCCCATTATGCATTGCAGTCTATAATTATATCCCAGCTGTTTCGTTGTCGAGGCAGCTTTGTCATTGTGCCTCCATTTTGTCAATCAAAGCTATTTCCTTGTTCCTCTACTGCTCTTTACCGTCGAGCCCTGGAGTTTCTTTTCCCTGAATCCCCCTTCACTGCCGTCTGTTCAATTGCTCAGATTGATTGTAACGTGTACTGACTGTCGAACTTGACAAAGTGAGAAGTGAGAATTGGACCGTAGAGGAAGTGTTTGTGGTGCGCGGATAGTTTTGACCTTTTACAATTTTTGATTCCCCTCATGGGCTGTGTTGACGAGTGACGGCGTCAGTCGAGGATGGAGTTGTTGGTTTATGGCTGATTGTGTCATCGCTGTAGTTAAGAGTGTGGCGGTCGTTGCTAATGGCTTCTATGTCGTGCTTCGATTTAAGTTTCCTGTGTTCTCCTTCATCTAAAAGTCTAAAAGAGTCAAACTAAAATTCAGCTTGTCGCTTTAATGGAAGCTTGTTTTTCAGATGTCGAAAGGCCCACTGGTCCATTTACTGAGCAATGTTGAAGTCGGCTTTGCTATTTATTTATCTCAACGGGGATTATGAATGTCATGCAATCCACTGAACAGGTGATTAGGACGTTATGCGTCAGAACACCTCATTAAGTCTTCTAGTTCGAGGCAGGAAGCACCGAGTGTGACATCTTATTTCAGCTTTGATTCATCACCCTGGAGGTTCTCAGAGTTTTAGGACCCTCCAGGAGCTATAACCTACGTCCGAAGACGAAGGCCCCAGTGGTGTCATAAACATGTCAGCTCAGTGATGGACCACACTCTGGGAGGGCAGCGCGGCGTAGCAGGTACAGACCAATGATGTCCTTCTGATGTGAGCCAGCTGCCAAGATTGACATCATCCAAAACGTCCTTCGAGATGAAAGATATGTTGCAGGTGTGGGATCTATATAATCTCGCAAGACATGAGTTCAGGTAGTGATTCCATGTGATACGATTGAGTGATCTTTCAAATAAAACAGACAAACATCTTGTTTCGGCCTCTTGAGTTGCTAGAATTTGGGAAAAATGTCTTCATCTTATCTGAAGTTAGCCTTTTCGGGTGTATTATAGTTCTACTTGAACATGTTTTCAAGTTGTATTGTTTTTGTTTTCTTTCTTGTACCATCTGCTTGAATTGTACCTGTTTTCTCCCTTGGTCTGAAACACTCCATTTTAGCACTTGTCCCTTTAAGAAACGCCCAGTCTGCTGTGATTGGTCGGAGTTTCCAGGTGTTCTGCATTTGCGCTTTTGCCTCTCTGCACCGTAAATCCAGCCAGGGAATGACTTTGACAACACCGCAGAGATACTTTCTACCAATATAATATGTAGTTGTGACATCACAAAGTTACAGAAGCCCTGACAACTCATTTGCAGGCACAGGTTCTGAATAAGGGCTTTGTGCATTTGGTGATGAATTGAGAGTTTTGATACTTTCACAGTATTCCGATGACAAGCAGACCCGCTTTAAGAAACACGGAAATATAAATGTTCCCAATAAAGGAACTTTAAAATAACGGAAACGGGTTATTTATAATGCAACAGTGTAAAAGCCACAACTTCCTGTTCACCTCTGCATATCCGTCTTCCAGTCTCAGTCCTTTTACCTCACCCTTCCTCCCTAATGGCTTACCCCGTATACTTCACTCCCATCCCAGATCGAGCCCTGGCACCCGAACTGCTTCTTCCTCCTCTCCACCTTCATCCAGTCCACTCAGATCCAGCAGGTGACACACGCTGCACTTAGCTGCCCCATTTCTATCAGAGGAGAACTATAACTCCTGGCCGCTTCGACCTGGTCCAGAAAGCCTTGGGGCCGAGCAGAAAGGCTCTCGTTTTTGTCGCTGAGGGTTGCATCAGCAGTCCCATTTGTGAGTGTTGGGATGAGAGCGCCGAAGGAAAGATGAAAGGCAGTAAGTGGATAGGGAGGAGTGTCCAGGTGTGATGAGAGGGAGTCAGGCTGGAGAGGCGATGATTTTCTGTCCACTCTGTCTGCCTTTAATCTGTATAGATGTTATCAAAGGTTGCTTTAGAAGTGTGTTGGTTTGTGTAAAGGCACGCCTTTCTTCTCCCTCTCACCTGCCTGGACTATTGATCTTTGCAGAGATACGTTTTTTGATCGTGATGATTGCTTTTCTTCTATTGTTTTCAACTACTCGAATCACGTGGAATGGATAAAAGATGTGAGATTGATGGTGATTTACCCTGAGGTTCAAAGCCTACTGATGGATGCCGAGGCTTTAAAATGCTACATAAACTGCAGCGGCGGCGGCGGCAGAATGCACCGTATCTTGCCGTGAGAAGAATATGGCATGTGTCATTATTTTCTAGTGATCCGGAAAATCACAGTGGAGTGAAACAGGTAGCTGACCCAAGCTGAACCTTTTGCCTTTTTTATTCACAAATAAACTTAAAATACTGGAATGATATATTCCATTCATTTCTTTACGGCTTATTTTCTCCCAATGTATTTCATGTTTTGTTTATTTTCTACTTTCTTTCTGCTTCATTGCTGAGCTATTGCTTTTCTTTTTCTGTGTTTTTTATTTTACAATTGAATAGAGCGGTGCAGGGATGATGTATTTACCCGGAAGTAAGCTCCTCTCGGGTTCCCTCGACAAAAGAGCAATGGGATTTCTGGAAAATAGCTTGAAATAAGTTCTGTGGAAAACGAAGCTGTTTGATAAATGCACGTTTTGTTCAGCCGGATAATCTCAACATGTCTACCCTACTGTTTTTTATTTTCAAATCATAAATCTAGTCACCAGAAGCAAAATGCTAACGTTATGCTATAAACGAACTACAGTCGAGTACAGCAGCACGACTTCACCGTCACGCCAGCTTAAGATCGACATTACAGGTTCTAAATTGTAGAAGTTGAAGCGTTTGTTTTAACAGTTTGCAGGAGGCAGGGACTTGCTTTCAAGAAGAACACGGGGAGGAGGGTTTACGTGTTCGACGTAATGACGTACAACGGCCTCGACAACTTCCGTAGTCCTATTCAACCACTTCGTAACAACCATCGTTTTTCAGACACGTGAACTCTTCAGAAATCACTGCTGATGGATTTAATGTCGTAGAACAAAACGTGATTTATCTCTTCAATGTGTTTCAACCACAGACCTTATTTCAAGCTATTTTCCCAAATCCTATGGAGAGATCCCATTGGCTCTGAGACCAGGGAACAGGAAGCGGTGAAATGCTAACTCACTTCCAGGTTATAGGACTCGTCACTGCCATGTTTCTTATCACACAAAGTGACCATCGTAAGGAATGATCTGATATCGGTGTCTCTCCTTTCCTCTCATCATCTAAATGAAATAGTCTGTTCCTCGAAACCTATGTCTGACATTTGCGAGACAGTTCTTATCCTTCTCTTGCGTCAGCCTCTTTCACCTTTAGCTCCAAGTTGATATGTTGCTCAATTGTCGTGTCTCCTGCCCCCCCGCACTTTCTTCTTCATCGTCTTCATCGACTGCTTGATTGTTTCCTCCTCTGTATATTCATCACCGTCTCTTCTCCTCTTTGTATTTGTCATTTCCCCTCTCTTATTTCTGTCTGTGTTCTTTGTCAGTCCGTCAGTCTTTTCCCTTTTCCTGCATCTCATTCTTTCACATCATATTCTCTGTCTGTATGTTGTCTTTGTTTCCACTCTGAATCCCTGCAGGTTTATTTCAGCGGTTTACTTTGTGTCTCTAAAGCCCTGGATATGAATTATTGAACACTCTGACCTCTGTCTGCACAGTGTGTGTGTGTGTGTGTGTGTGTGTGTGTGTGTGTGTGTGTGTGTGTGTGTGTGTGTGTGTGTGTGTGTGTGTGTTCTCTCTGATTTCATTTCTGTTCTTAAAGTGCTCCTGGTGTAGTATGTGTGATTTGAGCAAGTGCTGGGCAGTCTTGTACGTTAAACAATAATAATATTACAGAGTTAGCCCTTTTCAGCTTGCCTGTTCTCTAATGAGGAGAAATACTTCACTCAAAAACCATGACCATCGTCCTTCGTGCACACAGCCATCATCGTGCTGGTTGTCTTCATTTAATTGACTTTTAATTTAATTTTACTTACTTCATTTCCAGTCCTGTCTGGGCCATAACAGATTGTTCTAGCCTAAAAAACAACAGCTGCACTAAAGGCCTCTTCAAGTGTCCCTTTTCCTTTTATTTGTCTTTATTCGATGGCTCACTGGAGAGACAGAAAGTGAAATGAAGCAGAAAGACGAAGCTGCTGCTGCTTTATTTCTCCTTTTCGTGATTTGACATGCTGTTGAAATGATGTAGTAACTCCTCAGCAAAGCTCTTTGAATGCATCATCCATCAAAGTGAAATCCCCCAAAACTAGAAAGGCACTTAAATCACATTCATTCTCATTCACACCAACGGTGTTTCAGGGCCGGTTCGGAGCTGGAGCTTGAAAAGCACCGGGCTCCGGAATCCGGTTCGTTTCAAGCACCAAAAAATTGTCCGGCCAGAGCAAAAGCACCACATACGTCACGCTTACGTCGAGGCGGGGGCAGAGACAGATCAACTCCTGAACAACAACTACAAGCCCACGTTTTATCCAGTTTGTACACAACGATGGAGAAACTTAACAAGAGTTTCAGTGTGTCTTCCATAGACTGTATATATAAAGGTTTCTGCTCATGGTGAAGCAACGTGTCTGCGTGTTAAGGTGGAACCTGAGCATTCACGTTGATCACCTCATTATAAATCTATAAAACTATAAATATTAAACTTTACTTCGCGTGTTCATTTGAGAACAGCTGTTACATACCTGGGTGAAGGTTACAGTTCATTTAAATCAAAGATACAACGTTACTCCACACTCATGGTTCAGTCCACCTTAAGAAATAAGACCGACCTCGGAAGCAGTTGTGTTTTTAAAAAAACCTTTATTGACACGAGTACACTTTTTTATAAGAATACTAAACCACAGAAATGACTCCGGGAAAGCTGCAGATAGAGCCATAAGAAATGAATGCAACTGATTTCATCCGCGCGGTTTGGCTTTATGAAGCAAACTGTTACGTCATGACGCAAACGATGACGCAACGACGCATTACCAGTCGGACTCTTGGCGGTGTGAAAAGAGCCAGAGCTAAACCGAAGAACTGGTTCTGAACCTGAAAAGCTCTAGCACGGAGCTTGAACCGGAGTTGCGTTGGTGTGAATGAGGTAAAAGAGACATTCGTGATCAATCTGGATCTGCTTTCAAATGTAACGGGTTATTTCTTCCTTGAACAATGCCACACCCTGCCACTAGCTTTCCCGTGATACTTTACAGACAATAATCCAGCCATCCATGATGCCTTCTAATCCGAGTCTTTCTGTGTTTCGTCTCCAGGCTGTTCAACCTGACTCTGAAGAAGCTGATCATGCTGAAGGAGCTGGATAAAGACCTCACCTCTGTGGTCATCGCCGTCAAGCTGCAGGTAAGAGAGTCCTCTCTCACAAACGTTGCTTTCGGCAGCAGTAGTGAGGGGAAAGAGGTTCATGATGGAAGACCCAAAGCTCACAACAATGAACTAGTTTCACTCACAACGAAACATATAACATCATGTGGAATTTGAATGTAAGAGTTGTTTCTTTTTTTGTCAAGTTAGATTATTAGATCCAGACACACTTCCTCTTTCTGTAACTTCCCCACACTTGTCTTCTATGATTTTGTGTTGTTATACTAGAGGGAAGCTTCCAGTACAGTATTCAATTTCTTACAATTTGACACCTTTTGACAGCAGAGGATAACAAGCTAAAATTAATAACTCTCGAATGATATATTTTGGTTAAAAATACATTAAAATGAATATTTAAGTGTGCTCACCATCATCCCCATCTTGTCCAATCTTAAAAACAGATTCTCGTAGTCTTTGTGTAAATACATTTGAAGGCCCCTTTAAGGCTGTGGCTCCACTCCCAGCTTCTGCTCCTTGGCTTCGGTTCACTCTCCACCACCTCCATCTTGTTTTCTATCGAAGCAAACCAATAAGTGATCTGCACTTTCTGGCACCGAAGACACTTTAAGCTGTTTTAATTCTTTTTCCATGCTGCTGCTGTTACTCTCTCCATCTTCCTTCCTATCCGTCACTTTCCTCCCACGCTCCACCGCCCTGCATGTGGTTGATTAGCTTATTGTTTTGACTCTGCTGGAGTTACCCGGGTTTTGCTAATTATAATGTTTCCATCGTTCCCTGCTCCTATGACATTTCTCTTTTGTGTTTTTTCTTCTCCTTTCGACGCCTCCTCAGGGCTCAAAGAGGATCCTGCGCTCCAACGAGATCCTGCTGTCCTGCGCAGGCCTGACGGAGACCGACCTGCAGCTCACCTTCTCCCTGCAGGTAAACACACTAAGGATCAGGGGGTGTGTGTGTGTGTGTGTGTGTGTGTGTGTGTGTGTGTGTGTGTGTGTGTGTGTGTGTGTGTGTGTGTGTGTGTGTGTGTGTGTGTGTGTGTGTGTGTGTGTGTGTGTGTGTGTGTGTGTGTGTGTGTGTGTGTGTGTGTGTGTGTGTGTGTGTGTGTGTGTGTGTGTGTGTGGTGTGTGTGTGGTGTGTGTGTGTGGTGTGTGGGTGTGCGCAAATAAAAGGCAAAACAATAGACTTGGTAAGAGGCAGGAATCAAATAAGTTCTCATCCATGGTAAAAAGAATAAGTAGCAGTTATATAATAATAATTGAACATATACAAGTTGTTGCTTACAATTTCATGAACGATGTTTTAATTGTTGCTACATGTAATAAAATTAGCCTGTTCATGCATCAACACTCGTGCAGCGTTTCCATCCTGCCATGCATTCAGGCCGAGCACGACTAATCCCAGCAGAGTTTCTTCTGCTCTAAATCATCCTCTCCAATTTCCATGTATCTAAATGCTGCTAAAAGGTCAGCGAGTTTCTCTCTGTAGATCTTAGCGCGCGCACTGAGCCAGACATTATACATTATACATTCAACTCCCTCCACTGCGGAGAGGAAGCCTATTAAAACGGAGCGGCAGAGTGATTTCATGGCTTTGAACATAGTTTCAGAAGTGGCTTTTGTTCCTTTTTATAGTGCAGATCCTTAATGACGGGTTATGTCATAGTGAGGATGTGACTAAGTGGCTCGACGACACCTCAGCACGCCGGAGACAGGTCTGCGGATGTCGAGGTCTTACGCAACCAATCGGCCTGATTGTCACGACCTGGGAAACAAAGTCATTGCTGTATCAGTCTGGCTCTGAACTTGTGTGTATTTGTACTCCACAGTACCCACACTTCCTGAAGAGAGACGCCAACAAGCTTCAGATCATGCTGCAGAGACGGAAGAGATACAAGAACCGAACCATGCTGGGCTACAAGACCCTCGCTCTGGGTCTCATCAACATGGCCGAGGTACCACCACCCACTCAGTGATTTGTGATGTGTTTACATTTAAATGTTTTTCCTTTGATTCTCAAATGTTTTCTGTCTTTAGTTTGTATCCCACATTTTTGCATTTATAACATTTAATATGATCAAATAGGCTGATAGGCTAAGGGGCGGGACATCTGTTAGCGGTTGACCAATCACAACACAGCCAGCCAGCTACCCAATCAGAGCAGACTGGGCTCTGGTTTCAGACAGAGGGTGGAAAGAGGTTTAATAAAGAGCTTTTTGAACGTGCATGGAGACAAGTCCCAGGAGAGGCACTACATACAGCTGAACATGAGCACATGATGTCGTATCGTAGCATGTTGTGTGTCTTCAGCAGCTCCACAGCAGCAGATGGAGATTCAGCTGCGAGTTGTCGAGTCAGCAGAGTGTCATCCTCTTCTCGACCCGACTGATCTGAGCTGTTGACCCAACAAAACACTGGTCAAAGTCTCATTTCCCTAAACATGCAGCCTCTGCCTTCTGCTGCAGTCCAATCTCCGTTGAACTGATCTCATTAACCGTCGTCACGGTGATTTCTGACCTGATATCAACCAGAGGAATTTTCTCTCATTCAGGGACTTTTATTAGGACATATTTAGCTTTAACCTTCATTTACCCTTCATCCAAACTCAATTTCAGCTAGTGCACGTTAAACTAAAACTCGGATTTCAATCTTTGGCCTTGCGTTCTTTTTCCGGCACGCCATAAATGTCGCCATAAATCAAAGTCTGTGGCCTCGTCTGCCAAAAATCTCCTCGCGATTCTCCGTCTCCCACAAAAAGAACGTTTTCTCCAAGGCTTCTGATTTATGGTGTGTGTCTGTACATGTGGATGTTTCGTTGAAGGTCAGAATTATTTACAGTGTGAAACACCAGAAAAGTACATAAATACAGATTTAATGACTAGTCTTTTATCAAGGGCAAATTAAACCAGATTCACCAAATAGGATGTGAGTACATGAATCAGAGAATAGATCTTGTGAACTCAAAACTTTAAGAAAAGTATTTTTATGTCCAACACAGTAGCTCCAGCTTTGGCCTGCTGCTGCCTCTGCATACAAAACAACATTACTTTGTATTCATGAAGCTATTCCAGAAGACAGGTTGTGCTTTGGAGAGAGCAAAGGACACGAACGCCGACTCGTACGCATGATGGGTTCAAACTCATTTCCTTCACAGGCGCAGTGAAAGCCTGAACTCCGCCCCGAGCTCGGAGCGGCTCAGACAAATCAAAAGCTATAGGGGACTCACTCAGGTTTTCAGTTTATTCAGTTCCATCAGAAGTCACGAAGAAATGTCGTTTTCATTGACAGCAGGGAGTGTGAAGAAAACTTCTAAACTACTGCAGCAATACCTTTATTATAAACTCAAACTTGTACGAGGTATAGGTTTGTCAAAAATAAAAACAGAAGTAGAACTCACAGAATAATTTCACACTGAATTTGCCTTCATTTCCCATAATTCACTCTGTTGTCAGTCTGTTAGAAGTTTCCAGTATCAATTAATGAAGTACATTTTCTTGATGAATAATTTTGGTCTATGATTCTTCAAAAAGTTATACAATCTGAGTTTCAAGATGGTGAAAAATCATCTCAAATTTCACCACGATTTGTTAAGATAAACATTGTTTTACTTCCATGTTTTTCTTTGCAATCATTTCCCATAGTCTTTAGTAGCCAAAAACATTTGCTGCACCCTTTCCGCAAAAATACATTAAGAACTGCTTACGGAGACATATTATGAATGTTGTTCTTGATTATGCAACATCCTGTAATCTCTGACTTTTTTCCATTTACTTAGCATTTGCACTACTTCAGCTCGCACACATATTATTTTGCCTTTACTTCCACTTGGAACACACAATGCTGAGTAATGTGATTATCTATTAAGCATTATCACTGCATGGTTTCAAGCATAATGCGTTATAAGTTTAAAAGATGAACCTGCAGGTCATTTAGTCTCGCCGTTTGGAAAATGTACAATTAAATTAATTCTAATAAAACATATATTTTCCCTTCTTTTTTGGTCACCTGTCAGATTTGCATGAAAGCCTTTTCCTGGGTTAAAATCGTGGATGTATAATAAGAACTGGATACAGCGTGGGAGGCGGGGTCTCGTTCTTTCCTATGAGAGCTGCTCATTTGCGCATGGGGACAAAATGGCCCAACTTTTGAGAGAGCGAAACGTCGCAGATTACCCAGCATGCCTGGCTGTCAGAGCAGAAGTACCGTATGTGCGCTCATAGAGCATGCACAGTTGAGTTGCCCCTTAAGCCCCGCCCCCGAGCTCCCACTCTCAGATGCGCGTTCATAATGCCGAGGAAAATAACTCTCAGAATAACGTTATTAGGACATTTTACAACTTGAGGACCGAATGTTTTTAATAAGGGCTATACAAACGTTCATACTGGGTAGTTTAAAAAAAATATCCAACGATTTACAGACGTCTCTTTCCCAATGTTAGTCAATGGAAAAAGTGTTTCCGGGCCCAGCGACCGATACAGAAGTGTAGTACCGCCGTTTGGCCACAACGAATATTTTCCTCAGAGTCCGGCGCACTTCCTGGGGGCTTGGTTAAAATGTGCAGCTATAGGAAGCTTTTTTAGAGCTAGCATTGAAGCAGGTCAGCTGAACCTCAGCAGTAATGTCTCTCTGTGATGTGTGGCTCAGGCTGTCTCCATAATAAGGCGCTCAGACTTCATTAACTCAGCGAGTGTGACCAGACTGTTGACAGAGGCTGGGTGTCACTCTGTTAGATACACACACACACACACACACACACACACACACACACACACACACACACACACACCATGTATCCATCACTTCAGGGGACATCACATTGACTTATATGCATTTCCTGGAGACTTATCCTAACCTTAACCATAACCAACACATGCCTAACCCTAACCCTTACCCTTACCCTAACCAAGTCTTCACCCTAAAATGAATGATTCCCCTTATGGGGACCTCCATTATGTCTCCATAAGGGAGGCGAGTCCCCACATGTGACTGTGTAAACAGATTTAGGTCCCCACAAGTATAGTAATGCTAGGCCACACACACATACCCACACGCACGCACACACAGAGGCAGGAGACGTGATGCTGCTGTTTGCTGCAGAGGAAGGACTTTGTATGCGTCGCATGTTCAACTTTCTCTGGTTTTGTTAATCCCATCTGCTGGTTTGTTTAGCTCCTGCAGCCATGTTCCTTTATCTTTCTCTTCTCTACACCTGCTTCACGTCTGTCCTCATTTCTTCTCCTGCTGTCTAACCTGTCTTCCGCTCTGTCTCCAGAGCCTTTATGTCGTGTGTCTCTCTTCCTCTTCTTGCTCCTCTCCCTCTGATGCTGTTTGAATCCCATCCTGTGTTTATCTCCGCTTTGTGTAGAGAACCGCAATTGAAATATTGCTGGTAGAAGTTTAAATAGCTTACTTGTTTTCCCTTCAGTTATTATCTTGTTGTTTCCATTTGAATATTTTAGCATTCATTTGCATCTCATGTAAGTAACATAAAAGCTAAGGCACTTTCGAAGTTGGTGAAAAATAAAAAATAATATTAAAGACATTTATTTTCTTATCGAAACAATGAAACCCGATGTCCATCAATGGCATAGAATGTATTGTAGCTCAATACGTGTTTCATTTTCACTCTAGTGGAGTTAGACATGAACATAAATTACAATATGAGACTATTACCACCTAGCATGTCTTGAATATAGATTTTCCCTGGTTTTAGACGTCGACTAAGAAGCACCGTTTTGACATTTTAACTTCCTGTTCCCCTAGTTTTAATTGTTGAAATGTTGAATGGGATTAACAATGCATCAACTTGGGATTTTTCAGTTGAAGGCTATCCAGATGAAACAGGAACGTGCTAACGTGTAGTGTGTGGTCTTCTCCGTGCAGGTGATGCAGCACCCCAGCGAGGGGGCTCAGGTCCTGGGGCTGCACAGCCAGCTGAAGGACGCCTCGGTGCCCGTCGCTGAGATCAGAGTCTACTCCCTGTCCAGCCAGCCCATCGACCACGAGGGGCCCAAAGCAAAGATGTCCGGTGGGAACAACCCCTCAACAAATCTTGTCTCTCCTCCCCTTTTTGTCCTCCCGTCTCCTCTAACGTCCTCTGTCTCCGCAGATCGCTCTCCAGACATCGACAACTACTCCGAGGAAGAGGAAGAGAGCTACTCGTCAGAACAGGAAGGCAGCGACGACCCCATCCACGGACAGGTGTGTTTGGAAACGTGGAGATAACGCCGTCACATTTGTTAGATGCAATTCTCAACAATAGCTTTGTTGCCTAAAGTCAAACTTGGGAAGGAAATGTAATAAAAACTTTAAAATCTTTGGTTTTAATTCTTAATTTTACCTCAAAAGAAAGTGGTTCTGATAATTAAAAATACAGTTGGCTTGTATACAACCTGCTAATTTGATGGATTCGGCCTATGATACCAACCCTCAGTAGTGCAATTTTAACATAGCCGATCAAACAATAGCCAAAATTATGACATTATTCGTCCCTGTAGTTCCTATTTAAAAATGGCAGACAAACACGTAGTGAAATGTTTTATAAAAGGCTAATTTATTACATTCTGTTCTGTACAAAAAAGCTGGGCACTGAAGTCTTTATCTACTGCTCCTCCAACGAGGGTAGATAGTGCTTTTTCTTGGGGACTATTTTAAGCTGTGGATTAATATTCTTCATTTACGCGAGTGCTTATCTGCAGCCGGCGGGACTGTGCTCTTTTTGCAGAATGGATTTCAGTAACATACATTGTCAGCAAGTGCAACAATGGACGCTCCCAGATTTGACTTGTTAGTGGGATCAAATTATTGTTGCCTTTGGGTCTTTTCAATAGGATTTGTGGACAGTAATGAAATAAAAATGTAGGATATCGCAACCCTTATCCTTTAAAACCCAACATGTAATAACTTTCCCTCTCTCTCAGTATCTATTTGACGAAGAGGACGAGGTGAGGAAGAAGAAGCCGAGGCGCAAGCTCCCTTCAAACGCCGCAATCACCCGAGTAAGAGAAACACCTCTCTCACCTCATCAATCCTCCCCCCTTTCTCCCTCCCTCCCTTCATCCACCTGGTTTCTATTTGTCCTGCTTGTTTTGTCTCCGAGGCAATTTGTGGCAAAGCTGCTCGTGAAAAGCCTTTTCAAGTCCAATTGATTCGACGCGAGTGAAACCCTCGCCCTCATCTGCCTCTTGCCTCACCTTATTCAACCTCTCCACCTTATTCAACCTCTCCTCCTCCTCCTCCTCCTCCTCCTCCTCCTCCTCCTCCTCCTCCTCCCCCTCCTCTTCTGCCTCCCCCTTCCTCCCTTTTCTGTTGTTCCAAAAATCTATTTCCTCCCTCTCCCAATACATTCAGGTTCAGGCCAATTTTCTGGGAGGAAAACGTTGAAGCAAATCACAAGCACCCGCAACAATTGGAATGCATGGCCTCATTCTCACACACACACACACACACACACACACACAATCAGCAGGAGCACAGAATAACAGTCAGACGTGTTGGAAACTCTGAACATTACAATTGACCTTCAATTTGTGTGTGTGTGTGTGTGTGTGTGTGTGTGTGTGTGTGTGTGTGTGTGTGTGTGTGTGTGTGTGTGTGTGTGTGTGTGTGTGTGTGTGTGTGTGTGTGTGTGTGTGTGTGTGTGTGTGTGTGTGTGTGTGTGTGTGTGTGTGTGTGTGTGTGTGTGTGTGTGTGTGTGTGTGTGTGTGTGTGTGTGTGTGTGTGTGTGTGTGTGTGTGTGTGTGTGTGTGTGTGTGTGTCACAGCAGGTTATTAATGGAGCGCTCCTGTGGAGTCCCCGCGAGATTGTTACTGCTGCTCCCCAACACCACCCCCTCTGGATAACACACACACACACCCATACACACACACAATAACCACCATCATTTCTGCTCTGCTTGAGGGCATGAACACACACACATTAGACACACTCAAAAGCCATTTCAACAGACCATTTTCTCTGAACTGTGGTTGGAAAACACACTCGTATACACAGAATGATTATCATAACCGCAGTGCAGCGTGAGGTCATCGCTCTGACATTTTTAGCAGCAATTGAGGACAAGACCCCCAAGAACAAAACGACTCTACAGCCACTCAGACATCCAGTAATGTCGCTGATGGAAGCTTTGCCCAGCTGATATGACCTCTATCGACCAAACATATCCAGAGTTCACACAAGGAGCATCATTGCACAACAACCTATGTAACACTCGACAGGAAAGGGAACCCCCACCCAAAAAGCATGATAGGGCCTCTTTAAATACGATTCTTAATCACAGCTAAGCCGGCCGGCTCACAACTCTACTTTTTAAATATCACTTACATTGCTGTCTTATTTCTTTAAGCTTTAAAAAACCTCTTTACACTTCCTGCTCAGTACCAGAAAAACACACAGTGGGTCATGAACGCAAAGCAGCATTTAGCAGCCAACGAGGGTAGAGACCAAAGGCAGAGCTAAGTTGGGCACGTTTCCACAAACACAACTCTAAAGGAATATTAATGTCGCTGCATAGCGGCTGCATGTGTAAATAAGCAACTGATAACACGTTATTCATATCAGCAATGCCATATGTCCGAACAACTTGTTTCCTTTGCCCCAACGTAATCAAGTATTGCAAGGTTAAAATAAAGTCGACAATATAAAAGTTCAAACGGCTGAAGATCTTCTATCCTCGATAGCACACAAATGTGGTCGATATAAAGTTTCTTTCAATGTTTTTGACTTCAAGTGCGCATTAAAAAAAACCTGCTGAGTCACTTTTAATCAATGCTCCCACCTTGCTTTCAAAGTGACTCAGCGTGTCCAATAACTAAACAGGCAAACATCTGCCTTCGGAGGCGTCGACTGAACAACCTCTCATATTCCAGTCGATAACACAATATGAAATGCACGGAAACATCTGCAGCGGTAACACTTTATGTGACACGCATACATATGTCCTGGCGGTGTGTCCATTAAGTGCTGCTGTTCTGAGTCATCGAGCATGAAGAGCACATCGTTCCCCTCCCTCACACACAGCAATATGAACATCAATCTCACATCGTCTTCTTCCTCTCTCCGCAGCAACCCAACATTAAGCAGAAGTTTGTCGCCTTGCTGAAAAGGTTTAAAGTCACTGATGAGGTAGGTGGCTTCGGCTTAGTCACACGCTTTCACTTTGGGTGTGTGTTTGCTCCAGAGGTTGTTGCTGGAGTCGACATGTTGTGGCGTTGAAGACGCGGCGAGGTGTGTGGGAGGGATGTGGCACAACAACCGGGAGTCGGCTCAAACAGTAAACGCTGTCGAATAAAAATAGAACAGAAATGTGTTTATGTGCCTCTGGAGTCCATCTGTGTGTGTGTGTGTGCGTGTGTGTGTGTGTTTTTGGTTTGTCTTATCCTTAAATTACCATTAACATATATTTATACATCTTGGGTCCCCCTGAAGTGGCTTGTTTTGTAATAATGACCACCTCACCGACCTAATTACAAGGCTAAAGAAATGAATAATTTTACAAAAAATAATGTTTTAAATAGTTTTTATTGCTTCTGCTGAAACAATCAGGCTGCTTCCTTTTTTATGAGATGGAACCGCGTCCATAGTGACGGCCTGTTATTCATACCAGCAGTCTGTTATTAAGAAATAACAGATCATAGAATTCTGTTATTGGCCAATCAGAAGCGAGTATTCAAGAAAGACCTGGATATGTCTGTTTATGTAAGGGACAATGTGCAGGGAACTGGTCATTGTAGTGAAAAGAACCTTTCTCATTAGTATTTATTATTTCTGTTTAAGAAGAATATATGTTTTAGTATTTCAGGCAACTCAGTATTTGATTCTGATTAAGAGCTCTGCTTATATTGAGATTATAAAAATAAAATGGCTTGATATGATTTTTTTTTCTCCTTGTGTTACTACTTTTAAAATATATCCTTATACACATTTACTTGTTGCTGTCGTTGAAATCTCAGCCATGCGAGTGCATTCTGATGTCAACAGGAAAGCGTGTGTGTTTGGTACCACAGTTGGGAACAACATATGTCTCCTCAGTAGGGATTATCACCTCTCAGGGGAGCAGGTTGTTGACGGGTTGTTGTTTTTTCATAGCTTCTGTTTGCGTTAACCGAACCAATCAGAGCTGGTTGGAAATGTTTTCACACTGTGCCTGTGAATGTCGGTCACTTATATCCTCTGCTTCTCGTCCAGGTTGGTTTCGGCCTGGAGCACGTGTCGAGGGAGCAGATCCAGGAGGTGGAGGAGGACCTGGACGAGCTCTACGACAGTCTGGAGATGTACAACCCCAGCGACAGCGGGCCGGAGATGGAGGAGACCGACAGCATCCTCAGCACGCCCAAACCCAAACTAAGGTGGCTGCACAAACCTACAACACGGCTCATATATAAAGACATATATACATGCTGCATCCAAAACACTGACAGGACTCCCTCTGTTGGTGAAACCTGCTCATCGTGAGGTTTATTTTAGGTTATGTCGAACCACAATCTGGTTGGTTGCCTTTTTATTTTCATCTGACCGTCAACCAAAACCTCAAATGTCATATCGAATGGTTTATTTAAAACATAGGATTTAAAAGTCAAGTTTCATGAAGTAAAGATGGGAGGGACATTTGATGCTGATCATTGTTTTGGGGAAACAAGTTAAAGTATCTGCTTCAAAGATATGAGTACACTTTGTCATGAACTCCAGGAAGGTGTATTTTTAGGATGTCAATAACGGAGTCAAAGAGTAGCTTTCAAACCTATTTGTATTCCCTCCTCGTGAGTGGAGGCTCCCCAGCCTCAACATATGGCTCAAAGTAGCGCTATTTGATGGTGTTGAATGTAGTGTAATACATGGTCCAATATAAATAGACTCTCATGAGACACTGCTGATTTGTCCCATTTCTGTTTAATGTTATATAATCACCTGTAATGTCCCTATGTCAAACTAGGCTGTTAGGAAGACACAATACTGGAGACGGATTTGTTTTCTTATGTTCTGTCGGTCTGTGTGTTCAGGCCGTTCTTCGAGGGAATGTCTCAGTCCAGCTCTCAGACGGAGATCGGCAGCCTGAACAGCAAAGGCAGTTTAGGTCGAGACACTTTCAGCCCGGTGAGTGACTCTGATCCAGGAAGCTGCAGCATCAGCAAGAATGTAACTTATGAGAGCTGTGGGGCTTTCATGTGGCGCTCTAGAAACCCTAAACCATTGAGCTGAGTGCAGTTGATCTGTATTACTCCCTAAGGGTGTTCAACTTCAGAAAATACCTCCATTTAGATTGTGTACAATGGACTGGTGATACAGGTACAATACTTACCTAGGACTACACATGGCCAATGTACCTTAGCCTTAAATCAACCATCTGAAAATAAATAGCTAATATAAATAATATATAATAAAAAAATGGTTTGATCCAGTCACAGCCAGTCAAAATATACAACCAATATACATGTAGATATTTTTATTCAAATGATTTTCTTAAAAAAACGATATATTGGCCTTTACCAAAAGAATCCCTTTAAATCATCACTTTTTAAAGACTTTTCAAACATGTTGTACATCCTGGCCGTTTTCACTGTGAGATGTGTTGATGTATAAATGTGTTCTTAATTACACAATAAACACATCGTCCTAACCTAGTACTTATTCAACAAAGTGCTTCAGACAGTTTATCCGTGGTACTAGATAGCAGACAGTGATATAAAGAACTGGAAGGAAACACTTTTACTTTTACTTGAACACAACATGCGTCTCTGCATTGATGAGGGAAACATCCAGAATGTGAAGCCTATTAAAATGGCCCATCGGGGGGGGCGGTGTGCAAATGTAAAAGATTCAAAAAGGTTTGCTTAATGGAGCAGGAATCCAATAGCTCTTTTACGGTCGCCATCTGCTCGATAGAAAGACTGTTGAATGTGCTGAATGGATGGCACTGCAGTTCCCTCTTTAACAGCACTGCTGGAGTAAGCCTCTGTGTTGGGACTAGTGTTTGCACACTTCCCGAAAAGACCTTTTTCAGTGGAAAACATCTGCTTTCAATTCAGTCTAAAAGATTGGTTATAATGTTATTTTCCTGTTGCTGCAAAATAACTTCTGTAATTTCTTTATTTTCTAAAAATCCAGTCCCATTAAGCTTTTAGACTGAATGCAGTTTCCTCGTTTCCCCAGCAGGGGGAGCAGCCTCCTATAGAGAAGATGAAAACCTCCCGCAGCCGCAACCTGGAGGAGGCTCTATCTGAGACGGACACACTGGTATGACTCTTAGTGTGTGTGTGTGTGTGGGGGGGGGGTGTGTGTGTGTGAGAGAGAGTTAATGATCTTTGTTAATAGCGTTCCATCGGGAACTGGCTGCCATCTGCGCTGTAAGTGAGACAGATTGAGAGAGACGGAGAGAACGGAAGAAAGAGTGAAATAAAAAGTAATGGAGAGTCGGAGTATCTCCTTTTTCTGACACTGGCAGTGTGTGTGTGTGTGTGTGTGTGTGTGTGTGTGTGTGTGTGTGTGTGTGTGTGTGTGTGTGTGTGTGTGTGTGTGTGTGTGTGTGTGTGTGTGTGTGTGTGTGTGTGTGTGTGTGTGTGTGTGTGTGTGTGTGTGTGTGTGTGTGTGTGTGTGTGTGTGTGTGTGTGTGTGTGTGTGTGTGTGTGTGTGTGTGTGTGTGTGTGTGTGTGTGTGTGTGTGTGTGTGTGTGTAGGAGCTAACGGATCAGGAGCTGTTTGCTGAGGTGGGCCCCTGCATCACGGTGTCAGTGGCAGAGAAACCCCGTACGCCTCTGAAGAGCAGCAAAAGTGAAACCCAGGCCATGCCATCACCAAGGTAACCAATGACCCCAAATCACAATAAAAAACACACATGGTGCCAAACTGAGATATTTTATTTAAATATTTTATGCATTTAGATTTGTATGATTGATAGGTTCATATTTGTACAACATTTGTATGTATTCCTGCATTCAACACTGAATATCTTGGCCATCTATGATGCCATTTGAGCTGGTTGTAATCCTGCTGCACCTTTGCTCCGTCTCCCTCAGGTTGGATGGAGGCAACACGCCCCGACAGAAGCGCATCAGCACCCCCATGAAGGAGAGACAGCTGTCCAAGCCTCTGAGTGAGCGCACCAACAGCTCCGACTCCGAGAGGTCCCCGGAGCTGGGACACAGCACGCCCGTAAATTACCATCCTTTTCTACACAAGCTACACAATCATTTTACCGGAGCATACGGACATGAACCGTCCTGTCGCAGGACGGACATTTACAAAAAAACTGCCTTTGTTCTTTGTCCGCCTCTTTGTTTAGTCTTTTCCCAAAGTAAAGAACACAAACTATAGTCTGTGACGCCCAGGAGCTCGGAATGAATAATTGATTTGCTCATGAGTCATCTGAAGAGTAATTGTGTTGCTGTAGGGAAGAGTATGACCTCATCGTGTGTGTGTGTGTGTGTGTGTGTGTGTGTGTGTGTGTATGTGTGTGTGTGTGTGTGTGTTTAGCTCCTGAGGAAGGTGGTGTACGACCAGCTGAACCAGATTTTGTTATCAGACTCCGCTCTCCCCGAAAGCCTGATACTGGTAAATGGCACCGACTGGCAAGGACAGGTAAGTGTGTGTGTGTGTGTGTGTGTGGTATGTCCGCAAAGACATTTTTAGGTGTGTGTTTTCATCGTTATTCCGTGTGTGTGTGTGTGTGTGTGTGTGTGTGTGTGTGTGTGTGTGTGTGTGTGTGTGTGTGTGTGTGTGTGTGTGTGTGTGTGTGTGTGTGTGTGTGTGTGTGTGTGTGTGTGTGTGTGTGTGTGTGTGTGTGTGTGTGTGTGTGTGTGTGTGTGTGTGTGTGTGTGTGTGTGTGTGTGTGTGTGTGTGTGTGTGTGTGTGTGTGTGTGTGTGTGTGTGTGTGTGTGCAGTATGTTGCAGAGCAGCTACAGGTACAGAGACACCCGGTGGTCTGCACGTGTTCCTCCGCCGAAATCCAGGCGGTGCTGTCGGCCGTGCTCACCCGCATCCAGAAATTGTGAGAAGCTAAACCACACATAACACATATACACGTGACACACATGCACACACATGCATACACATACACACATACACCAGTATATGATACACACACACACACCACACACACTTCTAGTCAGACCATCCCTTGGTTTGCAGGATGACTCATCTCCTCAGGCTCCACCTCTCCTCCTCGTTGCCCTCCTGACTCCACATCTATAACTTCTCTTTATGCCAAAACAATACTTTGATATCTCACCGATTTCTCCCCCTCACTGTTTTGTCTCCATCTGTCCCAAAGTTAACTTTGTTGGACTTTGCTAAAGCAAATAAAGGAAAATAGGTGATACAGTCAAAGTAAACGGTGTTGAGATACCAAGTGGTTATATACTGTAAGAACTAGGATGCTCAACAGTTAGCCTTTAAGAAGACTGTTATCTGTATTGTGTCCAATCTGAGGCAAATACATTCACTTGAGAGGCTCCATGTTGTTTGCTTTGAAACAGGAAAGTGTATTTTCCATTCATGGATAACTTGGTCATCCTCTAACTTTTTCATCATTAACGAAAAAATTGGTGTTCCTTCTCGAATGTTAAGATGTGATCATTACCATAGTTTTACATCACTGCAAATTAAACAGTTCCTCCCCCTTCTCTCTCTCCTTCTCTCCCCCCATAGCTGTAACTGTAACTCGTCCATGCCCAGGGCGGTGAAGGTGGCGGCGGTGGGCAGCCAGAGTTACCTGGGAGCAATCCTGCAGTTCTTTGTCACTCAGCTCGCCAACAAGACCTCCGATTGGCTCAACCACATGCGCTTCCTGGTCGTGCCTCTGGGTAAGAGCGGCTGTTTCCATGGAGGATACATATTGGGATAAATGTGACCGTTATAAACGTCTAGTATCTTAAAAAGTATCTTGAACCATACCTGTGCTTTTATTTGTATTTGTTTTCAATGATTGTGCTGTATTGTCCAACCCTTACCGTCCAATTACTTTGCTCCATCTTCTCCATCAGGCTCACACCCGGTTGCTAAGCACCTCGGCGCCCTTGACAACCGCTACAGCTCCTCTTTCCTGGACGGGGCGTGGAGAGACGTGTTCAGCCGCTCTGAGCCCCCACAGACAGGTACCCCTCCCCCCTCCACGAGGCCCTGATTGAACACCGATGTGGGTGATAT
This sequence comes from Champsocephalus esox, assembly GCA_036324585.1. Lineage (NCBI taxonomy): Eukaryota > Metazoa > Chordata > Actinopteri > Perciformes > Channichthyidae > Champsocephalus > Champsocephalus esox. The sequence goes on from CM070489.1 coordinate 7,555,279, forward strand.
TGCGTCCACACTAACGCACACATGGTTCCCTCTCCTCCACAGATCAGCTGGATGTCGCGGCAAGAATCTCGCAGTACATCAGCGGAGCCACGGTCACACACCAGCTGCCCATCGCTGAGGCCATGCTCACCTGCAAACACAGGACGTGAGTGCAGAGTCACTCAGAACACACAGCAAGAACCCTTGATGTGGATCTCACAAATCTGTGTCCTTTCTCTTTCCAGGCGAGATGAAGACTCCTACCAGAAGTTTATTCCCTTCATAGGGGTAAGATGTACTCTATACATCGCTGGAGGTCAAATCAGATCTGAATCGAAGAATTGTTGCTGATTTGAGACATTTCTGCTTCTCGTTTTCCAGGTGGTTAAAGTTGGTCTTATCGAGTCGGGTCCTTCTCCAACAGGTCAGTGAACGGTTACTTAAGATATGAAAGAAAGAATTCCAGGTATACTGCTATGCATCTAAAATGGAATGGGACGAACAGAAAGTTAAATTAAATAATGTACAGTGGAATGAAATACTGACTTTGTTTTATAATACCAATATGTGGACTGGAAACAGAGGAACTAAATAAAATATAAAAGGCGCTAATAATGTACATTCTCTTCTGTGATCCTCCAGGAGACACAGAAGAGGGCATGTCAGTGAGCTTGGCCGTCCCCTCCACGTCTCCCCCCTCTCACGGCTCCCCCACAGGGATTAAAGAGGCGGCCACACCCCCCTCCTCCCCCTCCATGGGCAGCGTCCTGACAGTACAAGGGTAAGAGTGACCTGAATGATTTCTCCCTCATCTCCCCTTTGGTCAGGGGAGAAACATCCATCTTAAAAATAACTCAATTGTAAATTGATTGCGTTGCCCTTCAAATTAAAAACAACATAGCGGATTAAAAGGTAAAATATGTTATTTTCTCAAATGTATAAATGATGTTACTCTCAATAAAGAGAAATATTTGAACACCTAGAAACAATATATATATATTGAATATTGAGTTTCTGGCAGCAGTGTTCTCTTTGATACTTCAGTCCCGTTATCCTCCATTTGATATGTTCTCCTGCTGCTGCTGCACACGGTCTCTCCTGCTGTGTCTTATCTAATCTTCTATCCCACCCTCTGCAGAATTCATCCGGTGCAAGCATCACATCTCATATCGTCCATGTTCTTTAAAAATATTTTGGAATGAAGTTACTGTTGGCACAAAATCATATTTATATCATATTCACAATTTGTGCCATTGCCTATATGTATTTCTAAGCAGTTTTTTATGGAATCTAACACAAAACTTCAGCTTTAAGGATTCCACAAAGATGTTAAGGGAAAAAGGATGATACATAATACAAAGAGTTGGAGTGAGGGTCCAGAAAAGGAGTTGTGAGCCCTCCTGGTCTTGCATTTCTCTCCAACTGCTTCTATAACTCTCTCCGTCCTCAGGAGTCCCAGCATGTCTCACGGCGTGGACGCCATCGGCCTGCAGGTGGACTACTGGCTGGCGTCTCTGGGGGAGAAGCGGCGGGAGGGCGAGAGGCGCGACACGGGCGGCAAGAACACACTGAAGAGCGCCTTCCGCTCGCTGCAGGTCAGCAGGCTACCGGGGGAGGGCAGCAACGACACGCAGGCCCAGGTCAGCACCATGGCCATGACCGTGGTCACCAAGGAGAAGAACAAGAAAGGTGAGACTCCTCTCGCCAAAGAGTGGATATCCTCAGAGGGGAGAGGAACTCTTCTTTCGTGTTCTAGGTCCAGTTGCATGATTACTTCCCTCTGCCTCTCCGCAGTTCCCACCATCTTCCTGGGGAAGAAGCCAAAGGAGAAGGACGTGGACTCAAAGAGCCAGGTCATCGAAGGCATCAGCCGACTCATCTGCTCCGCCAAGCAGCAACAGACCTTCCTCCAAGGTAACCTGAAGGATGACGTGGTGGCCTCCGAGTCCTTTTCAATGGGTTTGTGTCGGTGATTATGAGGATTATAAAGCCAATAAGAAAACGGCAATAGAAGCAACCCGAATAGGCAGATGATGTGGTCGTATTTATGCCTCGTGTTAATGATGGAGCAGCTGCAACTTCAGCGAACCCTGATTGATCCAAACTCCATTCATAAAGCATTGTTAACGTTGTTTGCTTGTCATCTTGCGGACGGACCTGACAACTCGTGCATTTAGGCTTTACACAAATCTGCATCACGAGGAAGTCATTTTGGAATCGTTTTAATCCATTTATTCTGATTAAATTACTGCTAAACCTGTTTGATTTGGGTTCATATTGACGTTTTAAGCAGATGAATTGCAACACAGCGTAGTTGTTGTTCTTCTCTTTTCTCCCGTTAGTCCAAAGTCCTCCTCCTGTTATTCAGCTGAGTGTTTCTGTTTCCCTGCAGTGGCAATCGACGGCGTGGAGTGGAACGACGTGAAGTTCTTCCAGCTCGCCGCTCAGTGGCCCACTCACGTCAAATACTTTCCTGTCGGACTTTACGGCTACAGCAAGCCCCCCTCCTAGGGGTGAGCACCAGCCGACTCCTCTGACCCTGACTTGACCTTCGACTCTCCTTGATCCCGTAACACGGACGCACAAAGACCCCGCCTCAGACCAGAGAGAAGACGCCGAGTGGCCGGACAATTTTTCTTTCTTTAGTTTCATTTTGGCTACAGTCGTCTTATTCGTCAGGAGGAGGAAGAGGGTGGTGTTGGGGTGCTGCGTTGTTACTAGTCACTTTAATGCCCTTTTTGTGTGTGTGTGTGTGTGTGTGTGTGTGTGTGTGTGTGTGTGTGTGTGGAGAGTGTCCATGCACACGTGAATGTACAGTGTGTGTGTGTTTACAAGGGGCTTACAGCACAAGTTTATTAGCTAACTGCCATTTACGTTTCCGTTCTATGGAATGCAATAGCATGTAACAACTCACCGATTTCAAGCCCTTAAAGACCGAACCCTAAACTCTCGCTTTCCTCAAGGCCCCATCCACACTGCATGCTCCAAACTAACCGACACACCACTCACGTGCCGGAACAGAGTAACTCGAAATAAAACACACAACAGTCCTTCAGTGAATGCATGAGTCGCTGAAAACACAAAGGAAGGCTGTGTATTCACACAATGCAGTCGAACTAAAGGCTGGCATGTGATCTCCTCACACACATCCACAGATGCCGTTAAAAACAGGCCCATTATTAATATTTTTATTTTAAGGGCTTCCATATAATTTAAAATATTTTTTCTGTACCAAAATAAGTGATTTGGATTTCAAATGCCAAACAGAAAATAATATATATAAATGGGAAGTGTCTTTTTTTAAATTGTGCTCTAGTGAACAATAGTTTTGGACGCTGTTTTGTGATGCATAGTGCACGTGTTTGTGAAGAGTTCCAGGATTTCAAAGCAGGGGATACTACCACGTGCAGTTTTCTTTATCTTCTCATTTGCTATGCACTCACAAAGACACATGTGGTCAAAATAGATCAACACAAGCGAGTATGCAACGATGAAATGCATAAACAAGTCGAAAAAGATGTATAGACTCTGCTTTACCACCATGAGTATCTTCACCGCAAATATAGGATTTTAAACGCCTGCAATAAAGCACAATGTCGTATGCCAGTTGTCCCCAAAACAATGTTCCTTATTGGCAACAGGATGGCAGCTTTTACTTCAGTGGAAACAGCAGACCTGGTCAAAGGAAATCTCATTTTTTAAGCTTTTTCCATTATTCTAAAGACTCGTCAATAATAATTAATTTCATCAGGAAAATATAAATAAATATTTGGGTTGATGTGAGTACTTTTGGCATAGGTCTGCTACATGCTTTCTCTAAGATGTCGTGGGGTAATTAGTGAGAGTACAGTAACCGGTAACAGTGTGTGTGGTGAAATAAATGTAATGTTGTCGGAAACGTTGAAAAAAAAATCACTAAATAGGAGGAATACTTTTTTTACTGTCTGTGTGTGTGTGTGGTGTGTGTGTGTGTGTGTGTGTGTGGTGTGTGCGCGTGTGTGTGTGAGCACTGTGTGGATGATGTGGTCATTATCAACATCATTGATTAGGGCTGCAGTGGTCATACTGTATCGTGGCACAAGGCAGATGCAGATTTGTACCACAACTAAGTACTTTGAAATCAACCATAAAGTAGATAACGTTTTATTAAAGTAATTTGATTATATTTATATTTCAATCAAAGAATGTATCTGCAGTCGTGGTCTAAAAGCAGTTTGTTTGCCTTGTGTCACCTACATCGTAACTCTCCATGTCCAGTAAAGTATTAGAATCTTTATTTTAATAGTGTTAGTGCCAATGTCTTGATTGAAATGCGTTGTTAGTTTGATTTATTAGTTCCCTGTGTCGATAGTACAGTGTTACAGCACCTGTTACACCATGGTTTCAAACGAAAGGATTTGCTTGTTAGTTCACTGGCTGTTTGACTAACAGCTCGTCCGTCACCGATGAACAAACACTCAGTTTGGTGTCGTCTGATTATAAGTCCTTCCAAATATTTGAATGTATAGCATTTAGTTTTCAGGCACAAGTAGATGTGTTGCTAGATCATTTGGTTATTTGGCCTAAATCTGACTTTTCACATTGAAGGGCCCACCAGTGCATTCATTGTAAAGTCTACATTAACAGTGGAATTTACCCAAACTGTTTTGTGGCAAACAGTTAATGGCCCATTTAGAAATGTGTACACTTATGTTGAGAAATAGTTAAGGGTTGGTAAAAAGACAGGGTTTCATTATTCCTTAATATCAGTGAGTGTTAATGTAATGTGCATTATTTTAATTTCCACGTAAATTACATTTTAAAATACCAACACCTGCTCTTAAAAAGCTTAGAAGTAAACACAATTGGCAGTTATTAAAGTGAACCCCTAAGACTTTTGATAAGAAAACAAGTACTCTTAGAGCGAACACATACAAGCTTTCATAATTGGCCACTAATTACTTTATTAATGTTAAGTTATTATTACAATGTGAAAGGTTTGGATCTAAGGCCCCCAGAAAGGCCAACCAATCAGAGCAGAAAGGTTCTTAAAGAGACAGGCGCTAAAACAGAGCGTTTCAGACCGAGGGTAAATACAGGTATATTCAAACAGAAAGTACGAGAGAAATAACAGTTTTTTTAAACATTGAAGCATATGAACATGTTTACAGTATAAACCAACAATAGAGCATGAACCTAAACAATTAGCATAATATGTCACCTTTAATTCGCTTTTTGCATTGTAACAGCTTAGCATTCAATAAAGGCTTTAGTGGCGACTTAGAAAGCTCCTTTTGAGTAGGTTTTAATATGAAGGCAAACCATGTTTAACATTTGAACAAAACGTTCCAACATTTCTAGATGGAATAAAAAATGCTTGATCTTTTTAAACTTGAACTATAACAGTGAATGGGAAATTGTCCTCTGTGTGCTATCTAAACGCTCTTTGCCTTCTAGTGTTGTTAGCGTTATTATTACAATGATGGGAATCTAAACTTTTCCTTAAAGGTAGACAAGCCTAGTTTATTGATGCCTCTTCCTCTTGTAGCCTTCACAGAGAGGTTAAAGGTCAGCTGGGGCTCAGTGATTGAACTGAATTTGGATTTTCTTTTTTACTGAAAGAAAGGAATTTTAAACAAGATCACTGCCAAAACTAAAATGTGACTTTACTCAGCTAGACGTGTGGGTTTCTTTGGATCTCGGATCATTCATTAACAACAAAGCGATCCTTGATCTGAAGTCAACATTTCAAAGTTTGGAGGAACTTTTTTCTCATCTTTCATCAACAACAGTTCCAGTTTACACGTTTTCCTACAGTCTCTTTAAAAAAAACTCTGGTTGTTCTGTATGTAAGTCTTGAACTTGTTCCTGGGTGTTTTTACCTGTACCTGTGTGTGTTTGTGACGGTGTATCGATGGTTCCTCTGTCCTTGACTAGTCGTGGTTAGAGATTCGGAGCTGTTTGGTCCGTCAATAATCTCCGTCAGTGATCAGCAGTGTCTTGTCCCTCCACCGTCCTCAGATATACCTCTGACGATGAGAGCGTTCTTCACCAGGCTTCCACAAGCTTAGCTTTCTAAAATCACCTGAAATTATATTGTCCATATTCCCTGACAGCTTGTACATTCTGCCGTATGTCCTCATGGGAACAACATTTGCCTAAGCAGTAGATTTTTGGCTGATTTCTGCTCAGCGCGCCCTAAGCTTGTGGAGAGTATTTTGCACATGCCATTGCTTCTTCAGCAGCAGTCTTCAGCTTCTTTGCCTTTTGCCTATAACAATAATTATAATAATAATAAACTATAATGCTTGTACATATCAGATAGTACTTGTTATATTGTATTCTAGCTCTGTTTTTTTGTTTTGTTTTTCTTAATTTGACATGTTTTGTAGAACTGCTTTTTCAGGATTATGTTTGTCAATCAAACAGATGTGGGATGAAAAGTGGAAGTGTTCATTATTTTGTTTTTTTAAATAAAGATATTCCTGATTTGTAGCTCAGCCTCATGTTTTTGTGTATGCGTTTGTTGCTTTTATAGCTTCTTTATACTTACTTAAACAGTTAGATTTCAATATATAACGTTTCTTTAGCTGTTAATGCTTTCCATTTGAGTTGGAAACAATGGGCTTGCAATAAGAAATCAAAATGACGGAAAAATAAGCATAATAACTACATCGTACTTACAAGCTAGTTAAACTGCAATAAAACTTAACAGAAAATAGTTGTTATCATGCAGGACAAAAATTACATTCATGTTTAATGCAAATACACCAAATATTGAGATATGTTGATAGTCATTGTAAATGTTAATGGTAAACAATTAAAATGGTTCATCGTAGTATTTTAGAAGGTGATATAAAGAGTGACATTGTAAATAAATCGTGCACATAATGCTTGTGAAGCAGGTCAGTCGTACACAGAAGGCCTCTCACTACCCTGATGCCCTGGTTCGTCTTTGAATGGGAGCACAAAGAGTATGAACACAGCAAGAGGCTTCACTTCTAACTACGTCCTGTTACGTGAACACACGTGTTTAATGATTTACTTTTTTAATCCGAATTAGTTAGGGACAATATACTTGATCAATTCCAAATGATTTTGAATGCTTTATTAATTATATATAAAATAAATCAGTTGTATGAGAAGAACTAAGTCGATGGGAGGCTAGCTAGATCGCCAGTTTGGCTGTACCCATGTGCAGGATTGTTTCCCGCCCAGTTTGGAAAATGGCCAACGCAAAAATTCATCTTGACATTTTACTTCATCTTTGATTGTTAAATTGTGGAAGAACCGCCGTTTTTCGTCTCCTAGCTGTCCCATTTGAGACATATCCAAAATGACGTCCTTCTTTGTTACTGAATATACGTTTTTGAGGGGATAACCAGTCAGTACCGGCATGTTTAATTATTGCTTTCCTGAATTTTGAAGTAACGGTCCGGGTAAGTTGAAGTGAAACATACGTTAATTAACTGCTTGAAACTTGGCTAACTAACACGCTGTAGCTAATCGTATTTAGCTAAACTAAGTGATAAAGGAGCTATATTAGTGTGCCATGTGCAAAACAAACAACGTGAGTAGCGTGAAATGAACGAGACAGGTAAGCTAACGGAAGTTCACAGCCCCTAGCTTCGTCCAAAGTAAAGTTAGAATTAACGGTAAGTGAACGGTTAGCTTTTCGAACCAACTGGCGTTAACATTAATTACTTAGCTAAATCATCACTGCCTTTAATTAAAACTTCGTCGTGTTTGATAGGCCTACATTGCAATTTGCAGACGACTTCAACCTACAATACGGTTTTAATTTGAAAAACACAACCGGAAGCAGTTTATTTTACGTCTGTAGGCTTGACACTAGTTTGTCCGGAGCATCACAACATTGTCCTGACGCTTTGTTCGAAGGACAGAAAGCATCGCACTTGTCTTCGATGAAGGTAAATATACGGATTAATAATATTGAAATTACATGAATTCGATAGTTACGTTGCTGAAATAGATATCATTTTAGCAAGCTGTCAAATAAAACGCTACATCCTCGGCGAGGTCCGTAAATGTGTCATCCGAGTCACCCCTCGTCTGTGTTTTTACCTATAAAACAGCACTTTTTAAAATGAATCTTGTCATATTTTTATCTTTGCATATTGTATATACTATACAGTCGCCTAATATAATGTGCAACAGTGTGTTTTTATGTAATATCTTGATGCTCGGGCCTGCACTGTTTACAAACATGTGCGACATTTTCACGCTTTTTCAGTGATTCTTTTTCGGAATCATCTTTAAAAGCTTTGCCTTTTTCTTTGATCAGTCCTCTCCATTGTCGGTCACCTTGATTGATATGATGCCAAGGCAAATACTGCCGCCCATCCCGGGCACAGGCCTCGACCATCCACCGGCTCATCTATCCATTTGTAGCTTAAAATAGACACGTAAAAAAAAGCCTGGATAAGCGAAATTATTATATCCGGATGCTTTCATTTAGTATTTTCTTTACTTTCACCTCTATGCATTTTGCAAACGAAGCATTTGAAAGGATGTGTGAATATTGGTGCATTGCAGTCTGTGTATAAGGCGGAAGGGAAGAGAGGATGGGTGAGAGAGAGAGAGAGAGAGGGAGAGGAGAACAGGTGCACTTCCTCCATGAAAGCAGGAACAGAGAAAAAGTCACGATGTTGCACAATTGCCTCCTCTGTCCTGCTGCAACGGTCTCCTTTACAGCTGCTCAATATTCAGACCTGCAGGAAAGGAAGTGACTATTTACTGGGCCGGGCTCTGTCTACAACCTGATGTGGAACTTTCCAGATATTGTTAATCCAAGCAGTTTGAATATTGTCCTTTTCCTCTACATCAGGGGTCAATTGAGGATGTTGTCCTGTAATGTTTGATGTTGACATCATCACCTCACTCCGAGTGAATGTCTCCTGGGCAGAGCAGCTCTGTCATGTGACAGCGTCTCACTTTAATTGGCTTTACCGGTCAATGAGCTGCTGCGTCACTGTCCAGCTCGGAGGAATCCTCTTTTAGTAATCTGGGTTATTCATACTCTCACACACACCTTTCCGTCTCGCCTTACTACCCAAGGGTTACGTAAGGTTATTATGAAACTGTAAACTATTGTTTAGCCCTTGACTTCTTTAAAACTGTAGAGAAAGGGAGCACTGCGGGAAAGAGAAACCTACTTTCTTTTTTATCTTATCGTTCTTTTTGTTGTCCTCCCGTACATGACCTTGTGTGAATGGTGAGAATTTCAAGCAGTACAAGACGTGAAAAACAAAACGCACACACAGAAAAAACCAGTCTCCTTTCCCCAATAACGTCCTTCTTGTAACATTTGTCTGCCATGTCTTTTTCCTTCCCCCACAGTGCGTATGAAACCAGGCTATGTCCACAATGGTTTATCCTCGTGAAGAAGCCCTGGAGCGCCTGAGCCAGGATGAGATCGTCCTCAACACCAAGGCCGTCATGCAGGGCCTGGAGACGCTGCGCGGCGAACACGCCCAGATCCTCAACTCGCTGCTGGACTGCGCCCAGCCCCCCGCCGCGCAGGAGAAATCCGGCCTGCTGCGCAAGAGTCTGGAGGCCATCGAGCTGGGCCTGGGAGAGGCACAGGTAACACGATACTGAGCCAGGTTCAGGTTATTTATCTGTACGCGTAGGTAGGTTTGGTTTGCAGATAAAACACAAGGGATCCTTTATGACGCACATTCTAAAACCAGACAGATAAATCCCTACAAAACATACCCCCTTCTAAAGCCACAAGCACAAACATGAGCAATCCACAAAGTTAATAAATAAATAGGCATTGCTTCCATAGGCGTCTGTGTGACACCGAATAAAGCTTTCTGACTCTTGATGGACAAGTCTTCACGCATCAGGGGAGTCCTTACAGTAATTAAGTCAAAATAATCCACAGTGTGTAAAAGTCCCATTTTTGTCAAAGGTGATCATCGCCCTGTCGAGCCACCTGAGCGCCGTGGAGTCGGAGAAGCAGAAGCTGCGGGCTCAGGTGCGCCGGCTCTGCCAGGAGAACCAGTGGCTGCGGGACGAGCTGGCCGGGACGCAGCACAAACTGCAGCGCAGCGAGCAGAGCGTGGCGCAGCTGGAGGAGGAGAAGAAGCACCTGGTGTTCATGAACCAGATCAAGAAGTTTGACGATGACGTGTCTCCGTCGGAGGAGAAGAACCAGAGCTCTGGCGGGGGAGGAAGTGGAGGAGACACTTCGAAGGACAGTCTGGACGACTTGTTCCCCAACGATGACGACCAGGGGCCAGGTATGTGCTTTAGGAGATGCTAACAAGGTGTATAGGCTGTGAGTAATGCTTATTCTCCTTATATATGAATCTACACATTGTTTTTCCTCAAACTCAAGATTCCATAATGCTTTGAAAGTCTGACCACGCGTTTAAAACCCACAAATATTCCATTTGCTGTCAGACAACACGCAAGGAAGGAGCCAATCCTCCTCTGTCAGAAGCTGGAAGCAGCAAATATTCAGCTTTATTTTGCCTGAAAAGTCACTTATCAATTAAATCGATTATTTTAATCCTTTAAATGAAATATTTTTTCATGGAATTAATCATTTAGCTGACTCGTTGTTTCAACTCAAGGTAATAGTGCAATAATATGTGAAAGGGGAGCCTGGAGGAGCTATTTAGCCTCAAAGTCAGAGCCCTTAGGAAGGAGTAAAGTGACTCGGCAGAAACGACCTCTAACATACAAAAGATTTCCATCCCAGTTTGCATGACCAGGAGCCTGACACTGGAGGAGGGTGTGTTTCAGTGGTAGACCACGGGAAGCAGAGATAATTGGTTTTGCTTCGGGCAGTCGGTCCTTTTGTATAGCGAACCTTTCTTCCATTATGAATGACCAGTCTTAAGTTAAGTCAGATCGAGGGATAGTCTCTCTGAAGAAGGTAGAAATCACATTTATATATTTACCAAAGCTACACTTGGATTTACCCCTTTTATAATTCATAGGTTTATTTAAGTTAAAGTTGTAAGATCCTTTTTATAGAGTGTAAATATGAATCTGCTTTCACATAGTTTTTCTATTCATAGAGTTACAAAATAAGAGCTGGATACAGTCCTTCCTCTCATTCACAGTCACCTCAGGCCTCTGCTGCCCTGACGCCTGAACTTTATAGTCATTTCAACTCAGGCACGAGTTGTTCTCTCAGGTTTTCACACACAGCTCCTTGTGTCAGCGGAAAACATACAGTTTAACGGTGAAACTGGGAGATAGTTTAGATAAGATAAATAAATGATTTGAAGCAGGACATGTGGTCATGTTGATGCTTCACTCAGACGGTGCGGATCAATGCACAGGTTGGTTAGCTCTCCGCTCCATTAGCCTGGGAGTAGGGCTTCCCATAATTGCCGTTTGGTCTGTTTATTTATGAAGAACTGAATAATACTTCTCAGAAATGTTGTCTCATCTTTATTCCACCTTTTATAGTTACATTACATGTTGCTCTAGTTTGGGAACTAGACATCAGGATCACAAGAGAAATGTCAGGTTCAGGAGTTGAAAGGAGACGAGGTGCTTTGAGAGCCAAACAGTCGAAGAATTAAACATTTGGAGAAGAAAACAGTTTATTTGACGGATAGGGAGACATTTAAATATCCTCTCTCCTGTCCTCACAGCCCAGCCCAGCGGAGAGGTGGCAGCTCAGCAGGGGGGCTACGAGATCCCGGCCCGCCTCAGGACGCTGCACAACCTGGTGATCCAGTACGCCTCGCAGGGCCGCTACGAGGTGGCCGTGCCGCTCTGCAAACAGGCTCTGGAGGACCTGGAGAAAACATCCGGACACGACCACCCCGATGTCGCCACCATGCTCAACATCCTGGCTCTGGTGTACAGGTGAGGAGCGGAGTGGATGTGTTTATACTGTGTATTCCACATTTACAAACGTTTCCCCATTTGGGATGAAGACGGTTTATCTGGTCTTATTTGAGAGCTTTGAGTCGTTCCGTTTGTCCTCCAGGGATCAGAACAAGTACAAAGAGGCGGCTCACCTGCTGAACGACGCGCTGGCCATCAGAGAGAAGACGCTGGGGAAGGATCACCCCGCTGTGGCCGCCACCCTCAACAACCTGGCCGTCCTGTACGGAAAGAGAGGGAAATACAAGGAGGCCGAACCTCTGTGCAAGAGAGCGCTGGAGATCAGAGAGAAGGTAAAGACCCACAGCGCCGACTCATAATGTTTTCTATACAAAGTCCACCATTTAAATAAACGATACATACTCACAAAAGCAGAGTACTTCTTGAACTAAAAGCATTCATGTAAACCTCCATGTGTGTCCAGGTGTTGGGGAAGTACCACCCAGATGTAGCCAAGCAGCTGAACAACCTGGCGCTGCTGTGTCAGAACCAGGGGAAGTACGACGAGGTGGAGTACTACTACAGGCGGGCCCTCGAGATCTACGAGTCCAAACTGGGAGCCGATGACCCCAACGTGGCCAAGACCAAAAATAACCTGGTGAGGACTCTTCAAGAGAGATTTGAACTATACATTTGATATACAGTAACTTTAATCGTATTCTGTGTTTTATTGTTGTTTCAAAGAGGATTTTGTGAATTGAAAGATTGTTCTCCTCAGGCGACGTGCTACCTGAAGCAGGGGAAGTTCAAAGACGCTGAGGCTCTGTACAAAGAGATCCTGACCAGAGCACACGAGAAGGAGTTTGGATCCGTCAACAGTGAGTAGACCGCTGAGCCTCTCTCGAGTGACACAATGACACAACCCTTGTGCTTTACTTGAAGGAAAGTTAGTCGTTCTTTAAGGAAAATGTCTGCCATAAAATGTCCACTTTGACTGAGCTAGACCTTGAACCAACTTAAATCTTTAGTTCATCTCCACCACATAATTCATCTTTAGAATTATAACCATTTTAAATGCCAAAAACTCAGTGTTTTAATGTTTTTTGGGGACATTTCCTTACCCCTCTGAGACCCACATAGGACCTTTCCGTTTTTGTAAATGTTTGTGTTTTGCCTTATAAATTGTGATTTATTTTCAGTATAATACACATAAATCAGCACAACCTCAGCTAATGATATATGTCACTCATTAGAGACGTATATACAATATATAATATATTAGCCCATACGTTTAAAAAATTACATTACATTTTGTGCTTATTTCATTAAAAATAACTGCTAACCATAACAACTATGAAAACTATGAGAGTTGCTCATTGGCGCATGAAGACAAAATGGCCCAACTTTTGAGAGAGCAAAACGTCACGAAAGTATTCATATAATCATATAATCCGTTCTTATTGTGCATCCATGGGTCAAGGTAAAACGCATGTAGTACTGAACACGTCACATGAACGTGCCGAGCGGTGTGGTCCGGTGGGTTAGATCCGCGTTCATAATGCCGAGGAAAATAACTCTCAGAATAACTGCCTAAGCATGTCTAAGGGCTATGCAAACGTTCATACTGGTAGTTTATTTAGTTTAAAATTATCCAACGATTTACAGACGTCTCTTTCCCAATGTTAGTCAATGGGAAAAAGTGTTTCCGGGCCCAGCGACCGATACAGAAGTGTAGTACCGCCGTTTGGCCACAACGAATATTTTCCTCAGAGTCCGGCGGACTTCCTGCTGGCTTGGAATAGACCTATAAAACATACAAAACGATAAGCAATGCGCCAGAATCAAAGTGAGACTATCCGCATCTTTTAAAACTTTACGCACATTTTACGCCTCTCAATGAAAAACTCAATAGAGTTGTTTATTGCCGTTTCTGTAGTTTAAGAGGAAAAACACAGCATGTCTCTGGTTATGACACTTTGAACACAACGTGATATTTGGGATCGTGTACGGCCCTGTGGGGCTCAGAGGGTTAAGGGGCTTTTTGCCATGAAGAATGATTGATTTCACAACAGAATATATCCATGACTATCCCCATTTCTATTCCTCTGACAAATTGCTATGTTTTGTGATTCTTGTTGTGGTCTGTGCACAGCCATGGTTCTCCCGTGGCCCTGAGGATTATTTGGGGCCATGGCAGCGTGTGGAGAGGCTTAATGTCCATGTGTCCCTCTGCTGCTCTAAGCCTATCAAACCCTTATGAGGGCCAGACAGGAATGTGGCAATGCATGGGTTTTAATTCAAGACTGTGTTATTTCCTTAAAGGTGGGGTAGGTAAGTTTCAGAAACCGCCTCGAGATACACTTTTTGTTATATTCCATGGAATGCTCTTAACATCCCGATAGCAATGAATATCTGAAGTACTTTGACAATAAATCCATACCATTTTTTCATCTGTAGAAGCCGTAATACTGTCAAAAGTACAACCAATCGGATGGCCTACCTGCCTGTCAGCCTTCCATCGGGGCACAAACTGATCTCGTGCCCTCATTGGTCATGTGCGCGTTCGTGTGTGTTGGAGGAGGGGCTCTGTGAGGAAGTGGAAGATTTTCTCCGGTTGTGTATTTTCAAATTCTAGAGATCTCGAGCCGGTTTCTCAAACGTACCTACCCCACCTTTAATATCTGGATAGAGAAGCTTCACTTTAAAATTGAGGTCATTCAAAGGGTCCTTGATATCTTTTCAGCCATGTGTTATGTTCCTCATTTGTTTTGTTTCTGCTCTCACCTTGTAAAGTGAATCCTGTCCGCCGTCAAAGAACATTTCTGATATTCTTTGGTCCTCATTTTGCAGATGACAACAAACCAATCTGGATGCACGCAGAGGAGAGAGAGGAGAGCAAGGTCAGTGATAAACGTTGATGTTTTCCGTTCCTCCCCGGGTCTGGCAGGCAGGTTAATACAGAAAGGGACTGATCAGCGTAATGAGGGAGAACAGCAGACTATAAACATTACAACAGGGACATGTTTTACAGGCTTTGATGGTGTAATGTTTCAAACATGACTTCTCTGCCTTTTTGTATCTTTATCTTCCTCTTGTTTTTCTCTCTCTCAGGGTAAACGTAAGGACTCGGGCCCGTATGTAGAGTATGGCAGCTGGTACAAGGCCTGCAAGGTGGACAGGTGAGTCAACGTTTAAATTCAGTGGGAACATTCAAACAATCATGAAGAAAATAACAATTATTTATGATAAAACTTTGAAATACAGTTGAGTTGAAATGGTCTTTGGAGTACTTGTGGTTGTCTGACTTAACTGAATCCGTCTTGATATGACCAGGCTGTAAATGTGTTCAAATATAGTACAAATCTACTCCGTGTACCAGGAGAACAAAAGTCAAACTCAAACCAATTTGAGTTTAACAGTTCATTAAAAATGTAATCTCGTTGAGAAAAATAATGATTTGTTTGAAAATGTCATTGGCTTTATTGACAAAGATGCTAAATTGAAGATAAATACAAGCGATTAAACAAGTGAATAAATAAATAACATTGTTTTTTTGTGTGCGTTTTCTTTCTCAGCCCCACAGTGAACACAACCCTGAAAAGCTTGGGGGCTCTGTACCGTCGCCAGGGCAAACTGGAGGCGGCCGAAACTCTGGAGGAGTGTGCCAGCAAGACCCGTAAACAGGTACACACACACACACACACACACACACACACACACAGACTGCTGAGTTACTGCTGTTAGATTAGTCGTCTGGGCCCTTTCAGTTGAGAAGCCTGATTAGTGAACAGGCGTCCAGCGGAGATTTATACGCCCATAAAGTATGATTTACAGATCAGTCATGGAGCTAATGTGTGTACATTGTAATAAAGACCTGCTGTGCGGCCATTGTGTGAAGAAGCTGTACTTTTCTGTCTGATCTTTGTGTTTTCGTGTCTCTGTCTTTCAGGGAATCGATGCCATTAACCAGAGTAAGGTGGTGGAGCTGTTGAAGGACGGGGGGGGCGGAGGGGGGGACAGACGACACAGCAGGGAGGGAATCAACGGGCCGCGGGGGCAGAGCGAGGGCGATGACTCCGCCGAGTGGAACGGGGTCAGTGTATGGACACTAATTGATAACTGTAACACTCATCCATGTTTTAATAAGATCATGGTGTATAGGACACGATCAACACGAGTCATATTAAATGTACAAGTGTCAAAGCGGTGATCAAACATGAGAAGGGAGCCAGAGGAAGTGTGCTTAATATTCCATGTGTCCAGTAAATGCTGACTTGGTGTTCTGCTGCATGTTCCCTTCAGGACGGGAACGGGTCTCTGCGGCGCAGCGGCTCCTTCGGGAAGATCCGTGACGCCCTGCGGAGGAGCAGCGAGATGCTGGTGAAGAAGCTGCAGGGGAGCGGGCCTCAGGAGCCACGGAACCCGGGGTAACGTCACACTCACTGCGAACACGTGGACACAGTCAGCTGTTAGGAGTTGGGCTGTAACAAATGCTAATGATGATTTTGTTCATTAAAATGTAACATTCCCAAAAGTAATGCAGAGCCCAGGACGAATAGCTACTTCAATGTTGCAGCGAATGGGGATCCAAACACAAGCCGTCTTTTCAAATCGTTTTTTTGTCCGACAATTTCCAATGAGATTTAAAGGTCATGTTATTATTGGTTATTTTAAGGTCAACATATTTGGACCTCCTCTATGAGCTAAAGAAGGGAGTGGGCGTGGCTGAAAGCTTTAGAAAAATGTAAAAATGTTACTTTGACTTATCTTTAAAAATCATAATGTGACGTATTTCTGAATTTAAGAAAAGTATTGGAGCGTGTTACAATGACTGACATCAGATGAGATCTCTGAAAACTGTAAGTCAGGAGTCTTGCGAAGGAGTAAATCAACTACTGGTTGTTTTTCTCAGACATCATTCTGACATGTTTAAATGCTTTAGGCTAATTATTTGATGTCTTGCTTTCCTCAGAATGAAGAGAGCAAGCTCCCTCAACTTCCTCAACAAGAGCACTGAGGAGACCACACAGGTACGAAGTTCAATTATCCCCAAAATGTAAAAATATAATATAGTAATTACCTGACGATGTCCAACAGAAGTTATAACATTTACTGTTCTGTTTTTAGGACGCCCCCCCCGGCCTCTCGGACTGCAGGGGACTCAGCTCCAGCAACGTGGACCTATCCAGACGCAGCTCCCTGATTGGCTAGGCCGAGAGAGGAGGCGGGACTGAGGAGAGGCTGTTTGCAGCTTGGTTTGATCCACACTCTAAAGCGAGATCAGACACTTGCACCTGCAGCATATTTTTTAAAGAACACTGAGAGAGAAAACACCACCTCACGTAGCGTCATCCTGTTTAGACACGGTCGCGGCTTCGCTGTACAAAACGCTGCCATCAATCACTGAAGAGAATATTTAGATACACATTAATCAGCATGCTGCTTACTAGAAGGTGGAATGTCTGCACCTGAACGCATCGTGTTTTAGCACCGTGGCGTATATCCACATCGTGATGGGTCCCGTGTTTAGTGTGCAGACACTCGTAGGCTAAATGTACTCCGGTTCCAGTTCAGAGAGGAGCGGTTGCACTCTGTATATCTCACCAGTAGCATGGAGTATCTCCCGATTGCTTACCGCCCATTCCATGCATATCACAGACGGTCCAAATGGTACCGTCCGCTTTGATTTAAACGAGCAGAGGTATTTAAGAAGATTTTTCAAAATTAGCACTAACCATGTAAACCTCACTGTTTGCCTTTTCTTGTTGTTTTATGTATATACAGTTTTAAATTATTTGATGTTTCTTTCCTTGTAAATAGTGCACTTTTTTTTTGGTTTTCACTTTATTGGGTCTAAGAAAATACTTCTTATCTAAAAGTGGGAGGACTGGAAAACAAAGAAATATGAAAAGTTCCTAAAAAGTACCTCAATCTCTGAATTCTGCTGACTCATGGTTCAGTTTAGTCGTAATGCACTTTGAGCCCCTACGGCGCCCTCTGCTGGTCATGTGTATATCAGTCATTCTTTAAACTTTGATATATGATAAAGTGTCAGAAAGTTCATTTGAAATTAT
Source organism: Champsocephalus esox (assembly GCA_036324585.1). Lineage (NCBI taxonomy): Eukaryota > Metazoa > Chordata > Actinopteri > Perciformes > Channichthyidae > Champsocephalus > Champsocephalus esox. The sequence goes on from CM070489.1 coordinate 7,573,128, forward strand.
ATTTACAATGTCTCCTCAATACTACCTACTGGAAAATAAGTTGAATAAAACATTAAAATCATTACTTTCAGGTCCTCACAAAACACGTCCAGGCTTACTGCCATAAGTCTGAAAGCATAATCAATGTAGGAATAAGGGTAACCATCTTCTCAAAGCTGGTGCAGTGCATCGACAGCGTGTTCGTGTCTTCCTCTTGTGAACGGTTTCCCCCTGTATCGTTTTCTACGGAACAATCCTCAGTGTGACGTGTTGCCCCTCCCGGTGATTTGTGTTTCCTGTTTTTGATCTGAGCTTTTTATGTTAAAGGTACTGATAATCATTTGAATGTTCAATTACATATCGATTGTGGGATCCGGTGGCTTTCACACCGGATGTTTGTATTGTGCTGTTTCCACCAAAAATGAGACCAATACCAAGAGAACTGTCCACAGAATGTACGCGTGTTATCATGCGAAGTCGAGTTTTGGCCTCGGCAAGTTGTGGCGCTCAACTGGGATCAGATTGTCAAGAACAACAACTTTGTTTGCTTCATTTGTACGTTTGTCTTTGTTTACTCGTAGAAAGGGAAACTCCTGACGATCCGAGTTAGATTTCTAAGACGGGAGGATGCAGGATTGTCGCATTCTGTCCACGGCGGTGCATGCACACCATCGCCAAATTCCCCAACAACCTGACACCGGCCCTTTCCCAAAATCACCTTTTGATGACGTCACATTGCTGACTCCAAGTTAATGAAAGTGCTTGATCTGTCCGCTTCTGATTGTGCGCCGTGGTGCCGGTTTTAGATCGCGATGTAGAAACGCATGAAGGAAAGAAGGCCTAAAGTAAGTGCTGAGGCAGAACAAATAAATGATATGGAAAGACGTTGCGGGAGGAAAAGTGCGTCAAATAATAATAATGTACAGAGCAATCCTTTTATGTGTGTTCACATCAGAATGATAATGTGTGGGACTAGTCTACTTCCTGACTGAAACACTGAGCAACCCTCCACCGATCCTCACGTATTCACCTCTGGGTTGGTTTGCTGGAAGCGTCTGTAATTCGTCTGATAAATATTAAGCACAATAAAACGGCCGAGAAAAAATCTAAAACTGCTATGGTTGTAAATGTTCCCCTCTAATATGTGTGGAGTTTTTACTCAGATGGCAAATGTTCTAGATCGATGGTCATGTGTGTGTGCTGTACTGCTGATGGGTGTCATTGTGAAGGCGCCAGCCCAATGTGTATTTTATCAAAAGGTTCAATAAATACAAACTCCACTTTTCAAACTGATTCTGCCTCCTTTATTTCCTATCATTTGACAATTTCAAAGTGTGTGAGTTTCACAGAATAGGGGGGGGGGCGTCTCGCGCTGTAGCTTCCTGTGTCTTCGCAGCCGAGCCCCGCAAGTAGGAAACCAAACCCACCGTGCCGAGAATCTGCAGCACAGAGAGAGGGATCAGCTGTCATCGCTGAGATACTATCCTGCTGCGGACAGATCGGAGCTCGGGACCAGGGTTACCAAGTAAGGTTACTAATGTTCAGTTTTTTCACAATTTTACATTTTAATTAACTCAAGCTTAAGAGAATTAACTCTGTCACCTGATATCTTGCTCATACTGTATATTTAGACGTGTCCTATCATGTTTTCTACACTTATAAGTATTTAATATCACATTTTAGTGGTACAAATATATTTGCTACTTGTAATGTGTCACTTACTTTGTCACTAGTGATCCCTTTTAATACAAACAGGAAGAATTTGAGGTTCTGAAAGTTGATCTGCCAAAAAAGAAATACAAATGACCTCCTCAGCTATTTTTTTTAAGCTTATTCCCAATCAAAAGTCCGTAAGGCCTCGTTTGCTTTCTTTTGAGACACGATTCAGACAATATCTGCTTTTTCTCTGTTTAACTTCGAGTTTGTCAATTTTTATGAAAGACTCCAATTCAAATCTGCACGTCATCCTTAATCTAGTTCCCATGTGTCCTCAGGATCTTCCTCCATGTCCGCAGCACCCCCCTCCAGCCCCAGCAGTGTCTCGGCCCCGGCTCTGGTCCAGTTCCAGCTCGGCCTGTTCAGGGAGGTGGTTCGAGTCCCGGCTGGAAACCTGAGCTACCGCCATGCCAGGAGGCTCGCTGCGGAGATCATCGAGCGCAAGGTGAGGTGGAGGTCTCGTGTAATGCCACTGTGCTGAAGTATATCAAGGGTAACCATGCAGTGCGTCAGACGTAGTCTACTGGACCCACATCTGCTGCCGTGGAGATTTCCAGCAGCTTCAAACTATGAAGAATAAGGTCCTGGAAAGCGTTGAATAAAAGTAGTTAATCTTAGACTGAAAATCTGCTTCAAAGAAACTCCTCCTTTGATGTTTAGGGGACGTGTTGAGGAAGTGAAGGTCACCACATGCACGATGGAGGACTGTAGGCTGCTATGTATAGTTTCTTCTCATTTCACTGAGTGAGCAGGATGTCGTGCGGGTTTCAGCTGGAGTGTAATGCACGTACTCGCAACTGATTTGACCGACGGTTAAAGCAGGTCCATTTACATTTACCATTCCCCATTGGGATGAAATCTTATCTTAAATTAGATATTTCTACGTGTAACGCAGCCAGACTCAAGATTTGATTTGACACAACATACATTCAGACCAAACTGTATTTCTAAAAACAGGACCGATCCTCTTTGTGAACATTGAAATCTGCACTCGGTCGGCTTGCAGTGAGCTGGGGTTAGATGATGCAGGTGTCGTCCTCTGGTCTTCTCGCTGCCTCACTCTCAGGGACTTTGTGGTCGACAAGAGCACAGCAAACTTTCCAACCACGGCCTTTCCCCCCCCGCTGTACACACACACACACACACTACTTTTGACTTGAGGCTTTGCTTCAGTTTCCAGGCAGCAGGTCAGCCCGTCTGAAGAGTGTGTTTCACTGCACACTAACCGACATAAAACGGCTGCATCGACACACAACGGTAGTGAAGGAAAACACATAGATGCTCTTAGTAGTATACACATTGCAATAGATGCTAAATATAACAAGTATTTAGAACGAAATATATAAAGTACATGCTAGTGACAACCATCGTCCACAGGGAGGATTAATGCACATAAGAGGAGGAGGACTCTCCAGACAGGACATAATGATATGCTGTATAGCTTTTAACACATTGTATAATTGTTTACGTTCTTGATGTTTCAGAATCCTTCAGTTCAAGTTAAACTGTGTGTGTGTGTGTGTGTGTGTGTGTGTGTGTGTGTGTGTGTGTGTGTGTGTGGTGTGTGTGTGGTGTGTGTGTGTGTGTGTGTGTGTGTGTGTGTGTGTGTGTGTGTGTGTGTGTGTGTGTGTGTGTGTGTGTGTGGTGTGTGTGTGTGTGTGTGTTGTGTGTGTGTGTGTGTGGTGTTGTGTGTGTGTGTGTGTGTGTGTGTGTGTGTGTGTGTGTGTGTGTGTTCAGGCTCCAGAGTGCAGTGTGGTCGGCCTCGGGGAAAAGGTGCTGCTCTTCAGACATGACTCCTCTTCAGAGCAGCTGCTGCAGCGCCTCGCTGACGAAGACGAGCTGCGGGACGGAGACCTCATCGAGGTCATCGTCGCAGGTGGGCGACAGCTCAGAGCCAGGAGAAAAACGTCTCTGAATTACAATTATCATTCAGTTAGTTATTAGCTGTTTTCAAGTCATTTAAATCACAAACGTTTCAAAAAGTACAATCAAAATATCCCTAACACAAAAAGGGCCAAAATACCAGACAGAAATGATTGACAGTATATCTTACAAACACATCCTGAATCTAAGAGAATGTGTGTGTTTTACAAAAACATTTATAAGCTCAACACAAATCTATCCTTAGCTTCTTAATGGTCCCAAAATATTTGTTTCTGATTGGGAGATGTTTTGTAAGATAACGTAAAGTTACATAATCTACACTTTATTTCTAGCTATCAATTTTTAATTTAAGAGAAATGGAAGCAATCCATGATTAAAAAACTTCTGTCCAAGTATTTTTGATTCCACGGGATATTTGTGAGTAGCACTCTGCCAGTGGCGTAATCGCACTTTACTATCTCTCTTTATTCCAATCTGACTCAGGATCAGCGACAGTGACTGAGATGAGGATCCGCCCCCACTCCCTGGTGGTCCACTCGTACCGGACCCCCACCTTCTGCCACCACTGTGGGGAGATGCTGTGGGGCCTCGTCCGACAGGGACTCAAATGTGACGGTAAGCCACGCCCCCTGCTGAGTCAGGTCCAAAACTAACCTTTTTACAGCGTGAGGAAATGTGGTGCAAGGATGTGTCTTCCAGCGTCCGATGTCAGATCCGCAGTATACAGTATAACCTGTGTGCAGGTTGTGGGTTAGACTTCCATAAGCGCTGTGCCTACCTCCTGCCCAGTGACTGCAGTCGGGCTCGTCGACAGGTCAGCACCAGCCTCTCCCTGTTGCCCCCCCGGCGGCCCCACTCACACTCCCTGTCCCACCAGGCAGGAGGCAGTCTGGAGGAGGTGAGGAACATTCTCGAGTCCTACAGAGTCACTGGAACCCTCTGAACGCATTTTACTGCTTTATTTACAGTAACAAAAGATCCTTGTTGTCGCTCTCAGGCCATTCGATAAGTCAACTATGTGAATTTGACATTCACATAGTTGACTTATTCCTGCATTTGTACTTCTTTTGCACTTTGTATGTCTTTCTCTTAAAGTATCCTAAGTATATGTATACTGCACTGTTGGGCGGATAGACACAATGATGTCAAGCCTTTGAATCTCCGCCTCTCCAGATCAGCATGACGAAGCCCTCCTCCAGACCCCCGTCCTGGGCCGAGGCCCCGGTGTGGCTGGTGGTCGGGTACGGGGACTCCAGCCCGGCTCAGGTTCCTCACACCTTCCACATCCACAGCTACACCAAGCCCACCGTGTGCCAGCACTGCCACCGGCTGCTCAGGGGGCTCTTCAGGCAGGGCCTGCAGTGCTCAGGTCAGTGGGCTGGGGCTGCCAACGGCACGGTCTAAGGACTGGGACACAGTTACAGCTGGAGTACTAAAGACAGACTGGGACACAGTTACAGCTGGAGTACTAAAGACAGACTGGGACACAGTTACAGCTGGAGTACTAAAGACAGACTGGGACACAGTTACAGCTGGAGTACTAAAGACAGACTGGGACACAGTTACAGCTGGAGTACTAAAGACAGACTGGGACACAGTTACAGCTGGAGTACTAAAGACAGACTGAGACACAGTTACAGCTGGAGTACTAAAGACAGACTGGGACACAGTTACAGCTGGAGTACTAAAGACAGACTGGGACACAGTTACAGCTGGAGTACTAAAGACAGACTGGGACACAGTTACAGCTGGAGTACTAAAGACAGACTGGGACACAGTTACAGCTGGAGTACTAAAGACAGACTGGGACACAGTTACAGCTGGAGTACTAAAGACAGACTGGGACACAGTTACAGCTGGAGTACTAAAGACAGACTGGGACACAGTTACAGCCGGAGTACTAAAGACAGACTGGGACACAGTTACAGCTGGAGTACTAAAGACAGGAGAAACTACAACTCGACAGTAATGAATAGGATATAAATCATTGACTCACTTTTTGGTTATTTACACTCTAAAATGTCCGTTTCCGCCTCAAAGAGCCGACATCACTCGACCATTTGTTGCATTATTGCACTTTAGTTTAAGCTAAATTAGCAACAGATGAATAACAAGCAGATTCCTTTGGTCAGCAGCTTCAATTTGTTTGAACATACTGTACTGCTAAACAACACGTGCATGTTGGCCTCAGAAATAGCACAGTGGTGTTCCATCTGGATACAATGCTAACATGTGTTGCATTATCTCACTTTTATCAGCAACAGAAACACAAAGAAGGGATTCCTCGGGGAAACAACAGCTTCCACAACATAAGAGAAGGATACTTAGCATCAAGTCAAGGCACTTTCAGACGCTGGTCTTCTTCAGTGGATAGAGCTAACTTAAGAAGCCTACATGAGCTTTAAAGAACGTCCACTTCAGGGATGGGTGGTGTAATATATTAAACATCATGTTGAGATGCTCTGTTCCTCGGCATCCGGGCTTTAATGAGGTTCAGAAACACTCGTGTGTAGCCATTAGTTTGATTTGAGTTACTGCCTGGGGTGTGTCCCAAAATGAAACTTCAAACAATAATACATGTTGTTGTTTCCTCCTCAGACTGCAGGTTTAACTGCCATCGGCGCTGCGAGCTGCTCGTCCCCAGAGACTGTCCCGGAGAGAGGAGGGCCGCCAACGGGGAGGGTGAGGTTTTAATGACTATATCATTTCTTTTTATCGTATTCTTTTTTTACATACTTATTTGAAATGCTTATCTCTGACTTTCATTCATGCTATAATATAACGTCAACATACTATAGGCTACTACTGCATGACGTTCTGACATCCTGGACAATGACTTTTATTTATGATATATCCAACATGCTTTATCACTTCTTTACATATTTGTCGAGATGATATACTGTGGACTATTTTCCACTATACTATGAGTGATTTCATGTAATACAAATAATCTTATTAGAAATATACTATACTATTATTTTCAGATTTTTGTCGATTATTATTTCATATTTCTGACATAGTCTTCTCAACATATTATTCTATTCTATTTCATTATTCTTCAACATACTATGCTTCCGTTAGATCACTCTTATTTGTAATGCCACTTTGAAGGTGTCCATCTTGTCTGGAATGAGTGAACACATGTGTTAACAGAAAGTGATTTTTAATCTATAGACTTAACAGATAATCACACGTTGCATCCCTAATATCTTCTGCACATGATGTACATTTCCCAGAATCCCCAGCGGTGGGTCAGAGCTGCCCTGCGGACCGGGGGGACGATGACTCAGATCTCAGCACGGTGGAAACCTCGGAGGAGGAGATGTTCGCCGACGGAGAATCCACCGCCGAGGGCCAGCGTGACGAGCAGCCGCGGGAGGCCATGAGGTCAGAGGTCACACTCTGATGATGTCATCCTGCTGGCACCAGACAGCGTCATGACAACACTCATCTCCCTGTTTTACATCAGTATCACCTCTGCATGACTCCTTCATCACGAGGAGCGTTTAGAAAGTCTTTATTTGAGTTCTTAAATCTCCTCCTCTTGTGTTCCTGCGTCAGTCCGTGCTTCAGCAGCTACATCCCCCTGATGAGGCTGGTGCAGTCGGTGCATCACAGCAAGAGGAGAGCGGGGGGGGTCCTGAGGGAGGGCTGGCTGCTGCACCACACCAACACCGACACACTGGTCAGACAGACACACACAAACACACACACACACACACTGTGGATATGTGAACTAGGGAAGTGTGTACTTGGGTCAGGACACTACAACAGAAATACACAATAAAACTCCAAGTGGCAGATACATTTGAACAATGAACCTTTTCGCATATATGACAAATATGTGTTTGTCAACATCACCTAGAAATGAGGTTTAACTGCTAACACTATTTGATGCTAGTCCAAATACAGTCGTACATAAATGTGAGCTCTAAATGAAAGCACTCTGTAACGCGTCACCGGGACCAAAGCCATTAAATCCACATTCTGTGTGTCTCTCAGAGGAAGCGTCACTACTGGGTCGTGGACTGGAAGAGCATCACTCTGTATCAGAACGAGAGCAGCACCAAGTTCTACAAGGTGCGCTGAGCGGGGATGTATTCAGTGTGAAAGAAATCAATACAAAAACAATGAATTCAAATAGATCCCTAACCCTTTGAACAATGACTTGGTGATTTATCAGTATCTCTCAAACCCTGTGTTTCTTTGAGTCTTTCCCTTTTGTAAGTTATTTAGCGATAAGAACCCCATGTGTTCCCCCTGCAGGAGATCAGTCTCTCGGAGGTGCTGCAGGTCCGAGGCCCCGCCCACCTCTCCCTGTCGCCAGGCAACAGCGGGCACACCCTGGAGGTGGAGACGGCGGCGCTGGTGTTCTGCGTGGCGGCCGGAGACGAAGCGTCCGTCTGGGAGAGCGCCATCCGGCAGGCCCTGATGCCGGTGCAGAGCAGCGTGGGGGGGGGAGCAGGGTGAGACAATATTAACCATTTTTAGCAAAACGAAACACGAGGGTAAAAACAAAGGCTCTGAATCAGCCCTGAGCACAGAACTCACGTTAAAATACCGTTATTACTTATCGGATCTGCACAAACAAGATATCGATTAGCAAGCTGAGATTCCACAGGTTCCAGACATATAAGTCTCATCACTGAGCGATCAGAACTCCCGGCGAAACGACAAACAAAATAATTAGCTTTACGGAGCCAACACTTCTTACCTTTGTTGTTTTCTGATCAAAAGTTGCGTTCAATGGCATTAAAAGGAGAAAGACGCGACTGAAGGTTGATCCAATGTGTCAAAAGTCACTTGCTTTGCATCAATCTCGATACAGGCTACTTATTATATGTTATAGTTTGGATTGCTGAAGCTTTCAGTCTACCTCCATCATCCAAGGGTGGTTTTCACGTACATTCTTTACTATGTTCAATCTGAATTTACTTTAAAATAAAAACATCTATATCGATTCTGACTTTTCTAAATCCAACTCACAGGTGTATCATTGCTTTGAGAACATAAATGATTAATTTACCCCTTTTAGAAGAGAAGATATAGTCATTTGTTCTGGGAAAGTCCTTCTCGGGCCTGAAAAACAGGCTCGGGCTTAACAGGTTAAAATATGATTTCTAAAGAGCCAGAGAACAAAGGGATAACTTCTTAAATATATTGTTTCTGTGATTACAGATAATGATTCCCGAAGAGACAGCATGGTAAGGAACAACTTGTATACTTCAGAATTTTTATTATTTGTAATTAATCACAGTGAATTCATGGTTCAAACCTGTGTGTGTGTGTGTGTGTGTGTGTGTGTGTGTGTGTGTGTGTGTGTGTGTGTGTGTGTGTGTGTGTGTGTGTGTGTGTGTGTGTGTGTGTGTGTGTGTGTGTGTGTGTGTGTGTGTGTGTGTGTGTGGTGTGTGTGTGTGTGTGTGTGTGTGTGTGTGTGTGTGTGTGTGTGTGTGTGTGTGTGTGTGTGTGTGTGTGTGTGTGTGTGTGTGTGTGTGTGTGTGTGTGTGTGTGTGTGTGTGTGTGTGTGTGTGTGTGTGTGTGTGTAGGACATCAGCTCGGTGTATCAGATCTCCACAGACGAGGTTCTGGGCTCGGGACAGTTTGGAGTCGTTTACAAAGGTGATTGAAGGATCACAGGCTTTAAAGTATTGCTATTTAATTTACTAAAACTCCCGTCACGTAATATTGACTAACTAGAGAAACATGTAATAGTTATTATTTTCTAGAATGATTTCCATGGAAGACTTATTTTAAACTCTTTTGAAAAGATTAAAAGTTATATAAGTGACTTATTTCTCCCTCCTCAGGCACTCACAGGATGTCGGGTCGGCCGGTCGCCATCAAAGTCATCGACAAGACGCGTTTCCCCGTCAGACAGGAGACGCAGCTGAGGAACGAGGTGGCCATCCTGCAGGTACTGAGGCTGCTGCACTCTGAGGTCAGCATCACATCATCTGCAGTGTCCTCTAGTGTGTGTGTGTGTGTGTGTGTGTGTGTGTGTGTGTGTGTGTGTGTGTGTGTGTGTGTGTGTGTGTGTGTGTGTGTGTGTGTGTGTGTGTGTGTGTGTGTGTGTGTGTGTCTCCAGAATCTGTCCCACCTGGGCGTGGTCCTGCTGGAGGGGATGTTTGAGACGGTGGAGTACGTGTTTGTGGTCATGGAGAAGCTCCATGGAGACATGCTGGAGATGATCCTGTCCAGTGAGAGAGGCCGGCTCCCTGAACGCAACACCCGCTTCCTCGTCACCCAGGTAACAACCATCACCCGCTTCCTCGTCACCCAGGTAACAACCATCACCCATCTATACAAGGAGGCGTTTTTAGAATTATACTCATTTATGGTATCTTGAAAGACAGCTGTTCCCAACCTAAAGAAAAGGACCTGATGGGGTTAAAAAAGTCATTAGATGGTTAATAAAAAGTGTGTGTGTGTGTTTTTCAGATCCTGGAGGCGCTGCGGTATCTGCACCTCAAACACATCGCTCACTGCGACCTGAAACCAGAGAACGTGCTGCTGGCCTCTGCAGACCCCTTCCCTCAGGTGCCACTTCCTGACTGCTTTCTTCAGTGTTTCAGACTGCCTCGTCTCTCCATCTCGTCTCATCCTCTCTCTCTCTCTCTGTGTGTTTCAGGTGAAGCTGTGTGACTTCGGCTTCGCCCGGATCATCGGAGAGAAGTCGTTCCGCCGCTCGGTGGTGGGAACGCCGGCCTACCTCGCCCCGGAGGTGATCAGCAGCAGCGGGTACAACCGCTCTCTGGACATGTGGTCTGTGGGCGTCATCACGTACGTGAGCCTGAGCGGCACCTTCCCCTTCAACGAGGACGAGGACATCCGCCAGCAGATCACCAACGCAGCCTTCATGTATCCACGGCAACCCTGGACCTCCATCTCATTGGAGGGTGGGTCGACTTTATTTTGTATTATGAATATTTGTTCTTTAAGGACAGGGATATTAGACTTGTAGTCGGTTAACCAATGTCTGTAATGCAGGACGTATATATTCAGCTGTATGCTTTTGTTTTCCCTCTCAATGTCTAACTTGTAATGCTCCTGTTGTCCACTGGGTGACAGCAGTGGTCAGATTTTAATCCACTGTTTGATTAAATCGTCTGTATGTCATTCTCTCTCCAGCGGTGAGTCTGATCAACAACCTGCTGCAGGTGTCGGTCAGGCGCAGGTTCAGTGTGGGCAAAGCTCTGGGACACCCCTGGCTGCAGGTAGCCTATATGTATAGTCTGATATGAGCAGTATTATAAGGAGATGAGTTTTGTGAGGAAGCTGCTGTAGTGTTCATGAATACCCCTCCTTCTGTTAGACAAGTGTAGGACTGCATGACGCTTTAATGTCATTTAACTATACCACATCTGACCTCTGATTGGTCTAATATTGTGTCCCCCTTCATGTCCCGCCCTCCTGCAGGACTTCCAGCTGTGGTGTGACCTGCGTGCCTTTGAGCAGACGATGGGCTGCAGGTATCTGACGCACTGCGGGGACGAGGAGCGCTGGATTCGCTTCACCAAGGAGAGAGGCCTGGACTTCCCCCCCCACCTCTGCTGGGACCCCGACATGTGACTACGTACTCAAGGTAGGACAGGTGTATTATCTTTAACTTAGTATAGTTCCTTTAGCAGATCATTATTCCTATATATTAGTTAGTGTGAAAAAACAACACAACTGCACTTTAGTAATATAATTGTTCTTTTTTATTCCAAGGTGAGTAGTTTTAATTTAAAGTGTGTCGGTGAGTTTCTATGGATGGGTTAGGGAGGAGAATGAGCACAGGTGAAATGATCTCCGTCATACATACAGAGCAGCCTCTCAATGGAAAACCCTATTGGCTCCACATACACTTTAGATTCTCCTTCTCGTGTCCTTCACGTCCCCACACCTCTCCGTGCCCCCCACACTACATTTTGAGAGGTTTGTGGGATCAATCTGTCTTCATTCTTAAGTCAGTCCCCTTCCCTGTCTATTACCCACAGTGCTTTGCTCTCTGAATCCTGGGCCCACCCCCTCCCTGCTGACCTGCACGGCAGTAACTCTTCAGGTCAGCAGTTTGTATGAGACTGACTTTGTAACCTTTGTTTCAGGCTCCTGAGGAAACGGTTTGTGACGACGGTGAGTTTCACAGACAGCTTTCTAAACGTCAACATTGCATGCACAACACACAACCAGCCAGCTTGTTTTTTGAATCACGATTCCTTCTTTAATTAACCTTCTACAAATATGTCATCTGAGAGAGAGCGGGGAGAGCAGGAGGCTTTGCTCAAAGTAACAGCTCTTTAGTCCTGACCGACTCCCGCCTCGTACCGTCTGTTACGTCTCCTACAGGCAGGTACGGTCATATGTGCAAGACCCGCACTCTGACCGGGTGGAGCTGGCCAGTCCAAACCGCTTCTAAGATCTGAGCAAAGCCTTCCACTCTCCCCCTCTCGGGGCAGTGTTCTTGGGTGTGGAGGGAGGGACGGGGGGGAAGGGGAAGAAAGTTAAGGTTTGAAAGAGGAGGGACGGTGGTAGGGGGTTTAAATGGCTCTCTCCACACAGGAGAGATATCTGGGAAGGAGGGTGAGGGGGAGTTTTATAAGTCGCTCTCCCCGTAGAGGGCGCTGGAGAAGGAGATGTAGTCCAGGGCTCCGGTGGCGCCGTCCCCCCCCGATGTACCTGGTCATGCGGCTGATGCAGTACTCGGCCTGATCTGGGGGCAGCTCCCTGCGCAGCTCGTCCACCGTGATGTAGTTCTGTGGGGGGAGAGGGGGGGGGTTATTATAATGCAGACAAGGGTCTATTTTATATACTGTAAGTGTAGCCACATATAGTCGAGATGCCAGTGTTGAGTACCCTAACGTTATGTTGGGTTACTGTTGTCCACATAGGCGAATAAACCCTTCTGTACATTTGGGCATTCAACTAGACTGTATTGAAACTGCCTGTGTAGCATGTGGCTAAGCTAACAGTCTGTGTGCTTACCTTGTCTGAGGCCAGGATCTTGAAGGAGGCCATGACCTGTTCTGCGGTGTCGGTCTCGGCGGTCTCGCGGGTCATGAAGTCGATGAAGGCCTGGAAGGTCACCACGCCCGTGTTGTTGGGGTCCACCAGAGTCATGATGCGAGCAAACTCCACCTCACCCTGTCAGAGAGCACCAGTTCATAACTCGTATCACTGTAGTGACCTCAGGTCACAGGTCTGAGACATGCTGCACTCACCAGATCGTAACCCATGGAGATGAGGCAGGCACGGAAGTCGTCTGGATCCATCATGCCGTTCCTCTTCTGCAAGAGACAGAAAGTATTAGTTTAGATAATAGCTCACACATTGTTAGTATGCCTGTGTTAATGAAGCGTCACCCTGTCGAAGTGGTTGAAGGAGGCCCTGAACTCGTTGAGCTGCTCCTGGCTGATGCCCTTGGCGTCGCGGGTCAGGATCTGGTTCTCCACCTCGTTGATGGTTCTGGCGATGGTGGTGAGCAGCTGTTCCCAGCCCACACGCACATGCTGAGCAGGAGGAGAGAAGACAGGACTTTAATAAAGGGTTAAAACGTGTGATGTCGCTGGTCGTCATGGCAGCAGTGTACCTCCATGGTGTAGTTGGTGTGCTTGTTGTCGAAGATGAGGGACTCCTGGCTCAGCTGGTGGTCTCCCTCCAGCTTGTCGATGTTGGATTTGTAGTTGATGATGTTCCCCTCGTACTGCTTCAGGCTGTTCATCTGTTCCTCCAGGGAGCCCGCGATGTCCACGGACACGTGGCTGATCTCCTGCGGTCAAATGTATTCATGTTCTGCAGGTAGATCTATTTGTTATGCAACTCCAAACACTGTTGACTTGTCTGAATTGCCTTTTCAAACGTACATTACTACTTTTCTACCATGGTGAACATTATATTAGAAAATGTCCTATAATAAAGACATCTTTGTTAATCTGCCTCTGTTGTATATTCTCAAGTTAAAGTGTCGTGTCACTCTACCTCCATCTTGGTTTGGATCCAGGGCCCGATGATGTTGGCCTGCGCGGCGAACTGGCGCCTCAGCCTCTCGTTGGCCTGCTGCCTGGCCACCTCCTCCTGGAGCATTTGGTCTCTGAGGGGAACCAGGTGCTTCACCTGCCGGCGGAGAAATCAAACGCACCAACGTCACAAACGCTTCTTTTAACGGCAAAAGAGAGGCCAATATATTAAAAACATGCAACCACTGTAACGCTGTGGTGCTAGATTAGCTTTTCCTTGACTTTTTAGCTAAAACTAAGTCGGTGGAAGCCGAGTACCAGTATCAGCTTGATACACAATGAATCAACTAGTTGGGTTTTGATGGAAGCTTTAAGGCCGCAGTATTCAGAGCCGCTGGATGTACCATCTCTGACCTGCACTGCATGCACTGAACTTCTGAGCCAGTGGCCGAATGCAGCACACAGAGCGATCTGGGCTCGGTTGACATGACGTCAACTTTAACCGATTCTTAATAACGTTAATGTTAGATTTCCTACGAAGACTCTTGGGTGTGGTTGATGTGACTCACCGCGTCCCACTTGGAGCTGATGTCCTGGGGGGAGAGGTTGGTGTAGGGGTTGATTCCGGACAGCTTGATGCTGTAGGTCTGGGCGATCTTCAGGATCTCGTTGTGGATCCCCATGGTGGCCATGCGCTCCTTGTCGGCCTCGGGCAGAGTGGCTTTGAACTGGTCGTGAGCGGTGATCAGACTCTGGGGGGGGGGTCACAGTCAGAGTTTTACTTCTGTTATATATTTGAACGTCCTGGAGGACAACAGTCAGCTCCCCATCATGGTGTAATCAACATTAAGGAAGTATCGTACCTGGATCTCCTCGATGCTGTGGACGATGAACATGTCCTGCAGGTCCTCCATGGCTCCGTCCATCCAGTTGTTGAAAGGCGCCGCCCTCTTGGCGAACTCCAGGTACAGCTGGTCGATGGTCTCCCACAGCTTCTCCACACGCTACACACACACACACAAAAGAAGACCGTTATTAGCAAGATAACAGGTGTGGACATCTATTAAACTGAATAGCTGTTATTCTACGGATGATCTGGCTGTTGATATTTCATTGTGTGGGGCTGTACCTCCAGGGCGTCCCTTCTCTTCTGGGTCAGGGTGCCCAGGTTGTCCCACTGGTCACAGATGCCCTGGCAGCGAGCGTTCACTGAGGCGGCATCGTGGTAATCCAGCTCGCTGCAGGACACACAGCATTAGTAATCATCGATATACCCGTAACAAACACGCCATCAAAGCAGAATATTTAGAATAGTCCGGTTCCTTCGATTCATTTCTCAGCATGAATGACTGTTAATGTAACCAATATAAAAAGGCACTTTATATTCCAAACTGACTTGCTGTGAGATTTTGTTTTAATTATCAGGAGAGATAAAAAGGAAGGAAACATTTAGAAGTAAACAAAATATCTTCTTTGTTGCATTTTATAAATAACTGCCACCATCTTAAAGACTCCCAAGCAACACTCCCAAGTAGCTGTAACTAACATTTGGATACTTGGTGCCACACTTATACCATGTTTAGAATTGATTTATACTTTTAATCTCACCCTGGATTCAACTGCTCAAACGTTGGTCTTTGTCCGAATTAAAGACGGAGAAACCTACATTTGGACGACTTGTACTCCCTTTGTTAAAATATGTCGTACTCCGTCTTCAAACTAAAGCAGAAGGATATCAGCTCAGAAGGATATCAGCTGTTCTGTAATGACACCACTTCCTGTTGATTGTATGTATTATTAAATGTGTGGGAGCGCCAGGGTCTGATAGGAACGGAGAATCCTTCAAACACGGGAAAGGCTTCCAGCTTCATCTTCCTGTACTATCGATGACCTGACCACGAGGACGCCATGGTCACTTTCGATACAGGGGACAACGACTTTGCTTTTGAGTAACATATCTTCTTCAGAAGTAATGATGTGTGGCACGTATACGTATTCCGCATTATGTTGCCGAACACTGCATCGCATCAAAGAGATGCTATCCGAACGGTCTGTGAGGAATCTGGAGAAAGTGAGATCAGAGGTTTCTGCTCTTTCATCTTGTTATCCCTCATTAATATGCTTCCCACTCTTTTCTACTGTTGTGGTCACATCGCCCGCTCTCACATATCTCTCCCAACACCACAATTAGTAGTCCTGAAAGTCTTCCGTCGCTTCCTGCTCCTGTCATCCTACACGTCCCTGCATCTCCCTCCGAGTGTAGCACTGTGAACCCGGACATGTCGAGTAGCACAACGTGTTACGTTAGAAACGTTTACCATAACGTCCCCGGCACGTAGAAACTGCTGGATGCCAACTTGCATATTTTGAGCATTGTTCGGACACTGAAGTGGCGTTAGCGGCAGTTGAAGACGCTGAATCCATTTCTGGCTGATTTTAGATCAGTCCAAAACCGTCCAAGCCACGTTTTAACTATTATCTGCATGGGCTAGAATTCGGATTAACGAAACGTATGCTGAATGTGCAAATTGCCCAACGTATGCAAGTTAGCATCCGGCAGTTACATTAGACTTTGGGTCTCTGGGACGACGAGCTGGCCAATCAACTACTCGAGTTCCCTGTGTGACTCTCTCTCTCTCTCTCTCTCCCGGCCTCTTACTTGAGCTCCTGGGCAATGGCAGCGATCTGCTCCACGCGGTCCTGGTGGGCGGCGAGGTCGCTCTCGAACGCCTCGTGCTTCCTCATCAGAGCTCTGATCTCCATCAGGGAGGCCGACTCGTAGTCCTTCTGGGAGAGCAGCTCCTCCTTGCCTGGAACCCACATGTGGTTTATTATCCTCATGAATAGCAACACCGATTTTTGATGGCGAACCATGGCAACACTTTTTAATATATATTCATGATATTTTTAACATAAAATACTATGTCGTATTTCAGATATTTTCATTACTTAACTTTTTTCAGATATTTCGAAATGACTTTTTCCATATTTTCAACTGAAGTTGCTAATTTATTTTCTCCATGTTTTCTTGGAACTTTTGTTGACACTATGCGATGAGTTTCTTATATTTTTCCACAGGATGAACTGCGTCTTTTCACAATATTTGTACATATGACATCTTTCAATAAACTATACAATGACTTCCACAATGTGTCCGACGCAGAGCAGCATCGTAGCCAGGCAGTGTAATGATCTATGCATGTCGGGCCCCTGGAGCTCCGTCTGGCTTCCTGTGGCCCTACCTCCGGTCCAGGACTCGTGCATGGAGCACTTCTGCTTGAACTTCTCAGCCAGGTGGTCGAGTCTCTCCAGGCGGCGGATCTCCGTCAGCAGCCACTCCTCGTAGCCCTTCTCCACCCCCTCCAGCCCCTTCCAGGCGTTGGCAATATCCTGCAGGAGAGAGAGGCTCTATCATCGCTGCACACTGAGAGCAGGGACCTGCAGAGGTTCTGCTGACACTTATTGGAGGGAATGAAGTGTCAGAATGTAAATAATGAAGCCTTGAGAACACTTTCATATCTATGTCGATGTGGGAGAATTTGAAATGAGTGAAGTGTGAGTATGCGGCATTATTAGGAAACGAAGTGAAGCTTCTATTGCCCGACTTCAGTATTCCCTTTCTTTCTCGTGCATTTCTCCATCCTTCTTATTTTAGTTTGAGTGAGCAGTTTGTATCTGAAGTGTAGAGAACATTCGTATACGAGTTATCTTAAAACAGAAGGTGTGAAAGATTTGACAGGCTTTAGGGGAAGCAAAGCAACATGGGAAGTAGGAACCCTTCAAAGACCCTCCGTGCTCACCGACACCATCTTGCCCTCGGAGGGCATGAAGGCGGGCCTGTTGCTCAGCCTCAGCTTGGTCTGCAGGGTGTTGAAGTTGATCTCCAGCTGGCACTTCTCCTGCACGCGGGGCGGCTTGTGGATGCGACGGTAGTCACGGAAATCCTCCAGCTTCTGCTGCATGGCGCGCATCGTCTGCTCCGCCGTGCGGTTCTCCAGCCAGGGGATGGTGCGGCGGATCCACTCCAGCAGCTGGGGGGACACGTGGCCGTTATTAATGTCTCTTACGTTTTATATCCTGGACCTTTTGTATTATTTAAACAAGGTCAAATACTTAAGTTAATTTATCTTTAGGTGGTGTATTTGTATATGTACGAGCACTCAAGGCTGAGTTGTGGTAAAAGTCTTATTTAAATATCAAGGACATTGTTGCCGGTTTCACAAACACATATGTGATGAAAGTCTTCAGATACCTACCTGTTGGAACTACTTCAGAATGTGTTGGTATTGCCTTTAATGTCAGCATTTCTGTGTCTCGTCTGATCCGCTGTTTTAAACGTACACTTTCATCTCACTATCGATGTGCTCACAAAGTGTAAAGCAGCGCATCGTGGTGCTGTTAGAGAGGATGTTTTGTGGTCTCACCTCACTGGCCAGCTTCTCATACTCCTCCATCAGCTTCTCGTTCTCCTGGTTGACGGCCAGAACCTTGCAGATTCGGTTGGCAGCTGTCTCAGCCTGAGGGAGCGAGAACAATGTAATGCATCGTGTTCTGCTTTTATACAGAAATCAACGAGATCCAAGAGTGTTTTATTACAACATATTTTACAACAACATGAATATTAAATGAGATCTGACCTGCTCGGCGCCGGCGAAGGCGTGGTAGAAGCAGGACACGTAGGTCATGATGGCCTTCTCGTCGGGTTTGGGTGTGTTCACGATATCTGAGGAGGGCAATTAGCAAAGATAATATTCAAATATATAAATCTTAAGAAAGGCCATGCGTGGTGAGGAGGAAGCACGCAAATACTCACATTCATATTTTAGGAAGCAGCTTTGGGTTTTAATAAAAAAATGATATTGCTATTTATTTAACTAAGAAGGGGATTTTCTTTATTTAAACATACCTTATCTTTAAGAACAGAACATTATCATTCACTGTTTATATGTATTAGCCATTTAACCGGAGGTGAGAAAGTTCCCCACTTCAAAGGATGCTCTGAAAGTGACTCACGCATTGTTTTATGCTAATGATTGAACTTCATCGTGAAGGACCTCTCGTCCTTCGTACCATGTGGACACACACACACACACACACACACACACACACACACACACACACACACACACACACACACACACACACACACACACACACACACACACACACACACACACACACACACACACACACACCTTCAGCGTCCAGCATCTTGGGGATGTCCAGGAACTTCTCAGCCACCTCGAAGGCGGTGTTCAGGTTACCGATGGGGTCGTCCTGCAGGGAGACACGAGCACTGTCAGACAGGTAGCTCTGCACTGCTAATAGCACAAGATGGATACCACTAGGGTTCACGCTGACGACTGACACTAGACGTGTACACGGTATACACTCTATTTAACAATGTTACAAAAACGGTATTATAAGTGGTCTCATTTCCCCCTGTAGCGGTTTGAAACACTTGACTGGATGGAGGAAGTCTGCATTTCCTACGTGACGACAACAAAACGGCTCAATTAAAAAATTTAAATATTCACTTTTCAGCACATGGGAACTCTAATCCTACGGGTATGACGTTTCCTTTTTAAATCTATACTAAACTAATGTACTTGTCTGTGACTGCAAACACCAGCCAGTGGATTATATATGAATGTGAATTAGAAAATGCAGCGTTTGGCATCACAGTTGACGTGGCAACACTATGAAATAGATATCTTGCAGACACTCGGATCATAGTGCAGAACATTCTCACAGGGTGTCACTGGAAAGGCAAAGAAACGCTTCTCTTCGACCAGATGGAAACAGATGGAAACATCTTAACTCAGTACGAAGAGAGAAAACAAAGCAAATGAATCCGTGGATAAAAAGGGAAGGAAGGACAGGGCACCTTTCTCAGTTTGGAGTAGTCAATGAGGTCGGGTCTGTGTCTGTGGATGAGGGCGCACAGAGCCAGGCCGTCCTTCCAACTGAGCCGCGAGAGGAGGAAGAGGAGGAAGAGGAAGAGGGGAAGACAGTTTCAGAGAGGATTGTGAGACAAACGGAGAAGGAAAAAGGTAGGGACAAAGCAGGAACAGGAGAACACAGAGTTGGTGAAAGGTGAAGTATAAAGATGGACGCAGCGCCCTGCTGATGCCACCGTCGGGCGTCGTAGACCCACCTGATGTGGAAGTTCTGCACGTTGACGTTCCTGTAGGGGGCGGTCTTCCTCTGGCACCACAGCAGCAGACCCTCCTTAGCAGAGGTCTCTGGGAAAGCAAAGGGGGGGGGGTGGTGAGCATTGTGGCACAGATGAAGGGAAAAGAGAGGGGGCAATAGAAGGCATTTTGAGAGCCGATGTCATGGGGGAAGGGATGTGAGAAAGGGGTGGTTGTGTCTGTTCGAGTGAAGCTACAGCAGACTGTGTTTACTGCGCACGTGGAGAGAAGAGGTCAGGGAGCAAGGTCTGTTTGACAGCAGAAGATATTAAGAAGCAGGAGCAGTGAAGGGAGAGTTCTAGAGGATGACTGAGGGTCAGGACAGAGCGAACAAGGTCGCACTCTTTATACATTTACAGTGAGCCGAGCGGCCCGCCAACATGAAGGCTGGCTAGGAGGCGCGCGCGTCGTTCGGACGAGTGCGTTGCTGCCACACATCACACACGGGTAAACATACAGCTGGAACACGTGAGGGTGCAGAGCTTACTGACCATGTGACTGGTGTGAAACTCTGGTGCGAGACAAAAGGACAGTTCAGTGTATTTCTCTAAAGAGATCAACGGCCAACTTGTTCTTCCTCCACTTATCTAAAGCCAGTTGAGTAGCACTTGAAATGCTTGGCTCTATGAAACCTGATGATTCTGTTTTCCTCAAGGTTGTGTCTTCCTGGTCGAATGTACTTATTGTACGTCGCTTTGGATAAAAGCGTCAGCTAAATGTAATGTAATCAGTGTGACGTAGTGATTGACAGCACAAGAACGATCTGTGTGTGGTGCTCATGTGACCGACAGGGTGATTATCGTCAGTCAGCTCCAGTAGTGTTTGTGGAAAGGGCCTGATGTAGCAAAAATGCCCCAGAACAGTTCAAAGGAACAGTCCGACATTTTGTTAAAAGACACCCATTCCCGTTGTTGCTAGGAGTTTTCTGAGAACATGAAACCACTCTGATGGCAACACATGAAGCAAGAGCAGCTGGTTAGCGTAGCTTAGCATAAAGAATGGAAACAGAGCTAATCTACCAGCACTTCTTAAGCTCGCCTGTTAACACGTGTTTCTTAGGGTTATACGCATTTTAACAGAAACAACATGATGTAAACACACACACACACACACACACACACACACACCTTCCACAGAGATGTCCTGGATGGCAAAGCGCAGGATGATGGTCCAGATCATACCAAGAGTCATCTTCCCATTGCCGTCAGTAATTTCTGAAAAACACAAGCAGATAATCCGTCAGGGCAACAAGGACACTTGAGATAAGAGCGTGCGGCCTCTGGCTTGTGAGTCTGCTGCTGAAACAGGTTGAACAGTCCGCCCTGAGGCTGCTGCTGAGGACACGAACTGAACTCCACGCGGCCTCAGGGCTCAGAGATATTCTTGACTGCAATTAGAGACGAGAACAAACTGGAAGTCACATGAAAACTGTCTGAGTGGCTTTGAAGTGCTGCGGCGTGAGTGTTTTCGGAGTTTGACGTTCGACTCACTAAACTCAGCGGGTGGAAAGTTTTCAGTGAGATTTAACAGACTAAATCTGAGCGTTAAATATTCATCAGAATGTGAAAGTCGAACCTTTCGCTGCCGAAGAAACAATCCATTTCAGTTACCGTTGTTTGTTTGAATGACCCGAGGTAACACGCAACAGTATCCTCTCCTCGTCGGTCTCTTTAAGATATTCAATCATTCACCTTTGAGGCAATAACATGTTCCCACTGAGTGGTTGTATCATTTGATGATGCATCGAACAACATTAGTCCAGAAGGGCAGAAGTGATCTGATATATTAATGAACGAGTTGTCTCTGAGAGTAAAGGAAAGAATACACGACAGCTCTGGTGCTCTTATCTGAACCCCCCCGACGCTGGGACCGTCCGGAGCTCAAACATCGGTCTAAGAAATGCAAATATGCCGTGACCTTGGAATATCCATGAAGGCGATGAGAATAGGTCGCAGCGGGAGAAGAGCAGGACTCTCACCCTCAGCACCGATGGACACCAGCTTCACGCCCTTGCTGCAGATGAAGTCCAGAGCTTTGTTCACGTTGGCGATCTTGTGGAAACGCATCTTGCCTTTGTCGGGTTTGGGCAGCCTCTCGCCTACGAGAAGAGAAAACAGACCATTTAGCAGAGGCAACACTGATACGGGACGAACACTTGAGCTGGCTGCTGCTTCCTCGAGGGGAGGATGTGCTGCTTCTAACTGATGGATGTGTTCGTATACAACATGGCTGACATTTAGACAGCAGAAAATAACTGGCAGATGAATTAATAACGGCAACAGGCCTTAGTTAAAGCCTTAATGATATCATATTCAGAAGGGGGACTCGAGAGCAGGGGTGTGAAACTCAATTTCATCGCGGGCCACATCAGCATTATGGCTGCACTCAAAGGGCCGGTTGTAACTTTAAGACTATATAAAAATACATATATAAATATTTTATATATTTAAAATAATGTATTATATTACTTTATTGCCTCTGCATTGGATTATTATCGGATAGGGTAAAAGCTTCATAGATAATTACGTCTGAAAGAAGTCTAGGGCAAATAAGTGCAAGTCTCTTCACTGAGAATGTCACAATTATTTTAAAAGAAAAGCCAAATTCTGAAAAAAGTTAGTTAAATAATAAAAAAAAATCTAATGTAAGATGCATTGTGGGACATGTATGGACATCGTGCATCTTTACATCGGCCTGTAACCATATAATAAACATATTACATACTTTCAGAGCTCTTGCGGGCCACATGAAATGAAGTCACGGGCCGGATTTGGCCCCCGGGCCTTGAGTTTGACACCCCTGTTCTAGAGTATATCTGTGTATGTAAAGCTCCAAGAAAAACAGATCTGTATACACCAAGCTACTATTTAAGCTGTTTAGCTATCAATGGTCAGTCTGTGTGGACATTTCACTTCCAGGTGTCGCCTGTTCCTGTCTCTCTAGAAACTATGCCAACGAGTAAAGTTGTTACTACAGTTTAGTAAATGCTAAACTGATGGATACAACTGGGCAAAAGGCACAGATGACAAGATAATGATCTGTATCACATCAACGAAAGTGTCAGATAATCTAAAGGTGCCTTGTGTACAAAGAACCCGATAAAACCGGATTAGAACAAGTTTCCAACCAGGAAATCATCCACGGTGACTCGGTGTGTAGCCGATAAATGTGTGTGTGGGTTGATGGGATCCACCTGATATGACCTCCAGCAGCAGCATGAGTTTGAGGCCATTTTTAAAATCCTCT
Organism: Champsocephalus esox; assembly: GCA_036324585.1. Classification (NCBI taxonomy): domain Eukaryota; kingdom Metazoa; phylum Chordata; class Actinopteri; order Perciformes; family Channichthyidae; genus Champsocephalus; species Champsocephalus esox. Next base: position 7,596,082 of record CM070489.1, read on the forward strand.
TCGATGTTCTCGATCGCTGTCCCGGCTTTCCTCAAGTGGGAGTTACACCAAGCTGTGAAGGTCTGAGGGGGGGGGGAGAGAGAGAGAGAGTGTCACCTCTGACCGCACGACTAATACACACACACACACACACAGAGGGAAACATCCTGGACAAACACACACAGAATACATCTCTGTTGTCATCATACAAAGTACAACAACATTTCTTTTGACTGTGTGTTCATAAAGCGTTAGAGTAACTAAAGGCTGCAAGTAAAATAGCCATAAATATTTCTAAATTGTATGTATACAATGTACACACACACGTTTCCCCTTTTCAGAGCGGGTGAAAAATGCTTCGCCAGGCATCAACTGTCCTCCTCGATCTGTGACCTTATCATCGCTGCCGACACAGAGCGAGCGCTGAGACGCGTGCGTCAGATCGACGGCTGACTCAACGATCCCGAACACGCAAACCTGACTTCTGTTTAATGCTTTGAGTTTGTTCATTGTCTTTTTTAGAAATGCACGTCTTGTCTACGCTCGTGTCTTTGCCTCAGGCGTAGGATGACAGCTCGAGGAGATCTTATTGAGGGTTTTTTTGACACGATTAGATATTCATCTCAAACATCAGAACATGCTGATCTAAGTCAGCTGACGTGCCGAGTTATCGTGCAGTAGACTTCAAACTGAAAAGCCGTTTCTCCAGATGTATTCCTGTCACTAGGAGAACTAGTCGGCCTGAAGGTCCTGGAGTTTGCCGCTCGGCGTGACGCGTTGTGTCGAGCCGTCAGAGGTAGCGAGCAGCCGCTGCGTCTCTCGTTCATTAGGTGCTGCTGTGTGCAGCGGGCACAAAGCAGGCGGTGATGTAAATGGCTTTTAGCCGCTGAGTGCTTGCTCTGCTCTGTCTGGAAAACTGCCTAATGGCCGGCCGCGCACGTCAGGGACAATTCCATTGGTTCCATCAGGCCGCTCAATCAATCTCTGAATGTCATTTTGAGAGGCTTTCATGGTGTGTAGCGTCACATGTGAGTATGGGATGTGTGTGTTCACATTCGGCAGAGAGGGTGTGTGTAAGCGCTGCCACTGGAGACGAAACTTCGCCGGGGTTCGGAGGATGTGTGGGCGCAGAATAAGTGCATGAGCTGAATAACTAACTACAGATGATGGTGTGGGCGAGGGAGGAGAGAAAGACAGATGTATAAATTAGCAGCCGTGCACGCCGTGTGCTCCGTAGGTAAGAGCATACATTTCCATTACAGCGGAGCACATTCCAAACTAAAGGTATACGACCTTGTGCAGTGTGTGCTTAGATCTGCGTGTGTGTGTGTGTGTGTGTGTGTGTGTGTGTGTGTGTGTGTGTGTGTCCATCGCCTGCACTCGAGTGTGACCGTGGATGAGCACGGTGCACAGAGAAGCACCAGAGACAGACAGAAGAGAGATGGTGACGGGAAGAGAGGAAGGGGTGTCTGACAGAGAGACTCCATTAAAGGAGACACACTACTCTTCTCTCTGAGCACTCTTGATCTGAAACAATCCACTGATTCAAAGAAAATTAACGACATTACTCATTCAGTATTAAACTAAAGGACTGATAGTTGGAAGAAAAGCTACTACTTGGACGTTTTCTAGACAATAGACGATTTGAGAAACTTCAATATGTCTGAATACAGAATTAAATAGTTTCATATAAAGAAATGAATGGCAAGCAACTCCAAGTAGTACTGTTCAGTATCTACATTAGAAAACAAGCTAACGGTGCTCTGATTAGCTCATCGTGAGCAGGTAAGGTAAGTACTTCATTCCCATTAAAGGTCATTATTTGCATTAGTGCGTCCTTTCTTCCGCTCTCCCTCCTTAGTGTCCTCCACCTCATTGCCTTTGAATATTGTAGATGTTATTCTACTACCTGTGTGTCCTTTTAGAAATTAAACTGCCTTTTTATAGGCTGATGAAAATTAACTCTTCAACCAGTCTTCAGATTTGAACATACTAATACAACAAATCATACCATAAGAATCCGAATGTATATGCTTACATGCAAGTACATTTAGCTCACAACACGTGTTTAGGTTGTAGTATAGGTAGTGTTGCTGCAGTGGGATCTGAATAGCCGATGTTTTTTTTTATTTCTTACACAAACTTTAACAACACAAATTCCCGTCTTAATTTGCTTCAAAGTGAATTCCAGAATTGAAAAAGCCAAAGAAAGACGGTGGCAGAGAGAGACAGAAAGAGCGAGGCAGTGAAGTGGAGCGGCGAGGAGTGACAGGAATGCCCCGGCCCCGGTGTAATTTGATGTAAGGGTCTGCAGCGGAGAAGCCGGGGTCCCAGCAGGTGCTCGTCTCCTTTGCCATGCATGACCAAATTTAGACCAGCTCCTAATCCAGCTCGCACAGGCCACGGCGGAGGGGAAGGTGTAGGAAGGAGGTAGGGAGCCCAAGGAGCAGGGGGTGGGTTTATATTAGGTAGAGGGGAGGGGGACTGAAAAGAGAAGGGGGGGTCGAGGCTAAATCGGTTTGCTATGGGACACCAGCGGACAGCTGAGAAGGCAGGATTCCTGAGGTGAACTGTAAGAGTCCAAGACGGAGAGAGGGGGAGAAAGGATTGAAGAATACCACGACGTATAAAATAATAACCCGAGAAAGGGTGTGTAAAATGAGCGGGGAGAAACCTCGCCGACTTCAAAGGAGGGCTGTCAGAACGAAATCAACCAATGGCTTAAAGCTGGAGCGAGAACACATCGTTCATTATGCTTAGCGCAGCACCGCGGGACAAAGAGAAACAATTATCTGCCGTAGCCAGGAGTCCTGGAGCCGTTATCTCTGCGTGCCGTTCTCTGTGATCTCATCCTGTGGGGTTCGCTTGAATGCCTGTGGTCTGCAGAGTCCACCGGCATGAAGTCACCCCCCATCCTGGCGTCACCCCCCCCACACCCCACACCCCACACCTGTTGGTCTGGCCCGGCTCAGATCTGCCTTTTTGTACAGGTCCTCCTTGTAAAATGAGGTCATGGTGGACCAGCTGAATGCCTGTCATAACTACGCCCACCCCAGGGGAATCAGGGCTGCTGACCCTCAATACAGCTGACATACACAGACCTCCCCCACACAGATCTTAGTAATGTCAGCTAGCAGGGCTGATGTAACCGCGGCGCTGCCTGCAGTTACAGCTGCCGGCCTCAGGGGGGCAGCCATGAGCAACGTGCGCTTTCCAAAGAGACCCGTTGAATACCTGCACTTCATAACGTATCGCCCCCAAAGCCCTGATGTAGTTTAGTTCAAGTAGAAACTTCAGTAACATCAAAAGGTGGGAGCTTGTGGTTTCTGCACCAAGTGTTGCCTTTTGATCTTATTTAAGAGACTTTTGGCCCATTTGTTATACTCATTATGAATAGAAGATCAAAGTGATGTAAATATAATTATTGTAGTCTTAAATTGTTTGCTAAATTGTTAACATGATTAAGCTACTCCAAGCTAGATCCTTTGGTCATGCCATTGTGTCTTCTGCATATTTGAGCTCGAGTTGCGACCACATTAAGACAACGCCATAAATCATAACTAAAAGACACAAAATGGCCTCCTGCCATCTCCCTGCTACAGGTATATTCCCCCACCCTCTCTGGTGGGTGGGTGACACACACACACACACACACACACACCATCTTTCGACACAGAAAAAAAAACACAGACTTTCTGCTGATAATGTGGATAATTTAATAAACCTGCAGGACACGGCTAATTTACACCTAATCTCTCTGCAATGTGGCTCACTGGTGTCCAGTCGTTAGCCATAGAGGAGTGTGCAGATGTAGTTACACAGGTCTTCAGTAGCCGTCTCCCTAATGAGCAGCTTGAATTCAGGGCCGGGCGGTCTCATTAGAGGCCGTGTAGTCTGGGGGGAGAACGTGCATACTGAGCAGGGCACACTTCCCATGCATCCATCTGCAGCTCCACATCGTCCCTGGAGAGTTTTGGGCTACATTGTTTAACCTACTACTGCAGTGAAGTATATGAAGAAACTATGGCCTAGGAAGCCGAGAACAATCAGGAAACAATAACGCTTTGCAATGGGTACAGTAGATGTGCCTTATATCCATTTAACACAGGAATTGATGTCTCGCTGCTGGTGTAAAAATAGTCCGCCTGCAAGGGTGACACCTGTCCACTACCTTTGTCTCACACACACACCTGTTCAGAAGTCACACACCCTGACACACACCTGTTCAGAAGTCACACACACACACCTGTTCAGAAGTCACACACACACACCTGTTCAGAAGTCACACACACACACCTGTTCAGAAGTCACACACACAAACCTGTTCAGAAGTCACACACACAAACCTGTTCAGAAGTCACACACAAAAACCTGTTCAGAAGTCACACACACACCTGTTCAGAAGTCACACACAAACCTGTTCAGAAGTCACACACAGATGCCACATAGACAAATCACAGACACAGCGTCCACAATAATAGCAGCACGTTAAAACATTGTGCGCGTCTGTATATAGAGGTGCTCGTGATGCATGAGGACACGCGCAGTATGACTCAAGTGTAGCTTTACATTTTAAAGTAGAGATAGTAATGAAAACAAAGCTATATATCCTTTAGTTCGTAGGTAGTTAGCACAAATACAGCATAGATATGAAACTATCAATCTCAACACATTATATAAACACAAATCTCCCCAGTCTAATCAACTCCGCTTTAAACCCACATTGTGATAATAGTGGTGCACGCAGAGAGGGTAATGTGCGCCCTTCCCCCGCCATGAGAACAAAGTCAACAAAGCACAGGTCAGTAGTTATTAAAACACTCAACACAAAGGGCTCCTGTTCTCGCTGCACATCTCACTTATTGGATGTCAAGCCATAAAGGTTCCTTTCATCCGGTCTTTGAAGATAACACTGCACTGTTATACGTTACTGACTGTTCCTTCGTGTTTTGGGGTCTTGAATATAGCCCCAAATACTCACTCCCTCATGGTCATTCACATCGTTGGCTGACTTCCATATGATCTTAGTCATTGGCTTCAAAGTCTCACTATGACATGGAGGAAAAGAGCAACGTCAGCTGACCTGCCAGGGCCGCTCTGCTCTCCCCCTGTGCTCAAACTCAATCCGGTCAAAACACATATCCATCTGAGGCAACAGCGCTCAAACATAAAATACAATGTCTGCTCACAATAGAAGAATATACCAAAGAGCACCTGACACGTTTAATGTTTTAGAGTTGCATTTCAAAACTGACTGTAAGCCCTCACCCATCACATTCAAGCGATATCAGCTCCAAGTGGACAAAACCCTTCTCAGAGCAAGTGTCGATTAAAAATACAGCGTTACGTTTTCTGTGCACGATATCTCCAGTATTGCTCGATTACAGCCCCGCCCCTACCAACTGATCTCCGTGTATCAAGTCATGAAATAGAAATGGTTCAAACCTGTCGCACTCAAACTGGACGATCACAAGGTGGTGACCGGTACTAGTGTGGGAGTTTCCGTACAGATACGGTATACTGGTTTAAATTCTACTAAAGATATCAAATATGAAATGTCTTTTAATCTAAACAAATATTGTTTTATAATATAATAGCTTTTAATTCTTTATTTCTCTACTAGTCACATATCACGTTTGTTTTCTGATTGACTTTATGTTGACATCACTTTCATGCGTCAGAGGAGAGGAGTTACAGCACGCAGCAGGTGTAGGCTCTCTCTCTCTCTCTTCTCTCTCTCTTCTCTCTCTCTCTCCTCTCTCTTTCTCTCTCTCTCTCTCTTCTCTCTTCTCTCTTCTCTCTCTCTCTCTCTCTCTCTCTCCTCTCTCTCTCTCTCATCTCTCTCTCTCTCTCATCTCTTCTTTAAATACCCTCACCCCTCAGAAACAGCCCTGAACCTAGAACAAAACGACTTGGGACGATGACACGAGGGAACAACGGCCCCGCTCCACCCAAACACAGAATAGGCCAACATAAAGGGACTCGCCGATTCCCCCCATAATATCCACTTTAAGACATATTTTAAGGAACCACAACTTCCTCTTATACTCTAGAAATACATTTGGTGAAGTCACATCTGTTGCTCCAGATACTTTCACTACTATTCATCGTTTTCAAATGGAACAACGACTACATCTGAGGTCATGCAAATCGCTGATACTTAGAAACCCACATTTGTGAAAAGTGATATCTTAAGATTGTTGACATAAATACATTGTGGCTTGCTTTATAGAGTTCTGAGTCAACTTAGGTCAGCTGTTTCCAAAGCTCAATCCAGTGTGAGATGTTTGCAAAGATGGGAAAGACGGACTGAATTGAATTGTTGTTGAACTGTTGGATAATACTGGATCGCTTGAACTCGACGTATTCCTAAAACACGTTGAAAATCTGTTTTTGGTCGGCGTACTCGCATCACATGGATATACACAAAGTGTTGAATAGGGGACGAGTAGGTACTTCTTGCTTTGAAGTATTACAGCTACAACTGGCATAACTTCAGAACTCAAAGGTTTCACAAAGAGGATTATGGATTGGATTGTAATGTAACCGACAGATGTGATTGGCAGTTGTCTTTGTACAAAACTTTGAAATGAAGACTGTGGCACCAAACGTATTCCTAAAAACTCTGGAGGTCTTCGGGTTTGCTGACCGGGTTGAATAGATATATAGTTCATGGTATTAAAGGCCATTCAGTTAAATGAGGTTAGTCGTAGGACCTGAATATCAATAGGTCAATTCAGATTCATTAGAAAGCAGATTTCTCTCATCACAATCTTTCTGAAAATTACACTAAGACTAGTTTTAACTTAAGTGAATAAATCCCCAACACCAATGTATCACCGTGCTTCCCCCCTCCCCCCCCCTCTATGGAGGATTAACGGGCTAATATCCCAGAGACCCTGCTGACAAGGGGCAGCACCTGCCTAGGACCCCCCCTCCAGTGGAAGCATGTGCATCAACACTGCGCCAGACGCCAGTGGGATGCACTGTGGGCACGAGGGATTACAGCTGGCGAGGGAGCAGGTGATGAGAGGCAGCCCTCCAGCCGCGAACAATCAGAACAATGCTAATGTTTTTAAAGATTTAAGGAAGGGATTTGTTCCAACGGAATGTATTATTAAGCTCCGACAAAGACTGTATATCCACAATGCCATGCCGTGTTTACTCATCAGATATCCCCGTGCTAGAACTACAGAGACACCGGGTGTCAACGTGGTGCAAGAAATAAGGTTATGGCATAAATCAAACGACCACATGGACACACAGGTGCCGACAACCCTGCACCGCGTTATCTACAACGCCCAGGTACTCGTTTATTTTCTGTCCGCGGCTGCACACTTCCTCGGGAATGGATGGCGAACCTGCTTCAGTCAGTCACTTGTTTTGACACAACCATCTGTCTGCGTCAGAGTAATTGCTTCGACTCAGCGCAGGAAACATTGTGTCCCGCTCCGCTCCATTATGCTGCCTCACATTGTGTTCCACATGCTTCCAGGTCGCCGTGCTACCTCATTAAGGATGCCAGCCAGGCCAACAACGTAACAATGTGCCCCTCCAGCACTGTCTCAGAGTGTGTGTGTGTGTACATACGTGTGTGTTTTAACAATGGCAAGAAGTCAATACTATGGCAATTATGGAGAGAGAACCCACTACCAAATGTGTGTTCCTTAATTAGATGTCCTTTTCATGTAGCCTTATTTGGGAAGGATTACCTGTAATTGTCTGGCTGTGTGGCGAGATGAGGAAGGGCTAATGCTTGATTTAAGTTGTTAAGTATGCTTACTGGTGCACCACGAAGTAATGGCTAAGAAGATACCGGCTACGGTTGACAAGTCAAAGCATATTCTGTCCCGTGTTTCCTCCTTTGCCATGACCTTGATAGGAAACATCAAGAGGTCAAGGATGCATGCTGACATGTTCACAATGACTATGCTAACGTGCTAACGTTGAGCCGGTTTGATATTAACTCTGTTCTTAGCTCACAGCGTGTGCATGCTACCACTTGCTCACGTGCACCAGCAGTGCTGAGGCAGACGGGGAAATCGTTAGTTTGAAAGGTCAACAGAACCAAACATAATGAAATGTCGACATGACAGTCCATCTTATAATTGCTGAGGCAAATCACTCAGAACCATAATGTCAAAGTCAGGGGATCAGCAAAGGTATCAAGATTAATCCTCTGGGCACCTTCCTCTAAACATTTAAAGACCTTCAGCCACTGCTCTTGATGAAATAAAAAAAAATCGCTTTTAAGAAGTAAAAACACAATAACATACTCTTTTTGATATATTGTCATGTATGATGGCACGGTGACGGAGACAACAAGGCCACGAGTAACTCTTCATACCACTGTGACTTCAACTGTCAGTGAGGTTGAATATAATAACCCCAATGTTCTGCTTGCCACACACACACACACCCCCCCCCCTATCTTTCATTGTTCACTCTAATACTGCCATCACCCTCTTTCTTGTTACACGAGTGCACATGCGAAGCGACTGAGTGCGTGATCGATGGTGGAGAATAAAGGTGAGCGCACAGGTTCAGGGCTGATGGCGGCAGCAGCATGCGGAGTCTTTTGTCATTATATGATCTCTGGACGAGGGGACACTGACACGAGAGACATAAATTGGTGTAAGTGGTTGCTGAGGATTTATGACGGAGCGGCTGGCCTGAGAAGGAGGACGTGTTTGGTGAGGGGAGAAGGAGGAGGGAGGTTGTGTCTAATTTCAGAAGGCAAGTTCTTTCTCTGAAATAAGAGGCAAAACTGTGCAGGCAGATCTCCAGTCAGCTAATTCCATCTCGACAGGAGCCTTGATCGTCACGGCCTACAGTACGTGTCAAACTGTCTCCCGGGACATGCGACCCAGCTACATTTCCCAGCATTCATTTAGCTAAAAGAGCAAAGTCACCTTGTCATTCAAATGTCGCCTCCATTAGACAACCACAAACAATTATTTAAAGCTCTCGCACAGTACGGATTTAATTTGATCATGTCTACATCGTGAAACTGCTGTCAGTCAATCAGGAAGTCCTTGTTTAGCTGCTAGCACAACGCTGTTAACAACGAAGGATGCAACAGCTAATAATCTTTCGCTCTACATGTGGCTGCACCAAATTGAGGGCTATTGTATATTTAAATGCTCCGATTAACCATCTCAAAGTTCGATAGAGTCAAAGCTCATGGCCCTTTGCTAACATAAGTATTAACTGCAGCTTTCTCAGCCACTATAAAGAACATGGTGATATCTTCATGACCTCAGTCCTATTATAAGAGACCCATCATCTCAGCAGACGTCTGTAACTTCTGCTCCCAGCTGCCTATAAATACCCCCGCATGCAGCCAGCACTCAGCCCCAACATTATGAGCTTAGCCGACTTTTATTCTGCATAAAGACGGGTTCCGGTTTGTCTCGTTACTAAAGAAACTGACCGGTGGACATCCTTAGGACCTGAGGTGACATTTTGGAGATGTTCGGCCATGTCTGTGTGTGCTTTGTTACCGAGGTCGTACACTTGGCAGCTTGTGGCTTCCTCATAAACAAGTTTCCATTTTCTGGCACTGACCCTGAAAATAATAATAACTAACACAGAGCTTTGTACATAACGCACTGACAAATGATTCATCTGCTGACAGCACAGTTCGCTGCACTAACTACTGGACGAACCCCCTGTCAACCATGCAATATTATATATATATATTTGCAGACCCTCAGGATTGCTCTGATCAGATCAAGATGGCTGCTCTCCCAGCCCATCAATCATCATGTTTACATTCACCCGAGGACTCTGCGCCTGTATCGCGTCTCGGCATTGCAACACTCAGCGAGCACGTGTCTGTCTTTTAACTGTGCGTAGATCCTCGGGAAGCAGCAAAGTTAACGGAAAGACTTTCATGCTTGTAAAATACAGAAGTATATGTCACACGTATGCACACTCTCACACACGCACGCACAATCCTCAGCACTTCCTGCAGCCTCCCAGGGATCCTGCACTAAAGCAGTTTATAGAAGCGTCCCTACATGGACACGGCTTCTGGAATAGCAACTGCTATTCGATCTGACTGCAAGTTCTCTCACCTCTCCACTTATGTTTAACCCTCGGTGCACCTACTCTCCATATGCACCGCTCAACGCAGACAGTTTGCTGCACTAATCAAGGCTATTATTTAATCACAATTCAATGGAGTTATCTTTAGAGGACCCATTACGTCTTGTGAAGGGCCCACTGCATCTTTAAGTCCCCTTAAAGAGAAAACTATGATGTTTTATAGAGTGAACTTCTGTTAAAGGCTGACATTTTGGGAATGTAAAAACGTGATTCTAAGTTCATCCATCATTTGACTTATACAGTGAAGTAGAAACACAAATTATTATGGAGCTTTTGTCCCGTTTGACATTGTTCATCAGAATATAGCAAACATACTTCAATGAGAAACATTAACTGTGTTGTCAAGACGATGCCTATCCGTCAAATAAATACTGTCTTTTCTGTTTGTTGTTTACAAAAGTAAATATGTTAAATATTACAAATCTGATAATCCCCCGTTCGTAGCTTGGTGCCTCGTGTTAGCACGTCAGAGAGGTCACTGGTGTGCTGAGTGCAAATATGCTGAGAGGTCCAGAGATCAGCTTGACACGGTAACTGTTGCTGCATGGGATCACATGACCCTGACAAAATGAATCATGGGAGGGAAATCTAAGATGCCAAGTTGCATGTTGGGATAAGATACAGCAGCACATGTCTCTGAGCTGTACCTGACACTAAATAACAAATCCTTCTATCACCAACTTCCAATGAAATTCTCTAAATCATCCTGCATAGATGAATACATCCTATATCAGACGATAAGAGCACGCCACATTATTAGGCAAAAGTGTGTCCCTGCAGTGAAGGGAACATATAAAAACGTCTTTATCAATGGTAACATTATTTCACTATTTTCGAATAACTGAAAAACACCTGAAGTGAAAGTTTCCATATTAATACAAATTAGCAGAAACAATACTCGGCCTAAAGGCAAACAACGTAATAATAAAATCCACACTAAATGTCACCAGGCTATGCTTACATCCAATACATAGAGAGATGTGCACTAAGCTACCATCTCTGTGCATGTATTCGCTACAGAAGAGCCAGCGTCTTAGTATCGTCTGGGAAACATCAGGCAGGTGAGGATCAATGACCCCGGTGGCCGCTTGCTGCACTACAGGCTAAGCTGTTAGAGCAAAATGAGATTAGACAAGAATAGATTTGATTACGCAGCACCCCAAGATGTCTCCTCGCCCACACCCAGGGACATTACATTAGGTAGAGTGGATAAATATCCCATTACTCAGTGTAACTTTATCACACTTGCATCTGAAGGTGATCCGTCGTGCGGTCATTTAACACCCTGTGGAATTTATGTTATTTTTTTACAGCAATTATGCTTCTTTTTTCTTTCTGTGAGTCCGGGGTATAAAAGGAGGCCAAAAGGCAAAAAATAGGCAATAATTACCCAAATACTAATTCACCGGTTTACTTGTTTGCATGGTTATTCAATTAACAGGATACACACATGCCAATTTAATAAGAAATCTATGCATTTGAGTGTAAAGAAAATTCTCATTTTGCTGATAGTTTGATAACTGCTTACGTTATTTCCATATGTTAGCAAATCATGATATAAACGTTGTATTAATTATAACAATTTAAATGTGGCCAATTTCCTTATGCCTCCATACAATGGGAAAGGGCCAATGTGTAGTATTGAGGAGGATTTATTTGTAGAAATAAATTATTATGTTTTCATTTGAACCAAGAACTAATAATTGAGGCGTTTAAGTTAGCTCAAATATAGCTCTTATCTACACAGGTAGTCGGCCATGTTTCTACAGTGGCCAAGAAAGGACAAAACCAAAAAATGGCTCCAGAGGGAATTTCATGTTTTTTACGTAAAGGTCTAGCTTGAATTTAGCATCTTAACTACTTAACGTTTGACTTCATACGCTTTCTTTGATAAAGGTTCATTTGAACGTCAGAGACCACCTGGTTTCCTCTGTGTGTGTGGGGTTATGTGGATGTATATAATAAGCATCCACCATGAGGCTTAAGGGTCAGCTGGGCCCATTACCCTGTTTATAACCCTATGTAATGGCTATTTATTGGTTATTGCTAGCATAAGCCTTGCCTGGCAGCCACTCATTCACTTAGCAGCTGAACTCTTAAACTATGTGAAACTGAACACGACTTCGGTCACAGTGGTGAACTTTCTTGTGGATTGACATTTACATTAACACTTCAATACAAAAAAGCACAAGTACAGCAACTGAAAGCAAGTCAATTGAATTAAGTGTATACAGCACAGTGAAGCAGCATGCATCTATTATCAAGCACTTTTCTAATGAATAGCTACATGTTGAGTTTTATCTCTCGAGCGAAAATATCTACTTCTGTCCTGATCCGGCCTTTTCGAAGAGCCAAACTGACAACCCAGCACTTCTTCTTTCTAGGATTACAGTTCCTTTGAAGGAAGAATATCGGCGAGAAAAATAAATGCAGCCAAAACTCTGTCCTTTCATATCTCCTTCAATCTGCCGCTGTTTGCTGGATGCAATATCCAACACGATTTTTGCCAACTCGTATTAAATGAAACTCCAGCTCGAAACCAAGCCATGAATTATTTAGCTGGCAATTTACAAGATCTGCTTTATGATAAATATAAACCGATGCGTCAAGATGTACGACTATTTCTAATGTCCGGTATCAGATTCGGCATCACTGTGTGTTGACAAACAGTTTACTACAAGGGGTGAGGGGCTTTTTCCACTTAAATGTCCAGGATAAAAGAGGACAGATGGCGCGAAAGACTTCCTTTCATATTCATTACACTGCAAAATGATGCACTGGCTATATTTATGGTTGATATCACCTCCTTAAGCTTGATTTGACGTGCCGAGAAGAGCATTGGAGTACAGTGACCTCCTCTCCTGGGAGGTGGAGAGGTGAAGACTAAAGAGACAGGCATGCAAAGTTTCTCAAGGCCTTTTATATCGTCTTACATTGAAGAACAGGTGCCTGAAGCGTGGAAAAGTGACTTATAATGGGCACACAAATCGTAAAAACAAGACAGAGTGGGTCAAGGAAAAGACAACATTAGCCACCTAGGGATTGTTCGAGACTGGTGTTCAACCTGACGGCAGAAAAGACGGAAAGAAAGCAGGAGATGAAGGCAGGGAGGGAGAGGAGTTGGGCAAGTTGAAATGTATTTTTAGGAAGATGTTTATTTGTAGGTCTGTGAAACCAACCCGGGGTGTATATCTACCAGCCTTGCCATCTCTCTCTCCCTCTCTGTCACCATCTGTTGAGGTCTCTCAGCCACTGTCACTGTGCTCTGGCTCTATAGGTGGGAGACATTTTGCACTAACAGAAAAAACCTGAAGATTCACTGCAAAGTAACAACTAAACATGCCTGTTCGATTGCTCTTTTCTACGCTGTAATGTACCACAAGAGTGCAGATTAGTCTTTATAAAATTAGGTTAGATCAAATGAGATTAGGTTAGATTAGAGTAGATTATCCCTAATGGTGGCACCAGCGAAGATTAAAAGGGTATACATTGTTAGAAGCAGTAATACATCAGGGTGATTTTGAATTTAAAACATAAATCAGATTATTTTTACTGCTGACATTCGATCATGTGACAGATTAGATAAGGAGCATACAATTTATAATGTAACATAACAGAGAAGAGCAGCGAAGTTTACCTTGAAAAAATACATATTGGCGTTTCTATACCAGTGCACAGCATTACAAGAAACAACATGGGTGCAGTCACAATGTATTTTTACAACACTCACACACTGAAGACAACATTGTGGCAGGAAGTGACTGTATCTAAAGGTTTATCAAAAATAAATTAGAACTCTTATTGTTTATATTGTTACAATTATCATATTTAAAATTGTTTTATTTTATAGAAACAAATGTGTTTTGGATGAAGTCAAAGTTATAGCTTTTATTTTTATTTTGCCACCATAAAATAACCTATAAAATACACTGAAATGTCTTCAAAATAATTGTCAAATAACCGGTTAAGCATGTATTTCTCTCGGTTTGTGATTTTGGTGAAGTTATCATACATTTGAAGGCGTAAAATTAAATTGGGCCTTGCGTGATTTATTCATGTCAGAGAGAGTAACATTAGGAGTGTAGAGTTTCAGAAAAAGGTGTTCTCTAACATCTTAACCATAATATCAGGGTAGAAATAATAAGCATATTGAACTTATAAAACGACAAGAAAGTATCTACCGCACAGGTATTTTCTTGAGCTCCTGGATTTCTGCAAGACGAGGATCAAAGATGGCGACCATGGCGAAACAAACATTTGAACTACCGGTGCTGATAACTATCTTTCTAAACTGAAACTGGCTGGTATGGTAATTTATGTATCAGAAAAACATCTGTACAATTGATTTTTGAAGTGTTTTAACCTTTGCAGGTGTTATTTTTGTCCCAGTTTTGCGGCTACATACGTCAGTTGACTTTTAGCTCTGACAGCTAATTAAACGCACCTGTCGAACTCGTTCCGCACGCGGACGGGAATGGTAGTCGCCTAGGCAACTGACAATATCCGGCAAAAAAAAAGTATATTTATTTATTTATATTTATTTTTTTATTTTACTTGTATTACCATTGCAAAAAAACAATAAGCGAAATCAGTGACGTACAAAATGATGACAATTTACTATATTTAGCTTTGGAAACATGTGACTAGGATACTGTTTATTCTATATATTTTATTATATTTTTGGAATAAAAATAGTACGATAGGAAAATGGGTGTTTCTCGGAAACTACAAGGAGCACTAAGTATTTGGTATCTATGAAATCATAAAACTGTTATTATGATGAAGTGTGATTTTGAAGGTTTAGTGTTTAGCTTCCCCAAAGTATGTCTGTAGCCTACCAGATTTTAAATAGTTAGACCTCTAAGAACAGATGTTGTCGCACTTTTCCTTATCATTCTAAATATAGTCTTTGGGAAAAATGGTTTAAATCCAAATGACAGAAGGTGAGTTTCTCTCCTTAATTCTCCAGGTTTGTTTAATGTTTTGTAAACACCCTGATTTACTTTTGTGTATTATAAAGCATAAGTTATTATTCAACTGAGGGGGAAAGGCTGGGGAGGGGGGGTTTTATATTTAGACGGTCTTCGCGAGGCAATCGGGGGTAACTGAAAGACAACACTGAGAAAGTTCCATGGCCTAAAATATCTGCACAGACAGCTCCCAGCAGGGCTGAAGTGCCAGGTGCGAGGACAGCAGATGCCCGGATTCATGTTGGGCTGTTTTAGACTTTACACAGTTGGGCCAGTGATTAGGAAACCAATACATTTGTCATGTTAAAATGTATAAAAAGTCACTCATTAATAGTGTGAGGGAATGGGTCAATCTGTGCGTAATTACGCACGGCAGCACAAGCGCTCGGAGCCTCCAAATCCAAACGTACCTTTCTCTGCTGCTTCTCCCAGGCGGGGTCCAGCAGCAGGTCCCTGTCCCAGTCATCCTCTTGGGTCATGTACACGGTTTCATTGTTGATCGTGTAGGAGTTGCTGTATGTCATGTGGGATTCGACAGCTGTCATCATGCCGCCTTTGTCAGGACTTCACGTCCCCCTCACTTTATGAGAAAAAAAATTAATCAGCAGTAGTCGACGCCGTGAGGGCAATAGCCACCTTGAAACGAGGGGTCTCGCTTTCGGGGGGTGAGACAGAGGTGCCGGTGCGGAGGTGGTGCTCCCACTACCAGAAAACACTGCTGGCTTGGTGCTCCTTTCTGGTCAAAAGTGGCACACGTGACCGCACCCCAATAAGTATGGGAACCGACAGCTTGGGTATCAGGTTCTGACCCTAAAATGGTTTAAAAGGCGGGGTAGTCTCCTGCGGGCAGGGTGAACTGGCTCCTGAGTGGTGGGGAGGGACGTCAATAACGCCCCCTCCCAGCAGAGAGGTTTTTATGGCCTCTGCAATGCACCTGTTGCTGTTAGTGACCCTCAATTGCAAATCCTGGCCTGTGTGGTTTTAGTCTACCTCTCCAAGAAAACAGCTTCAAAGAACTTAAAGTCTCAAAAAGACGAGTTCATGTTGCTAAAAATGTTTATTCTGGAGGTATCTCCTCTGAATGTAGCCCCTGGCGCCTCAGGCAAATAGCTCTGGGCCTGCTTTATAATGCAACAACAGACTAAACCATCTTATTCCACAGGCTGCATGTAAATGAATTGTTTATACTGTTTATTTTCTATTATTAACCATACTACACGGTGTGCAGTCTATGAAGGAACATTGTGGTATTCTGTATTGCTTTTCCAAGTACATATTCAATACGAATAAAAGAGATCCAGACAATTTGTATGAGAAAAGAAAGGTTTTATTAATGCATGCAGACTGAAAAACGCCTCAAAACATTTTAAGAAATACAGATCAAAAGGGCATATATATGCATACACAACCTTACAATATAATTTGTGTTTATATCAGGATTTGTCATTCACAGTAAACATGTTGACTCATCTAACAGTCATCAACTTAAACACTCCCATCCCATTCAACATTGTGCTGGTCCAAGATTTCTTAGAAATGGGCTAATAAAGATAGCTACCCTCTCTGGGCGACACGTTATACCGTCGACGCTTGATGTGTCTTTGGAAACTAGGATGATGTAGATTATAATTAATCAGACTTTTAGATGTAACTACACTAGGCTTGGTCCATTAACCTACTTGAAGGATCTTAGCTACATGGGCCTTTGTGTAGTCACTGTGCTACTACTGGGTTGAAGGAATCAGATGAGGTGTAAACATAATGCTACTAAAAGCTAATATTGATAACAACATGGACCATGGAAATAGACAGCCTCTTACACAGGCAGGGGTTGGACAAAATAACGTGTACACCTTACTTACTGCATTGCCGTCACACCCTGCAGCATTAAGAGTTTCCAATTATAATACCAAGTGTAATAAGCTTTGTAATAGATGAGGTAATGGCTGAGGTATGACTACTGCGTTCTAAATATAATATGAGCAGAGTCTGATACCTGTTATTCACATATGTGCTAGGAGAGCTAAAATATTCTCGGTCACATCGGTTAAACCTACAGAATCTCAAAAAAAGGCAATAAGGTCTATGGGTTGTGCTCCCTGTGTTCCAGGTGCACATACCAGCTGATACCTGCTGCAGCAGAACAGAGGGGAACCTGTGGGATCCCATCAAAACCACACAGGGACAGAGAAGTGCACATAGACAGCATCTGCAGTTCTTCAGCTGTCCAAACCACAGACGGGAGGCGAGGGGGGGAGCGGGTGAGGAAGTGGAAGTAAGGGAGGAGGATGCTGCAGCGAGCTGTTGGCTGTCAGTACTGTGTGTTCAGAGCAGGGGTTGAAGAGATGCATGGCTGCATTCACCCAAGCACGGGAAGCCCAGACTCGCAAGCACCCGGAGAGAAGCCTTTAGTGAGGATCTGGGAGGGGGGAGGAAGAACACTGGAGCACCACGAGCCCTGGTGATGGAGGCCTGGGTGGGAGTCAGCTTTTTGACTCTGTATCATTTGAAATATGCATTCTCATTTACAACTCGTCCAATATGACTTGAAGCTCTATGTACTCGTGTAGCTTAGCACTTTCTGCTTCTTACATGCTTTTTAATTCGTGTTTAGACTGACTTATGCAACGAAACTCCTTGTTTAGGTGGCAACAACAGTATTGGATTTAGCCAACGAAAAGATTGTGGTTCTCTCAAAGTAATTATGTTTATACCTGGAAAAAAGGTTAGTTTATTACGTCGTTTTTCGTAGTCAAGTACATACTAAAATAAGTCAATGATGATTGTTAGGGCTGTCCTTGTCTGAAGACATTTGTTTTCATTTGCTAATCTGTGGGTTGATTCAATTGACATATCTGGACAAATTGACTAGGACAAATCTTCGTAAACCGTGACCTCAATTACGTGACTAATTGATTGAAAAGTGGACAGCCCTCTTCCTCCCCTCCCACTGACTCTAAGCGGACTTTTCCCGCTCCTCCATGTTGCTTGACTGTCTAAAGCCTGGTGCACCTGATGGTAAAGGCTGCCTACACCTGAGCACAGACAAAGCATTGGTATTCGATGAGTGGGCAGTGAGACCGGGTCAGTTATTCCTGACTAGAATCTAGTAATGTCTTACCGGTACACCTTCCTGGATTCTGGCCAGTATATATATATTATTGCAATCAACTATAGTCCTCCAATATCAGGAAGTTGAGGCTAAGGAGATTATTTCGACCTCCTTCCACTACCGACTCACCCTCTAATCAACTAATCTATTCATCCCTCTCCTCCTCCTTCTTCCCTCTCCTTTCTATGCCCTCTTGACTCCATCTTGTAGCTGTCAGAGCAACTGGTGGACAACTCATTCAACATACTGAATTACTTTTGGGGGTCGTGACACATACAGAGCACATATCCAGCTGATCCAAGAATTAGAGGATTAAAGCTGCCGTACCAGAAAAGTCCTATAGGAACCCTGAGATTGAGAATCTACAGGTCAGACTGGCCTCATACCTAGGCCCATCTTATAGGATGTTTCTGATTAGGCACACAGGCTGTGAGGGACCCAAAGGTGAGAGAAACTGAGGATGTATCACTTTAGGTGAGTGGGAGCTATTGGGAGTTAAAGTTCCCTTCCACAGCTGTGAGAAGCAAATCCCAGCATTTCAAGCAAAGCGACTCGTCCAACAGTGAAGTCTCTCTGTGTGTCATGTAACTGAGTCCGGCGGGGGGGCCACCACACACACACACACACACTGTCCAAGGGTACGCCCAGGCCTCTATGGTAACAAAGGAGGGTGGGAGGGTTGGGTCAGGTGGGTGGTTCTGGGAAGTTGAGTCCGAGCCAGAGCCACGAAACCCAGATCCAAGGTGGCGATCGGCGGTGGCGGCGGGAAAAAAAAAGCGCTGTGTGTATGAACGGCGGAGAGGAGAGGCGCATAGGGGACAGGAAGAGGGGGTGAGGAAAGGAAGGAGGGGGAGGGAGGGAGGGAGGGAAGGAAGGAAGGGGGTCGGGGTGAGGGCGGCGAATACGGCGGTGGAGAGGATTGACTAGCGGGCAGGGGAGGGGGAAGGGTTCGTCCGCATGTGCCAAGCCTCACCAATCAATAAAACCCACATGCACACATCCGTTCTCACTGTTGTAAACTCTTATCATGTGTATTTTAAATATGATCCCTCAGTGTAAAGTAACTAAGTGGATTTAATCAAGTACTATACTAACCTTTTTATTAGATAATTGGTCTTTACTTGAGTATTTCAATTCTACTCTAACCTTTAGTTACTTTGCAGATTTGTATTAATGATATGATCAGCTCTTAAACCAGACTTTAGTTCCACCTGGAGTAAATCCACCAGCTGCCCTGCCGTACATGAAGTCATTCAAACTAGCTGCACCTTCACCAGCTCTGAGAACACATTCATGCATCAATAATTATGATCATATATATTATTCTGAAATGGACCAATCTGCAGAATGAGTGCTTTTACTTTTAGTACATTTTAATGCCAACACTTTTCTACTTTTACATGAGTAACATTTGCAATGCAGGATTTGTACCTGTAACAGAGTATATCTACACTCTGGTACTTCTACTTTTACTTAAGTACAAGATCTGAGCACTTCTCCCACCTCTGCATGCCCTTTATTTAATAGTGAATGTACATTTCCTCTCTGTGGGACAAATAAAGGAAGTACAATTTCTGAACACACACACACACACACACTTTCACACTTCCCTTTATTCACGGGCTGGACAAAGGGCCATGATGCTAGGCAGGACTTCTGAAAGGGGTCCTAGCCTCACCCCGCCACCCCCCCACCGATGACCCTGCCATTGCAGCAGAGGAGGATGAGTTACGGATTGGGAGGAAGGGGGAAGTGGTGATGGCGGAGGAGAGGAGGGTGAGGAAGTGTTTGGTCAAGGCACAGTCAAAGGAAGGGGCGGAAGGTGGGGGTAGAGGAGAGGTCAGTGCTTTAGAATTTTGGTTTCGTTTTTTTTTGTTGGTCATTTACCTTGGTGGTGAGGAGAGAGCGAACAAGTTCCCACTGCGGTGGCCTCGCACTAAAAGTCGTCCCACATGGCTCACGCCGCCACGCTCACACAGGTTTGCACGCTGGCCGCTCCACGTGGGCCGGTGACCTAATTCAGTTGAGATAGTTAGTTCAAAGCTGGACTTTCGCGGCGCTATTAATTTCTTTTTTTGTTGTTGTTGTTGCGGCAGAGTTACAGATTATCACACATGCAGGTCTGAGAGTAGAGTGGACACAAGAGACACACGGAGGGGAGAAGTTGGTGCAGCAAGGAAGACACCAGACCAGACGCAAACACCCATCAACCCCAGAATCTGCTCCACAGATCAAAATGCACCCGGGCCATTCTATCTGTGTGCCTCTCCCCAGCGCTCAACCGTGTGCTCAATTGATGAAAAATCGATTTAAAGCCAGAATTAAATTGGTCAAAGCAAACCCCTTTTCGTTTAAAATGTAGTTTGCACCCATTTTGAGAGGCTGGAGAGAGAAAGGAGCACCAACCCGCACTTACCCTGACCAAAGAAAGCAAAGCTGGGCCAGCATCTACACCCGAGTCCCCCCGGGGTCCCCAGTCAAATGGGTCTGGTGGTCATTTTACACAAGAAAAAACAGATAGTGGAGAAAAACAACATAAACAAGAAGGGGAAATGTCCAAACCCTTTGCTTTCTTTTACCACAGTAGTCAGCCAAACATTCTTTATTATAATAATGATTATAGTATACATATTCTCAATAAAAAGCATGCCGATTTTTTATCTTTTACTATAAAAAAAAAGGCAAAATTAAAATACTTCTCTAAAAAAAAAGATACGGTCTCAAACATGGCAAACAAGACATTTCGCAAACCACATAATTCTACAAAGGATGCAACTGGTATGTGTTTGTGTATACAACACGGAAAGATTACACTGTGAGATGCAAAAAGTCACTTAACCACTAAAAAACACAGGGGTAGAGGGGGGGGGAACAGCGAGGCAGTAAGGTGATTCAGAGGGGATGTCTGTGTGTGCATCAGATAGTGCAAATAGTAGTCGCAAAAAAGTGATTGTTTTAAGTGACTGTAGATCCGAAATGGGTGGGGTTCGCCCCTCGGGACAAGCTTGAGAATGCATAAAAAGGTATTTGCAAGTCAAGCCGTTGTTCCTGAGGCGGCAAACCCCACCCTACCAGATCCAATAACCGGTTTAAAACAGGCACTACCATTTTTTTGCAATGACAATCTGCAGCAGGTCTGTTTTTTTGGAAAAAAGTAGGACAGTGGGGGCAACTGGAAGACACTTCCCCCATCTCTCACGTCGTTGGTGCTATCACTGTTGTTCCTGCTTAAAACCAGTGGCTGATAATGAACCTGTGAGGCTCAGACTGTGGCTTTTTAAAAACCCTTATGATATGAAAGAAATCATATTCAGGAGTCCTAAAGCTTGTAGCCTTGTGAGCTCCATTTACCCCCCCCCCTGAAATGATTAAAAAGCACTTCAAAAATAAGAGATCCCTCCATTTAATGCACTCAAAGCTTATAGGCACATAAGTGAGCTTGTCACATATCATGATTCCTATCAGAAGAGATCCTTTGTAAACAGCTCGTTCAGAAGTCAGGTGTTTTTTCCATTTACAATTCAGTCCACCCCATGTTGACTTAAAAACATGTAAAACTACACAAAAACATACACTATGTATTTAAAAAAAGGCCTCTGGACACGAAGGAGGACTCAAAACTGAATATCTACAAAAGTCCCGCCCTCCCTTATCTGCTGACCGTGTGCCTTTATCGTGGAGCAGGAAGTAAAAATGCTGACTGGGTGAAAAGTGTGGAATATAATAGACTGCACTGAAATTCATTGAGAGGTAGGCAGCTGTCGTTAGAGAGAGATGAGGCAGTGTCTTCCAGTGTGGTGGTTAGAGCACAGGTGGGGAAAGGGGTCGAGGAGAGATCCAAACATACAGTACGTATTATGTGTGCTTTACTTTGTTTTACTGCTAGGTGCAGTCGAAGCTGCTGCGTTTGTGCGCTGCAAGGTCAGGAGCCCGCACCAATCTCTCGTTCACACCACATCACATTCAAGACAAACACCCCTTCCCCGCATAACACGTCAACCTTGGTTCTCTTGGACACAATGCAATGCAACCAGAACACAATATGCGTTTCATCTACATTACAATTTATAAACTCTCCAACATAAGGCAAAAAAGGTTTCAAATTAGCTGCCCTGACTGATCATCTAGGCCTCAGGAGGATGGCTGATAAAAATGTATTTTATCGTAGATTTGGCCATAGAAAAATCATAACTGGGTTGCGGAAATAAAGGCATATGAAACGACCGACTGGGTCAGTCTAATACTGGCACAAGTGTGAGACTGGCACGATAAAAAAGTAAAACGGAGACGCACAAAGAATGCCCGTACCAAAGAGGAGAGCCTCCCTTTCATGGCTGCACTGTGTGTATGCAAACAGGACCAAGGTTAGTCCCTCGTAAAGCAGGTTAATAAACCCAGGAGCCCCCAGTTTCAAAGCCCACCCACACACTTAATCTCCCAGACTCACACAAACACACTCACACACATACAGCTGCTGTAAGGTGGTCAAGTTTGGGGAGCAGGAAGAGGGTTCGGGGCAAAGAGGGAGGGGTGGGGGCAGAGAGTTGTGTGCGACTATCGGAAGGGGGGCTCAGGCGTGTGAAGGGAGAGTTCGGGGCGGCGGAGGATGGCCTCCTTGCGCGTGGGCGGCGGCAACGGCGGCTCATACACCCTTGGCGCAGCCATGGCGGCTGCCATTGCCGAAGCTGAGGGGACCACTGGCCTGAGGGACTCCAGCGCAGCCACCGACTGGGCCGACATCGCCGTGACGCCAGGCATCCCCGACATCCCCGACATCCCCTGCATGCCCTGCATCCCCTGCATCCCCTGCATGCCCTGCATCCCCTGCATCGCCTGCATCGCCTGCATGCCCTGCATCCCCTGCATGCTTTGGAGGGCGGCCATGGCGCCCGGCGGAGGGTAGGCGTACTGGAACTGAGGATACTGCTGCAACTGCTGGTAGTACTCGGCATAGTACCTACGAGAGGGGAGGAGGGGGATACAGAGGGGCGGTGGGGAGAGCAGGGTTTAGGTGGGAAGAGGGACAGGATGAACGACACGGTGGAAGCAACAAGAGTGACAAAGCGGAAATAGCGGAAAAAGAAGACGGGAAATCCAGCATTAATCAAACAATAGAAATGAGCTTGCAAGACCATGAAAGCACACTAATAAAAGTGGACTCCTAGAGGTAGAACAGTATAGTAATAGTGTAACATCTCAGCTCTCTGGGAATGCTTTAGAGGTTGAAAGGTGATGTCCTACCTGGCCATGGGGTCCTCTGCAGCCTCGGCTGCCTCTTCTGCCGCGCGGCCAGCGGGCGTGGGGAGGAGGGGTCGCCGCGGCTTGGCTCTCTGGTAAATGAACGGCTTCATCACGGGGTCTGGCAGCAGAGACCTCCGTAGCGGACTGCGATCCCGCTCTCCCTTTGCTGCTGCAGCGGCCGCGGCAGCTGCCACCTGCTGCTGGTCGGCCATCACCTGCTGGCCCTGGGCGAAGTAGTGTGCCTGCCTGGCTGCCTCAAAGATGGCTGTTGGGTCCTGTAGGGCGCTGATGTGAGCGTAGGCTTGCCCAGCGCCACCGTAAATTGCTGGAGATACAGTGTAGCCGGGGTTGACCCCGCCCGCCGAGGACATATCTAATCCATGAGCAGCAGTCAGATAGACGTGGGAGTTGGCCATGCTGGGGGTGTAAACTTGAGGTGAGTAACCGGCGGCGGCAGCAGCAACAGCCGCAGGACTCGCTGTCATCTGGCCGTAGATGTTGGGATTTATGGAGCTGTACATTTGGGTGGCGCCTGATTGTAGAGCTGCCTGATTGGCCACCTGTCCATAAAGCTGACTGGCGACATTGGCACCATACACCTGGCTAGCGAGGGCCCCGTACACAGCTGGGTTCACTGGGTTTCCATCGGTGCGTGTGCCAGTGGTGATCCCAGTGAGAGCAGCGTATGTGGGGTCAAAGGTGGAGGTGTTGTAGACTGAATTGTGCACGCTCTGCTGGACCTGCAGAGGCAGGCCGGCGGCGGCAGCAGCGGCGGCAGCCAGGACGGCCGCCTGACTCTGGTACTGCTCCAGAGAGGGCTTCCCCACGGGACACTCTCCAGCATAGTGGCCCTGCTTCCCACAGTTCACACAGGGGATCTTTCCTGTCGGGGCCTGCTTGCTGGGCTGGACCTTGGACAGCTCCACGGACAGCGGGCGGCCCTTAAACGATGTGCCGTGCAGGGCCTCGATGGCCTGGAGCGCGTCTTCCTTGTTTTCCATGTGGACAAAGGCATAGCCTGCGGAAGAGGAATGCCTGGCTGTCATTGAGCGCAGGGACAACAGTTAGGATCGAAGTGGCATTGCCACGGGCACTTACTTATTACTTCTACGAAGAAATGTGAATTACGCCAACCGGAAACCTCCGTATCCATCTCTACAACAGGGATGCAGGAGTTTTGCACACTTTGACATGGTCAGACTTACAGCAGGACTCTAAATCTCTCTTTTGTTTACATTTTTTTACATTGTGTATTCTTGTGATGCATGTCTTTTCTACTGTAGATATTTATATATTTGCTGTTCATCTATATGTTCTTAGGTTTATACTTTATTCCAGCTTTTAAATATTGTAATGCCTTAAAAGGTGGGGTAGGTAAGTTTGAGGAACACTTGTTGTTATATTCCATGGAATGCTCTTAACATCCCGATAGCAATGAATATCTGAAGTGCTTTGACTAGTATTTTCAAATTCTAGCGCACTCGAGCTGGTTTCTCAGAAATTACCTACCCCACCTTTAACACAATGCGCTGTAACAAAATACTTTCCCAATTTTTTATGAATTGAGTATTTATCTATCTTTCCATCTCATTAACTTTATAAATAAATATATACACAGATATAATCTCTTATCTGCCCCGTGTTATTTCCTCCAATTTTTCTTAAACCTAACCCAACTTGAGAGATGCTACAGGCAGTACTTTAAAACTAATGAAATGTTACAAGTGTCTTCGCTCACCTTTAACTTTATCACACTCCAGAACTTTTCCAAAGGTCTGGAACAGCTGCTGGAGATCCTCCGTGGTGCACATCCCGCTCAGATTACCCACAAACACCTTGGTGGAGTGTAACGGCCGTCCTCTCGACTCCTCCACAACCAAATTGCGTCCGCGAAACTCCCGGCCATTGAGCTCCCGGATGGCTCTGTCGGCGGAGCCCTCGCCCTGCAGGTGGACGAAGGCGAACTGTCGCAGTACGCTGCAGCTGACCACCTGGCCGTACGGTTCAAAGATGGCCGACAGCTCCTCCTGGGTGGTGTCCAACGCCAGGTTGCCCACGAAGAGCTTCACTGTGTTGCTCTTGTCCATGGCGCTGCAGAGGAACAAAGAGGGAGGACTGTGGTTAGAGATAACAGACAGGATTACTTAACACCAGGGGTGGAAGAAGTACTCAGAAGTAGAAGTACCAGAGTGTAGGAATACTCTGTTACGAGTAAAAATCCCGCATTCAAAATCCTAATTCAGTAAAAGTACAAAATGATCGGCATCATAATATACTTAAGTACCAAAATGACTCGTTATGCGTAATGCCTCATTCCATAATTCTACATTAAATTACTCATTGTGTAAAGGTGGTAAAGTGTTTTTATCTACTTTATATCCTGCTGCTGGATATCTACACCTATAATTATATGTAAAGTATATTAAATAATTGACGTTCTATTGAGCTAATGTGAATCTGTAAAGTAACCATATTCTGTCAAAAGTACAATATTGGCTTCTAAATTGTAGTGGAATAGAAGGATTAAGTAGCATAAAATGGAAATGCTCAAGTAAAGTACCTAAACAAAATTGACTTGAGTAAATGTACTTAGTTACTTCCCCCCTCTGCCTAACACTATACATTGAGAAAGAACAAAGCCACACCTATGGCTCGGTCTGAGGAGGAGATGGAAGTACAGGGGTGCAATTATCTAAATACAAGAGTTCGGCTGCACACGGGGAAATAGCTGACCCAGCTTTTCATTTTCTTTCAAGGTGCAAAGATTAAGCGCCAACTATTGCAGCGATTTAGTTGGAGGATAAGGACGCTCTGTGCATGAATGAGCAGCCAGATTACAAAATACTGCACACAGGCCTCACATTTGCGTGGGGGTCGGCCATAAAGTCAAACTAGGTAAATACAGAAGAGGAAGCAAGGGATACACATTGTAGATAAAAGGTTGATAATTTCCATAGTTATCGTTGAGCAAAGGCAGCTTAAAAGAGGATCTCATTGCAGATTGAGAAAGGTGTAATTACCAGAACTGCTATGATACACAAGAGACACCCAGGGAAAAGGAGCATTGTACAGTAATACCCTTAATTAACATGGCATTTATAGTGATGATCTTTGGGGGTTTGTGGAACAGAAAGGACCCTCTCGCTGCTTCTAAAATGTCAAACTAAGGAGTGTTTCTTCAGGTTGGACAACACCTTTTTTACCTCCTCCAGAACAATCTTTATGGCAGGCTGTAAATCAAAGGGCAAAGAGGAACATGACACCAGAGAATGACATTTCTATTTTTTGGTGTAGCCTCCAGCCAGCTGCTGGGTGAACTGACACCTACTGTACAGCTGCTGCTTAAGGAACATGTAAAGCAAGTTTTCTATACTGTAGTGTTACATGTGGCTGCTGCATTAACACTGGGTTCATGGGAGGAATAACAAGGGGGGAAGCTGCTTTTCTGATGACGCAGCACGACGCTGAGTCAACACATTCTCACACTAGGGTCTTTTAAAAATTGCGAAAAACAAAAAAAAATGCGAAAAACGACAAGTTAAGTTGGTTAAACACAGCCTAAAATGTATTGTCCATGTGGATAACGTGAATGGCGACACAGGATGCGTAATGGCTATTCAGAAAAACACACTATAAAGGCAAAAAGAAGCATTCACACACACACATTTACTCTGAAAATACGCAACAATGTTAAACACACAACACCTGATACAACTGGCTCTCAATAAGCAAGCACATTTTTTTCCGCACAGGAATGGATACAGTGCAACACCGAGAGATTCCGTGCAACAACACGCACTACAATAGTCGTCTTATCTTTAGCATACCCGGCACAAACACCCGCGCATAATGACACATCGGGTTTATTAAGCTCCCATGCGGATCAGATAGAGAGAGTAAATACTGCAAGAAAAGAGGAGATTGAATAAAATAATCTACCATCTTACCTAGGCGGTGCTGTGTTTCAAAATGGTAGCGCCTGCTTCCGTTTGCATGTCGGGCATTCTGCTGGAGAGGAGGGGGAGGGCTGCTGCTGCACCAGAGGATGCTCAATACCAGTAATAACACACAGTACACACAGTACACAGACAGTCTGAAGCAAGAGGTGGAAGAAGAACTCAGATCTTAGTAAAGGACCACCACACTGTGCAATAACCCTACCTGTAAA
Organism: Champsocephalus esox; assembly: GCA_036324585.1. Classification (NCBI taxonomy): domain Eukaryota; kingdom Metazoa; phylum Chordata; class Actinopteri; order Perciformes; family Channichthyidae; genus Champsocephalus; species Champsocephalus esox. The sequence continues at coordinate 7,623,662 of CM070489.1, forward strand.
ACGATGTGCAATAGACCTTCAATATACCTTTCTCTCCATTTATTTACAACCACTCTATCTTTTTATTTTATATGGTCACTTTTTTATAAACATACTGATCATTGACAATGATTTATGTTTTTTTACGTAGTGTTTTTTATTATTATTAATAATGTGTGCATATGGAAGTCTATTCTCTTGTCTCTTGTCTGCAGTTCACTTCTGCTGTTGTAATAATGTACTTTTCTCCTTTTCGGGAAAAGTAAAAGAAGTAGAAGTACTTATTCATATTGGCCCATTTCAGAATATATATTATATGTATATATTGAAATATAAAGTCCCTCAAAGTTGTACTTAGGTACTTGAGTAATGTCCTAAGTTACTTTACACCACTGTTTTAATCATCAAAAGCCACTAGAAGAACAAAGGCGGCCTTCTTTACAGCCATAGGGGTTCAGCTCCAATGGGAGTTTAACCAAAGAGCACATTTATTTGCTATGAAAAATATATATCACATTTGCTTAAGAGGACAGATCAAGTGCGAGATACTGCTAATGACACACCGCTTCAAGCAGGAAATGAGTCAGCAAAAAAACAACACATTCACTTGTTGTAGCTTCTTAAATGTTCCAGTTGTTCTGATTTATATCACTTTCTTTGATTACAAGTTGGAGAAAAAACAGACTTTTAAAGAAAATAGCACATTTCCACCATTTCCCAAAACGTATAGATTCAATGATTAATTGAAAGTACTCCAGGCGTGAATCGATAATTTGAACAAACATCGATTGTACATTCAAGTTGTGTTCGCAGCCCTCAGACGCAGATGGAGAAAGACACCAGCGAGTGGACCTTTGGGGGAAAGTCAATAAGCCTATTCATGCACCACCAGGACAAGGCAGATGCTCACTTTGCTAGAAGATCAATGCAAAACTGGCTACACACTCTCATATGGACGAAAGATTGGGCACACACACTGCCAATATCGATGTCTTCATCAAGAGTTAGCAGAAAACAAGTGGCCAGAGGTAGAGGTTTTACGTTATTATATTATACTTCAATCATCAGGACAATACAGCCGTTGATTTGAAGCCCATTGTCAGTTCTTCTGTAAGGTAATTGTACACTCAGTCTCCATGTTGTGAAGACAGCTGAGGGAACAGTCCTTCAAGGAAGCCCCCCCTCAAACTTTAACCCCCCCCCCTCGGCCTTTCACTCTCGGTGGAATTTGACTCTCTCTCTCTTTTAAATCTCTCATAGCCGAGTCACTCACACCACCTTATGGATTCAAAATGAACACACCAATGGTGGACAAAGGTGAGGTCCAGATTCAGCTAACGGCGACACAGATCTCCACTTTATTTACGTCTATCGCACTTGTGACCCTTCATAGATGGATTTCTTTAAGATGTCACATTGGGATCCATAACTTTAGGATTGTTAATGTTTAGGCTCCAGTTACTACCAGGAGGGCCCATCATTTGATGTTTCCACCAATTGTCCCACATTGGAGGTTTGTATTTGGACTTTTCTGTCGCCTTTCTGGGTATTTTTTCAATGCATTCTCAATTAAAACACTAAGTGTTACTTAGGTTGAGAAAGTCTACATGACAGTGAATATACTAAATATTAGCATGACACCGCTTTGTAATCCCATGTGTGTGTTGACTTTCCTCTTAATAGTTACTCCTACTGTTTTTAGGAGGCGTATATAATTAAAGTTGACATTTTGAATGCCAGACGACAGCGCATTCATCCCAGCCAATACATCCAACGAGACAGTGATGTGACAAGTGTGTCAGAGGGGACTGGTTATACAAACATATTCACTGACATCGAGCTAATCAAAGGTGACTTTCACAAAGTCCCATGTGGATTTAATCCTGTTAGAATCCTCAGAGGACACAGACTGCGACCGCAGGAGGATTTGATTTTGACACAAAGAAAGAAATCATGAAACTAAGGCTTTTATCTTTGGTCGTCCGTCCAGCTGTGCGTAAAAGTACTCTTTGTTTTCCTCGCTTCAGCTTTGACCCTCTGTCAGCCAATGTCCTCTGCATTTCTCTCCGACGTGCCCTTTACTGTCCACAGGTAGGATATGATGGGTGTTTGTGTCTCAGGTTCAGAGGTGTGCAGCGGGGGTCTCGGTGCTGGCTTTGCTCCTGCCTTTCCCTGCGATGGGCCGGTCTCTCTCCTCCCACAGCGTCACCCCGTCACACGCACAAATCTGTTTCGCATTTTGGAAAAGACCTGCTGACCGGGCGATGATCCCACAGGCCAGTCTGCAGAGGAGAGACATCGAGGGAGTTTAAAAACCTGCTTCAAAAGGCCAGCAATTCCTTAAATACAGCTTTAAAGAATGCTCATCAATAATTAATAATAATTAGTCCCAACCTTGAAGCTAGTAGTTTAACAAAGCTATCCAATTTTGTTCAATTGAAATGCAGTTAGTACAAACTACCTTTCCTTAAATAATTAACTCAATCAAGTTTAAAGAAGCACAATTTAAAAAAATGTAACTTGTGCATCACGTATATTAAAACTGACTTATAACAATGTATACGCTTTCGACAATAACAATATTGAAAAGGAGTCCTGAAAATGCTTTAAGCAGCAAGTGCCCGGCTGAGGCTACTCTTCACATCATTGCGTGCACCACCCTGGGAAACCCCTGCTTTTGACCCACCTTTCCCCAGAGTTCCCGGTCTGTTTGGAGAGAGGGTGATCGCCCCGACCCAGGTCGTCCTCCCCCGCATCGACCACCAGCGACCGGCCAATCACATCCCACACCTGTAGCCAGCACCAAGGGGAAGAAGAGGTTAAAGATATGTCACCTGGTGTTGTTTAATGTGGATTTATGACAGGCTTAAGATGTTTTTAATAAAGCTTATAGTTAGGGCTGGCTCAGGCTTACATTAACCCTTACTTATGCTGCTCTAGGCTTAGATAGCAGCATAACTAAGAGACTTTCACCTTAAGTTTTTCACCTCTCTTTTCCTATTTTTCTCTCCATCAATCTCTATGTTCATGTTCCATAAATGCCTGTTACTAACTCAGCATCCTGATTGTATTTTGATGGGTTTCTTTGCAAGCTTTTCCCTGTGCGCTGTGAGGGTCCAAGCGCAAAGGTAAACATATGCCGTGTAGACTGTGAACCCCTAAAACAGACATTTCATTTTATATTTGGCTGTATAAATAAAATGTGACATCTTTGATTCCTAAAGCCCAATAAACTGTAGTTACAAGCCGTTATGCAAGTGTGTGTGTGTGTGTGTGTGTGTGTGTGTGTGTGTGTGTGTGTGTGTGTGTGTGTGTGTGTGTGTGTGTGTGTGTGTGTGTGTGTGTTACCTTTATCTGACTGTCCTCTTGTCTAAATGAAGCCCTGCCATCTGGTCCTGCGACAATATTTCCCAGATCACCGACATGCTGCGCGACAACGACACACATTGAATAAATAACACGAGGAGTACACAGCATGTGCGCCAGGGAACACTGCGGCAAACTTGTAGCTCTGTCACACATTTAATAGACAATTTAGCACCTGAACTGCTCAAGGGCTCCGGTGGGACATATTTGGCGAGTATCACATCATTTATTTGGCTTGTGTTGACATTTTATTGAATCCCAGGAGTGATTTTGTCAGAATTTATGGAGAAGAAGACCAATTATTAACTTACTTCTTTTATAAATGTTCTGATAGAAAATGATCTACAGCATGGGGCAAGTAGTCTCCCAAAAAGATTCAAATGAACAAGCAGGAAGTTATTTTTATAGAGTTATAAAGATAAATATATGGATGTACCCTTTCAGAATCCCCTGGACCGCCGTGTTGTCTTCCAATGGGGTCATAGTGCTCTCCACAACTATAAAACAGAAATGCATTATAATTAAATATAAGTTAACAAAACTTGTCTGCAGTGAAATTCCACATGTGCTTTAGCTGTCAATGTCTCGATTGCTGTCGATTGTCCATCACTAATAATGACAAGACACTTCAAAATGGATCCTTCTTCAAATCTGTATTTTAGCCACACAAAAAACTCCAACAAAAACTTTATAAAAATTTAGTTAGTTGTAGCGTTTGTGTTCTTGTGTGACTACGGTTCTTCAGAGGGTTATTCTGGACACACTAAAGTCACATGAAAACACAAAAAAAACTAACTAATCCAGACAGCTGTATATGGTAACTCTCGTGATGTGTGAGGTAGAATTACTGTTGTTTTCTCAATGGAGTCTGGTGGCTATCGAGAGAGCACAGATAACAACTTCAGCTTCTCGTTCCAAAGGGCTGTGCAGGGGAGATAAGGCAGGGACACAGGAAAAAGAAATGTCTACCATCAGAGGGTCGGTATCCCAAGACAGTCAATATGTTGGAAGTGGCAATGTACTTAACCCCAAATCACTCCTGTAGCAATGTCTACGGTAGAGGGATTGGATTACCATGTAAAGTAGTGTAACATGATATATAGGAAACATTAACTCATACATTTCTATTAAAATGTTTTTTTGCTGCCTCTGTCCACAGTCGCTCATTGCTTTGCTTCCTCTCTCTAAACTCCTGTCTGCTTCTCCAAAACGGGGGCGTATGTGTTACACTGACTACGGATAAGTACCTCATACAGTGCCACTCGAAAACACTCGCACTATCCCCTTTAACCGGAGCAGCCTGTTCACCCACTCCCTGTTACCTGAGGCAGTCCTGGGTCAGGTCCCCCAGGGTGTGGACGTGGAGGCCGTGGCGTCCGGGCTCCAGCCCATCAATGGTCCCATCGATCAGGCACCGCTGCTCCGACAGCTGCAGGAAGCGCACCACCCCCTGGATCCTCCCCCCGCCCGCCAGCATGGCCACCGCTGAACCCAGGTCTGTCAGAAACACACAGACGTAATGAACAATTTGCACGATTAAAAAAAGTACTTTATAATCCAATTTTAAACTTAGCAATTGTAATAAACATGTTATATATTGTGGTACAACGAGCACATTTTTACTTTGACTTCCTATATTTGTTATAAATGTCTTTATTTTATTTGACCTTTTATTGCACTTTTTACTTCTTGTGTTTATATAAATGTTTTCAATTCTATATATTTCTTTAATGATCTTTTATTGGACATTTGACCTATAATGTACTTAAGGCTCCCTGTGGGTTTGAGAGACCCAGACTGAGGGATGTTGGCTATAAAACACAGATAAAAACAATGCTGGTTTTAGTCTGTTAGACCTCAAAGATGCACACAATGGGTTTTGATGAGACCAAACATCTGTTAAACACCTGAACTGTTGAAACACCATCCATAACATTCATCTGCTACTTAATTATTTATCTATTTATCTAATATATCATTCCAATAGCTTGCATGTAGACTCTTATTGCACTATTTCACTTAGTAAACAATTTTTCTTTTTGTATTTACTATCGACTTGCACTATATGTGTCTGTTTATCTGTTATTGTATTGCACTGTTGGAGAAGCCTGTGACCTAAGATTTTCATCGGCATAACTACCCTGTAGCTATGTTCGTATGACAAAATAAAGAACCTTGAAGATGTATCCTGACACACACTTTTCTGTTTATGTGTATGTATATGGTTTGACTTTTTTCACCTACCTTGTCTACAATTGATTAAGTAAAAGATGAAATTCATCATGCCAAATCTAAGTTGGAACATTTACAACACATGTATTGTACTGTATAAAGGTATGGCGGTTTGATTCCCAGCCGTACTCCTGTGCTGCAGTTTCTCACCTTGCTCTGATCCTCCCATGCCTTTCAGCACGGCTCTGCGTCCGGTGCTCTCGATCAGAGCCTGCACCTCTGCAGTGGTGAGAGTGGAATCCACCAACACCTCCTCCTTACCCACATCCACACAGACAGACGTCACTCCTGCAAACACAATCATAGCAGTGATACATTATCCTCTGATATATATATATAACATATCAAAAGACAGAGAAATTACAAAAACTATATAAATATTAAAGAGAATAGTCCAAGCCACTTATCAAGCAACATGACAAACATGATCTGAAATGTGAGTCTGCTTTTCTGCCTTATATAATAATAATATAATAATAATAATAACATAAATCGAAAGCCTTTTCTATTTTATCCCGTAGTTTCTCTTCCTGTCGGTTGCACTGAAGTCAACATTGGATTTCTGGGGGAAAGATCTGAAACATTTGGTAAAAGTTAAAAAGGTGTTATGCTGATTTCCAGGATGATTTCCCTAGCTGCTCAAACCGCTCTAGATCATAATCCATCCATCTTCTCCCGCTTATCCGTGGTCGGGTCGCGGGGGTAGCAGTTCCAGCAGAGAGCCCCAAACGTTCCTTTCCCTGGCGACATCAACCAGCTCTGACTGGTTGATGTGGCGCTCCCAGGCCAGCGAAGAGATATAACCCCTCCACCTGGTCCTACACCATAAACCCAAGTGGATATTCATTCATAAAATAAGAAACATTATTGTGCACGTGTCTTGCATTTAATAGTTGTCTGTAGACATATGGCATCTCCAGCTGATTTGCTGTGCACAAAATGTGTCTACGTAACACAAGTTTGGGATTCAATTCAGATTACAAAATGTGAAGTGTAACAATTGAAAGTTATCACTGACTATGACTTGTGCCAAGTTACACAGTTCTTTTGAGGTAACTTCCTATGAAGGTGTTAGGGACTTGTAAAGGTGGAACATGTTACTTGTAGATGTAGGCGCCAGTGTAAAGCTCTTTACTTGCTAGAAAGGGTTCTATATAGAGAATTGTGCTTTGCTGAGTAATAAGACATACTTTGCACTGGAAGCATGAATAAAGTCCAACAGCCATAAACTAGTGACAGATAAAAGCTATCTGACATGCTTTGTTATGGTCATTATTTGTACTATTTCAGATATACCGTTTCAAAGAGCTGTCAGTTCCAGATGACTAAGAGCAGTTACCGTACAAAGAGCTGTTTCAGAGGATGCATACATTAATTAAGACCTTTGAATGCTTTGATACCTGGTTTTCCCTCCAGAGCAGCTCTGACTTTAACTGCGCAGCTCTCACATGTCATCTGCACTGCAAACTCCAGCTGAGGAAGAAACATAATAATGAAACACCTGTTATACAGCTAATAATATAAGGATAATGTACAATCCGTGACAGCAGTGTATACATAGCTCGTTATATAACACAGCAGTGTCAGCAGTTAGAACATGCAACAGCAGCTGCATAAGGCATGTTTTTGTCTCGAATGTATTATTTTTACGGGTATTTTATTGTAATACAGACTTAAAATATGATTAAGAATTGCTGTCTAACCTTGGTTGGCCCCACAGAGTCCATTTTGGCACTGCACGTCGCTGCCTGGGCAATGAAAACCGAATTAAATAGTAAACTTCCCACTTTTCTCGAAACGGAAGCGAACCAGCTGGAGCTGCTGATGGGCGCCGCCATGTTGGTGAGGTCACGTTGACGTCACAGCACGTTACCGCCGCCACGCGCCCACTACGTGCAACCGCAGGTGCAACCATCAGTTTTTACTTTTGTAGAAGAATAATTACTTTATCATGTTTTTATTCCCTATAAACAATGATATGTATAACTTCTCATATAATGTCACAGCATATTTCGTTTTTCATATCCTAATATCATTATGTATTGTCATATCGTGCATTTTTTGAGAACTTGTAATAGTTAAATTAAACGGAAAGGTATGTGAACAATTTAGTAAATAACATGTCTTAAAAATCATAGCACAAGGCCATAGTTGAAACATTTCTGCTTATGTATTCCACCAACGTTTCAAATTTCGGAAAGATTGCTTTTATGCAACCGTGAAACAAAAAGTAATCAATGGCTGCCTTTAGATTGTGCCAGTAAGAAAATGAAAATCAGTAATGTAGGCTAATAAAAGGGCAGAATAATGCAAAGTGTACAATGAGACAAACTGCAAGGACGAACAGCATATGCAGAAGATTGTAGCGTATGAATTCAATTCAATTCAAAACCTTTATTTATCCAGGTAAAATCCCATTGAGATCAATGATCTCTTTTTCAAGGGAGACCTGCAGCAGTAGGTTCCACAAGAAGACATAGAAACATAACAACAGAACAACAAAAGGACATCATACAGCAAAATGTACAGGGATTACAATTTACATATTTAACCACATGTACAGGTACCAACAGCATCTGATTTTGTAGCATCCAACCGAGCTTTAAAACATGTAGTGGTACTAGCTTGGTAATTTTCCATTCTTTTTGCAGACTGTTCCAAGTTAGTGGAGCTGCACCTCTAAAAGCTTTCTTCCCTAAGACAGTCCTAGCACTTGGCACATTTAATAAAACCACAGCATGCGATCTCAGGCAATAAGTACTTTCAATTCGCAGAGAGATCAGGGAGCAGATATAAGATGGTAGTTTATCCAACATGGCTTTGTAAATGAAAAAGTACCAGTGACTGAGCCTCCGTACAGTAAGTGATGGCAGACCCGCCTTGGCATACAGGGTACAGTGATGCGTAAGTGCTTTACAATTTCTCAAAAACCTCAGAGCACTGTGATACGCAGCATCTAACTTGCTCAGGTAATTGGCAGGTGCATTCATATATAACAAATCACCATAGTCCAGCACAGGTCAAAGGCCACAGAGCCTATTCCTGGCCTCAAGCGAGAAGCAGGACTTGTTTCTGAAAAAGAACCCTAGCCTAACCCTCAGCTTTTTAAGCAGGTTATTGACATGAAGTTTAAAAGAGAGACAATCATCAAGCCAAGGTATTTGTAACAGGTAACAACTTCAAGTTGTATTCCTTACGTAGTTACAATATCCAAAGCAGTCTCCGGTGTATGTTTAGCTTTAGCTTTAGAAAAGAGCATTACCTTGGTTTTATCCACATTTAAAAGAAGCTTTAATTCAGAGAGCTGAGTCTGAATAATGTTAAAAACAGCCTGTAATTTAACAACAGCCTCGTTAATCGAGGGACCTGCACAGTACATAACGGTATCGTCCGCATACAAATGTAAGGTTGCTCCTTCGACATTTTCACCTAAACTATTAATATAGATAGAGAATAATAGCGGACCTAAAACTGAACCTTGTGGTACACCATTAGTGATGTTTAACCATTCAGAAGACAGCCCATTAAAGTGAACACATTGGGACCTTTCAGAGAGGTAGTTCACAAACCACCCCACTGCAAGGCTGGATAGGCCAATACTGAGTAGCCTCTGCTTCAAAATGCGATGATCGACGGTATCAAAAGCTTTGGATAGGTCAACAAATAGAGCTGCACAACTCTGCTTATTATCTAAAATACTCGTAATATCATTTACCACTTTCATTGTGGCAGTGATGGTGCTGTGTTGCTTTCTGAAGCCTGACTGATGTTTAGACAGGATGTCATGTGTACATAAAAACTCCTTTACTTGTTCACTCACTAGGCGTTCAAGAACCTTAGCCAGAACTGACCATTTAGAGATGGGTCTATAATTGTTTAATAAGGTGGCCTCCCCTCCTTTTAGTAGTGGCAGGACATAAGCTGACTTCCATACTTTTGGGATTTTGTTCATGCTGAGAGAGAGGTTAAAAAGAGAAGTGAGAGGTGGAGCAATAAAATCTGCAGCTATCTTTAAAAAGAAAGGTTCTACGTCGTCCGGACCAGCCGGCTTTTTAGGATCTAGCTTGGTTAAGACTTCACGAACAACATCAACAGTAAAAGGAGTAAAACTGAAAGGGTTTTCCAGACCACATTGTTCTGAGTCACCGACTGTGGTGTTCACAGAAGCAGAATTAGAAACAGAATGAAACAGAGAGCCACAGGACACAAAATGCTCATTAAAACTATTTAACATAGTAGCCCTGTCCGATATAGTGGTGGAACGGGGGGACGGCGTAAAACGAGAAGCATTCGGACTCAAGTAGACGGAAGGAATGAGCTATTTGCGGTCTACAATGACAGAGAAGAGACTGTCAGTTTGGCTGTACTCAGCATTGAATCAAAACGCACTAAAGCTGTTGATCTTAATCAGTTTGTGAGGCGCTTTGCTGAACAAAATGGTAATCGCCGCATTCAGCTGTAATAGGCATGTCAACTTGATGCTCTGCTCATGGATGACTCGATGAGCATAACAAACTGTTAAGATGATTACCTTGTATGTGTGTATTTTTTTCTTTTAGTCCAGCAGATATGTGACATATCTGAAAGAATTGTGCTTTTGATGATAAAAACATGAACTTTGGCACACTGTTAGAGCATGCCCTAAGGAAGATTTGTGGCTATAGGGCCATCGCATATTTGTCCATTGGTTGTTATTTTACCAGTAGCTTAGGATCTAGACCACCTAGGATATTGATTCTGGTGGCTAATCCTACATTTTCAAGGATGAGGAATGCAGTGGTACTATTTACAACATGCTAGAATGTAGCTAAATCCATGTATTTGGTATTCAGGGAACAAAATACACAGTAAAACCATTAACATATTTATTATGGTGAAGTAACACATGTTACATAATATATATGTCATATTACAGGTTTTCAACTAAATGCAGAGTTAGTCCTGAAAACACAGTCCCCCACAGTAGCAAGGGCAGTGCATTGAATTGCTGCCTTGACACATTTGAAAATTGTCCACTGCAGCCTTTTTTGCATCCAGTCACCTGGGGATGGGAGTTCAGGGGCTGCAAACATCATCTGTCCCCAGCAGTGACCAGCTTGGAAGGCAGCTCTCTTTGTGTGCTGAATCAATGGTGCTTATGTTGGGGGGAGTACTTCAATTGTTATCTTTCTGGGTGAAGAGCTGCTTGCGTGCTTGATTGACTGACTCCTGGCTGCTAGTGCGGTCATACAATACCAGAGAGCACTGTCACACTCACTTCTCTACTTCCCCTCTTCTACGACCAGGTCAAATCTGTGGCCATGATTCGTCTGATTCGTCATTCCATGGATGTGGTAAGGCAGGCATTGGAGATTCTGAATCCTGGTCGGATACCAATCATTACTCTGGATCGACCTCTATACGCTGTGGCAAAACAAACCCAGTGGAGCTGGCCAGCAACTCACAGAGAAGATCATTATTGTGATATGTGTTGGGTTTCACATTGAAATGGCAGCACTCAAGGTACTTGGCAACCTCCTGGAGGGGTAGCGGGTGGACAAGAGCAGTGTCATGTCCCCAGTTCCACTTTTGGTCTATCATCCTGTAGCTGGAAATAGAGTTGATGATCTATGTGCGATCAATAAGAGAGGCTGACTTCCTACTCTATATAAATGACCAAGATTGTGTCTTGGTTCCTTGCTCTGGGACACACCCACTATGCCGGATGGACACCAGTCCACTTGCGTGACATGATTGTGCTAAAAGATAACCATCCTGATGTCCATGGGCAGTTTCTGAAAGGAAAGGCTGTGAAGAAGACGACACGCAGCTTTTCTGCTATTGCCATTGACCAAGCCCACGCGCAGAACAATGCCTCTGTGAAAGGTGATAGTGATGCTGTAGGCCTGACAGAGAACCCTGCAGCTCTGCAACGATGGGTGCCGTCTGGCCCCGAGATGGCCCGTGTGGTTGGAGTGTTTGAGGCCTCCACTGAGAAGAGAAAAAAGACTGACACCCGGCACCATGAGCTGACCAAACATGCACAAATGGCATTTGCACGAGATGTTAAAGCACCAACTGGTGCTATAGAAGACATGGGCAATCCATGCTGTGAAGAGAGCATTGTGGATCTTCTTGTACTGGATACTAGAGGTCTTGCAGATGCAGCAGTCATTGACACTCTGAACCAGATTGAGAAACTTGGACAGGACCAGTATGACACCTACAGTGGAGGAAATAAGTATTTGATCCCTTGCCGATATTTTTTATTCACCCACTTACAAATAAATGAACAGTCTATAATTGTAATGGTAGGTTTATTGTAACAGTGAGGGTAAGAATATAAAAAAGAAAATCCAGAAAATTACATTATATAAAAGAGAAAAATGTATTTGCATTTAACTGTGGGAAATAAGTATTTGATCCCCTTGCAAAAAAAAATTCTGGCTCCCACAGACCGGATACATCAGTCCTCTTCCTTTAAGAAAGTACTCTTAATATCAACGTATCACCTGTATAAAAGACACCTGTCCACAGAATCAATAAATCACATTCTAACCTCTCCACCGTGGGCAAGACCAAAGAGCTGTCTAAGGACCTCAGGGACATGATTGTAGACCCGCACAAGGTTGGGATCGGCTACAAGACCATCAGAAAGCAGCTTGGGGAGAAGGAGACTGTTGGTGCGATTATTCGGAGATGAAAAAAATAAAATGGGCATCAATCAACAATCAATCGCCCTCGGTCTGGGGCTCCACACAAGATCTCGCCCCGTGGGGTATTGATGATCATGAGAAAGGTGAGGGATCAGCCAAGAACTACACAGGAGGAACTTGTTAATGATTTCAAGGAAGCAGGGACCACAGTCACCAAGAAAACTATTGGTAACACACTACACCATAATGGATAAAATCCTGCAGCGCCTGAAGGCCCCATGCTCAAGAAGACTCCTGAAAGGCCACCATCATCGTCCAAAATGGGCAAGCTGAGAACTGGCACCAAGTCAGATTGGTGGGCTGTTTGGAGGACCTGATTTCTTTACAAGAGAATGCATCTCACCGCACAGTACAGGTCATCATCCTTGATGGGGCTGCTCATGTGAACATGCTACGACCTGGTGCTGCTAAGACGTTTTTTGATTATGTGCAGAAAGTGTTCTCACCATACATGCTGGAGCACGTCAGCAAAGTTGATGTCGTGTGGGATGAATATTTCCCCGAAAGTCTGAAACACGCAGCAAGAGAGGGAAGGGAGTTCATAGACACGTTGAGCCATCCAGTGTCATTCCTGGAAACTGGCCAAACTTTTGTCACTTCTTTAATGTTTGTTCTTCCTGATGTAAAGTTGTGGGGCGCTGAACTGTTCCTTTGAATATTTTGAATTTAGATATATGATCGTAATTACTTGTATTTCAAATTTGAAGGAGGGTGAGCAAGCATCTTGAGGAACATTCATCATTAACTCCTCCAAAAAATATAGGTTATTCAATAATAAATGAATATGTGAATCATAACAGTGATTGACAGCTGATAGGAATAATATGATTGTTAATAGTATCATATTCATTCAGTCAAACATCGATGAGACAGTTAATTAATGTACTTATTGCAGCAGTCTTCATAGACTTGGTACCCTTGATGGTCTAAGAGTGAAACAAACCCATTCAGTTATTGTATGCTGATGTTATTGAGTTAAAATATTAATATTGTGGCTTTCCAAGTTAACATTGATTGATATGACTGCAATTAAATCAGTATACTTCTGCCAGGGGATGCCACCCCTCAAAATCTCCTTCCACCCTCTTGCCACCCCATGAATATTTGTCTAGATCCGCCCCTGGCTGGCCTCCAATTCAATTTCATAATGTGTATAGATTATTGTTACAAAGTCGTTCTGCAGATTAGAGCCCTGGGTTCAGTATGCGAAGGACCACCACTAAGCTGATGACCATTGTGTGTGTGTGTGTGTGTGTGTGTGTGTGTGTGTGTGTGTGTGTATACATCCCTATCATATCTCTTTTCATCTTCTTTGAAAGCTGAGCTAAGCCACAGGAGATAAAGCAGCAGATGACCGTAATGTGGCGGAAAAAATCTGGGTCGCAAGTCTAAAATAAAAGCTCCTAGATCGTCAACTCAATTCGGGATGATGAGTTTTTAGAGAGTGACATACTTCTGCGTTGTTCATGTGGGTGTTGATGCAGAAGAGTCCTCCTTCATCACGTCAAAACACACACCAAGAGGCCGATGTTTTACACAGAAGAAAAGCCGAGTGGCAGCTCAGCCAGAACAGAGCTCCTTCTGTGTGTGGCGGCTCATTGGCTTTGACCTTTGACCCCCTGCTCAGTAATATGACCATAGGCTATAAGAGAGCCTGAGCCGGTGTGCATCGACTCAAAACACTACCTTGTGTGTATTGAGCTTTCACACACATTGTCCACGGCAGAGCTTAATTGATTCCGTACATGGGAAACAGTCGAAAACCTTTGCCCTTATGTTGATCCTCCTCTCCGTTCAAAGGAGTGGAGGGAGAGTGCAGTGACACCTGAGTCCAGGGGAGGCACACACACACACACACACACACACACACACACACACACACACACACACACACACCACACACACACACGTGAAACCTAATCAGTACATATTCAGAGGGAGGAGAGAAAGGAGGAAGAGAGGAGAAAGTAGGGATAGAGGGAAATGAGGAAGCAAAAGAGGTTGACAAAGAGGTGTGTGTGTGTGTGTATAGCAGTGATGACAGGAAGTGTTGACAGCCCTGTTTGGAACAGTAGAGGTTTTATCTGTACTAAATGAGACACTATCCCCTCCATGCCCCCCTCCACCCCATTAGCACTGACCCAGAGTCTGTTTTTTTTCCCTTATTATAAACTTCAAGAAGGTGAAGCGGCTCTTGTTTCAGCGACCGATGAAGCTATGGCGAGCATATCTTTATTTTTAGCATGGGGAAGATACCAAATGCTTTACACTGAAGCAAAAAGGACTGAAGTCTACCCAACAAAAACAGCTGATGAAATATTCATGAGAAAGGGAAGGTTTTTTGTCAAATGCTTTTAAGACCAAGTTAAAAAAGCTAAAGGACAATAACACAGACGGTTAATGAAGGCGAAAGAGGGCTCAGCCTCTCCCTACATTATTGGTCCATTTCCATTGTGCATAAAAGTCTCATGTACAGGCTACAATATATCATGTTTTGAGCGACTCAAAATATCACCTGGTAGGATTGGCTAAGGTTTTTATAATCAATGAATTCAGTTAATTATAGATTAGATGACTATTATGGTTATTTTCAGGTTCACTTTGTAATTTGTGCAGTTGTCCATGCTTTAATGTTCAAAACTTTTTTATTTTTCTCATACTGCAGCACCTCTTTTCACCCTCTGTCTGAAACCAAAGCCCAGTTTGCTCTGATTGGTTACCTGACCGGCTCTGTTGTGATTGGGCAACCGCTTAGAGATGTCCCTCACCTTAGCCTATCACGTACAATGTGTGGGTGCGCAAGCCAATAGAAGCGCAAGTGTTACGTTGTGTCATTATGTTAATCAAAAAACTTCCTTCCACAGCTTAGTTGGAATTGGGTCTAACATGCACGTTGATGGTTTAGAGGAGAGAATCATTGAATGTAATTGTTCAAGGTTTATGGCTGAAAAGCATTCTAGTTTACTATCTAGTGTAATATTAGAACTTACGTTTCCGGGAGCTGTTGATAACACGATACTGGTCAAAGGCAAGAGGTCATTAATTTTAGTTTCTAAGAGTAACAATTTTATCATTAAAAAAGCACATAAAATCATTACTACTGAGTGCTATGGGAATAGAAGGCTCAATGGAGCTGTGGCTCTCATCAGCCTGGCTACAGTGCTGAAAAGAAATCTTGCATTATTCTTAGTCTCATCTATTAATGAAGAGTAGTATGCTGCTCTCGCTTTACGCAGTGCTTTCTTATATTCATTGAGAGTAATATGCCAAATTAAACGAGATTCTTCAAGTTTAGTGGAACGCCATATCCTTTCAAGTTGTCTAGACTTTTGCTTTATTTTGCGGGTTTCGGCATTATGCCATGGAGCTAATCTATGTTGTTTTATTTTCTTCTTTTTCAAAGGAGCAACAGAGTCTAATTTTATTCGCAGCGCATCTGTAGCACTATCAACAACATGATCAATTTGGGGTGGTGTACATTTTGTATAAGTTCCCTCCCCTACATGCAGACATGCTATCGAGTTAAGTATTGGTGGAATCTCTTCCTTAAATGTGGCTATAGCACTAACAGATAGGTTTCTGCTGCAAGAGCTTTTGACTAATGCTTTGTAGTCTCGTAATAGTACTTCAAAAGTTACTAAGATATGGTCGGATAAAGCAGGATTATGCGGTTCGACTAATAGTTGCTCAATTTCAATACCATAAGTCAAAACAAGGTCGAGAGTGTGATTATAGCAGTGGGTTGGTTTATTTACACTCTGACAGAAACCAACAGAATCTAATATAGAGTTAAATGCAACAGTAAGGCTATTTTTATCATCGTCAACATGAATATTAAAGTCACCTACGATAATTACTTTGTCTGTTTTAAGAACCAAAGTTGATAAAAACTCAGAGAAGTCTGATAAGAATTCTGAATAAGGACCTGGTGCACGATACACTGGAACAAGATTGGCTGCAAAGTTTCCCAGGTCGGATGCGTAAGACTAAAAACGAGGCTTTCAAAGGAGGTATAATTTAATTTTGGTTTAGTATTAATAAGTAAACTTGAGTCAAAGATTGCTGCAACTCCACCTCCTCGGCCCGTGCCTCGAGCAATATGAGTGTTGATATGGCTGGGTGGAGTGGCCTCATTTATGCTGACATATTCTTCATGTCTCAACCAAGTTTCAGTGAGACAGCATATATCAATATTATAATCTGATATTAAATCATTTACCAATATTGCTTTAAAGATAGGCAGGTACTTGCTTTCAAGCAGATCACAGGGGAAAACAAACTTGGCGGGACTGTTTACGTGTTAGGCGTAATGACGTACAACGGCCTAGACAATTTCTGTAGTCCTATTCAGCCACTCGGTAACAACCGTCGTTTTCAGATACGTAAACTCTTCAAAAATCCCCAGTGGGGTCACTGCTGATGCATTTAATGACGTAGAACAAAACATGATCTATCTCTTAAATGTGTGTCAACCACAGCCCTGATTTCCAGCTATTTTCCAAAATCCTATGGAGAAAATGCATTGCTTTTTGACGAAGGAACCGGAAGTGCTAAAAATGCTAACTTACTTCCGGGTTTTACGACGTGTCACTGCGGTTCTCTATTGTGGTCGAATTTAATGATTGAAATGCCAACATTGAATCAATGTTGAATCTATGCTGTTTGCCTTTTCTTTTCTTTTTTTCTTGATGGGGGAGGGAGGGGGGTACTCTGTAGTGTAGTCTGTGTGTGGGGGGTGTGGGGGGGAGAAATATATATAATATATATAAGTGTTGAGGCCAACATTGACCACCCAACAAACAGTTAGGAGCACGTTTCAGGCTATTTGGATTCGATTGGTAGTACATTGTAGTGACACTATGTTGGGTCCCTAACATTCATTGAGCTAGGGACTTGGTAGGTGACATCAATGGTCTACAACTTTTCAATAAGAAGTTACAGATTTTTGAAATAGTTGTAGATTTTCTTTTTTTTTAATTAAAAAACACTTTTTCAGACTCAGAAAAGGACGTTGAATCGAATGGGCTAGGTCTCGGACTCTAATGTTGGTTTTTTGTGTTTTGTCTTTTATCGAAATATACTATTCCGACTTACTTTTTGACGCTGAATCCAACGGTGCCAGTCTCGAAGCTGTACGACCCCTAATGGCCAAGATAATCATAAATAACTGTCTCAAAGGCTTGGAAAAATATGTTTTTCAAAATCAAACACCAGATTCTGCGTCAGCGCGCTTCCCCGCACGTGCCCATATAACTTTCGTCACACGCAAACCTCTGCGTAGCCACCATAGGGCCAGGGTGGGCCCAGACCCACCCAGTTTACTCATTGGCCCACCCAGAGTCATTTTTAAAAAATAATTATTTTTTTTACATTTTATTATTATTATAACAAATGTATTCACCCATTGAGAATATCCAAGAATTCAAAGTGAAATTCAAGTGAACAAATATCGAGTTTAATTAATGTTGTATGTGTTTTATCCTCTGACCTGAACTCATTTACGGTAACAACTGATTGTTGGTTCCGGCGCGCGCCATAATAACGTGAGAGAGGCAGAGAGCTGCCTGCAAAATAAATGATGGCTCAAAGTTCACAAATGAACTTTGGATTTAAAAAAAAAGCCAGACTCCAAGAAGAGCCCCCACTAACCCTAACCGTGGCTCTCAGGGGGCCGGGCTCGAGGGCGAAGACCAGACAGCTCCGGAGGCCGGACAGGAAGGCGCTGACGGGACAGCGCCGGAGGCCGGGCAGGACCCGGTGTCGGCCGGACAGGAACCGGAGTTGGTGGGACAGGCCTCGGCAGGATCCCCCACGGAAGAGGACCAGGAGTTGGCAGGACCCCCGGCAGGAGAGTAGTCGGCGGGACCCCCAACGGGACAAGACAAGGAGTTGGCAGGACCCCCAGTGGAACCTCCAACGGCACTTACCTTACTTTGACCATCCGTTCACTGTTATCGATCATTGTGGAGCAACCCAGTCTCACGGCATTTCGTGTTCACCAACACGATTTTTAATCTATTGATTCGTGTTCACCATCACGATTTGCCCCTTTTTTTCGTGTTGCACAGGACGATTTTAAAAGCAATGTATTTCTACTGGTAACGTGTTTCGTGCCTGCAGGCTGCAGCACGTCTTTTTCTCCGGTCGGGTCGTGGAAGACCGGAAGCTGTGTGGTTCATAAAAACATGTTCTTACTCAATATCAAGCGACAGTTATTGTTTTTATTTTAAATCGTATAATTTCGGACTTTTGTTGCCGTCTGTGAGGAAAATAAATGGGCTCAGAGCCTCAGGATACTGAAATCTGTATTTTTTAAAATCTTTTTTCCTTCTAATTTGTTATTCTTTTCAAAATAACACACTCTTATTTACTCACCAATAACACTCAATTATCCTTGCTTTTATTCATTGGTTTGATTCCATAATCTCGGGCTTTTTTGGCGTCCGTCAGGAACTGAATTTCAAAATAAATATAACCGGAAACAGACGTAGGCATTTCGAGCGATTACCCAAGATCCTCAGCTATGGTTTGAAGCTCGTTGATTGGATGTGTTAGCCGCAATGCATGCTGGGATTTGGTGTTTATATTATATGAAATCCGGAAAACATTTTAAAAGTATAAAATAATACTTAATTCCGAGTGCTCTTGCTTTTCTCTTTGAAAGTCATCACATAACGGCATTGTAATACACGGTTCGGCTGCATTACATATTACAGATCTGCCGTAGTTATTTATTTAGAGAGCCCTGATGAGAAGAAAAACTGGAAGAAATGGCGCCGAAACTGAATACTTGACGTGGATCATAAATATATCAACAATTAAACAACATCTTCAATTTCTCTTCACACAATACGTCTCCTTGCAGTATCAACACTAATTCGGCTGACTTTTACATTTGATCTAATTCATAGATAGGTTATATTTACACCATAACGGTGCACAGCTGAGAGAAAAGGACTGTAGTTTTTAAAGATATTACTGATTTTCTTTGAATGTAAGAATGTAAATACTGAGTCTGAAATAGTAGCCTATAGCAATATGCTGTAAAATGATGTGAAAGCATGCATAAAACTATACATCTTCAGATGTTGTACATACACACGAATAATACAAAGTTGTTATGGCTGTGTGCACCTCGTGTGTACCTCTTAGTGGTTAAAGCACGTTATTGAATTATTGTTTTATGTGTTATATTTGATTAAAAAAATATTAAGAGTACATACTTTCATAGGGGGAAAGTATAAATATAGAAATATAGAATATAAAAAATCAAGAAGATACTATAAGTTATCTCTACAATAAAACAGTTTA
Organism: Champsocephalus esox; assembly: GCA_036324585.1. Lineage (NCBI taxonomy): Eukaryota > Metazoa > Chordata > Actinopteri > Perciformes > Channichthyidae > Champsocephalus > Champsocephalus esox. The sequence continues at coordinate 7,643,245 of CM070489.1, forward strand.
GTGCAGGATGTACACAGATATTAATAGGAGGAGGTGCAAAACAGAAAAACGGATTAACCTTTATTTAAACATTAAATATTAAATATTAAGCCTGACAAAGTAATTAACGTCTAATATATTGCTTTCCTGCAATGTTAACTATATTGAAGCACTTATTTTAACTGATATTATACACATTAATTATACTTTTATGTATGTAGATAGAATAAGAAATGTGCAGAAGAGTTTAATGGTGGAGGTACACACATATTGATAGATGTCTTGTAATGCACTGTTGAGGAACCTGTGACCCAAGTGTTTCATTCATTGCATAACTACACCGTAGTTGTGTATGATATGTCAATAAACCTTTGAAAATCTTGAAAGGGATGTGCAAAATAGCCATAATATACAGTCTTTAATGAACTATTAGTAGAGAATAACGAGTAATGAATATACTTTATTACTTGTTTCCATTAATGTCAATTGCAGATACATGTTTAGTCTTCTCAAGCACCAACTATCAAATATCTCTCCTGATTGTTGACACTTGACAATCACCTTACCTGAATTTTACTCGGGTGTAACTAAAGTCTGATTTAAGGGTTGTTTATATTTCACATCATTAATCAGAATCTGCAAAGTAACTCAAATAAATGCAGTGGAGTAAAAATACCAGGTTAACCTCTGAATTGTAGTGGAGTAGAATTACAAAGTAGCAATGAGCTGTCATGTGGGTATACGGCATTAATATAATGCTGCGCATTATGGACACAAGTGATTTTCACCCATTTATTAATTATATGTTTTACATTTGATAACACCAATGTGTTTAATAATGGCAACTTCTAATTGTGGGAAAAACGAAAACGTTCAGTAGAGACGTCCCATAGAACATTTTGCGAAACACAATAGCCAGCATGTGTTGTTCTGGAGGGGCGTTCGATTCCAGTTTTGGATAATCTGGCGTGGTTTCGTTCCATTTCACACAGCTGTTTGACGCTCTGCGTAACCTTACAACTGTAGTCCTAAACGATAGCTGGGGATTATGGGTAGTGTAGTGTCTTCGGCCATCCTAAACTCAGAAATGTTGACAATCGCAATGATGCTCGAAATGTCCCTTATAGGCTTACGTCTGTTTCCGGTTATTTTTATTTTGAAATTCAGTTCCTGACGGACACCAAAAAAGCCCGAAATTATGGAATTAAACCAATAAATAAAAGCAAGGATAATTGTGTGTTATTGGTGAGTAAATAACAGTGTGTTATTTTGAAAAGAATAACAAATTAGAAGGAAACAAATATTTAAAAATACAGATTTCAGTATCCTGAGGCTCTGAGCCCCATTTATTTTCCTCACAGATGGCAACAAAAGTCCGAAATTATACGATTTCAAATAAAAGCAATAATTGTGGCTTGATATTGAGTAAGAACATGTTTTTATGAACCACACAGCTTCCGGTCTTCCACGACCCGACCGGAGAAAAAGACGTGCTGCAGCCTGCAGGCACGTACCAGTTTAAAATCGTGCTGTGCAACACGAAAAAAAAGGGGCAAACCGTGATGGTGAACACGAATCAATAGATTAAAAATCGTGTTGGTGAACACGAAATGCCGTGAGACTGGGTTGTGTGGAGAGAGGCAGACGTGTTGTTTTGTATTATTGCAGCTATCGGATGCAAGTAGTCAGTTTAGCTTCGGTTGCTATGCCAACATCACCCGTTTTATACCAGAGAAACTTTCATAACAGCGTTGTGATACCAAACAGCGTCAATTCAGACTGACACACATTCACTTAAGGGGAACTGGGGATATGCATCAGCTGCTTGTGTGAGTCGGACAGTGAATACTTTAGAGCGGCTGCTGCAGTGTGAGCTAACCGGGAGCTAACGGGAGAATAAACTCCCGTGGAAGAGCAGCCAATACTGCAGCGGTCGGTAAATGCTGCACAAACACATTAATAAACAATGAACCACGGCACTCTGGAGCAAAGTATAAGGTTGGAGAAGTCATTATTCAATTTATTCTGGCTTCGTGTGATTAAAAGCAACACGATCATCGACCCGACGCAGTTGTTGTTGTTGTTGTGAGCGCCGTAATGGCTGCCGTTGGGGAGCAAATCAGCGATGTAAACGGTGACGTCATGACGCAGCAGGGGCAGCTCTGGGGCGCCAGTGGGCGGTGTGAACAGAGCGGGAGCTGAAAAGGGAAACCGGAGCTGAACCAGAAAAGCTCCCGCTCGGAGCTAGAAACTGAAAAGCGCTGGTGTGAAAGCCGCATCTGAGTCCTGACTCTCCATTGCTGCAGAGGTTTCCCTTACACATATCAACAGTTTGATAAATATTGGTGGTCGAAAATAACTCTGTATCAGTTTGGGGCAGGAGGTGGTTATTTTTTTTTGAAGAGCTATCATTTCACCTTTATAAAAACACATGAAGTAATTGCTACTTCGTGATATGAAAATAGAAGGCTAAATAGATCTGTGGCTCTGTGTCAGCCAGGTTTGAAAATAGACCTGAAATGGAGTTATAAGCTGCTCAACGTATAGCCTCCTAATGGGACGTGCGTGGTAACAGCGTTGATTTGCAGGAACAAAGACATGACACTTCGGCAATAAACAGACATATTGACAGTTAATATGTAATTGGGTTTGGTAATTCTAAGGTGTAACAACATTTATAAAAAAAAGGAGGAGAGACAGACAGAACACTACCATTTGCATGCGATCATGGTACTTTAATGTTAAATGTATCAGTATATTTGCTTTACATCGTTTAAGTATGATTGACATTGCAAGTTGGTATTATTCAGAAGCAAAATAATTAAAAAAATCAATCAGCTTGACGTCATAGGATCGCCGTAATTTAGAAATGAGATCGCATAGGTGTCTGAATCGAGATCACGATCTTTTTTCGATTAATTGTGCAGCACTACCTTGAATGATGGGTTAGTAGCCTAAAAGCTTTAGGAATCCAAAGTATAACATAATAAGTACCCTGTATCAACAATTCTGCAGCAAGCTGCTCCCTGAAAGTCTTCTGGGTGTGTGGCTTTGTCCTGCTGGAGTCACACCTCATCTAACACAAGTGGAAAAACAAAGAGATTAGATTAATTCACTGGTTTATACTTATAGGATAATATTGGACTATAAATGAATAATATTACACCAAATAAATAAGTAAACACATGTATATTCATTCACTGGCCATTCATTTAGAAAATCTAACTCCAAAAAGACAAGTAACACTATTTAGCATTTTGCCTAATCATTCCTGTAGCTTCTTGGCTAAGCTAGCACTGTGACGCAGTTCCACCAACCCACATAAGTAATATATAAAAACAGAGAGATTACATACCTTTCCCATGGTGGAAGTTCAACATCCGAGTCACTACTGTCCGGATCCAGGTCTGGCTGGAGGAGATCTTCATAATCCGACGAAGAGTCATCTGGTATGATCATAGCTATGTCAGCTAGCATCTCGTGCAGCTGCTCTGTGGTGAAGCTCTCCCTTCTGGCTGCGTAATGCGTAATGGAGCCGGAGCAGGCGTAGTTCATACTACGCAGGATCATATATTTGGAACCCATTGGTCGATTTGGGTGATTGACACCTTTTCTGAACCGTTAGAGCCAATAGAATCGAGTGACAGTTAGTAAGTCCCGCTAAACACTTACGTCAAGTAGAGAGAGGTTTGCGTAAACAGCATGTGAGACAGCATTACCTCCGGACTGCGACACGTTATACCCACTCTGCTGCCATGAATGTAACGATAGATTATCAGGAACAATTCTAAAGTGACTAAGAGACATTGGATTAACCTTAAACAGCGTTTTTATTCCCTTGAACAAGAGCTTTGATCACATAACAGCAACGGTAAGACATAATTATTGTTATGGTTTTGAAAACTGCTGTTTTTTTTCTTCTCTGTTCTGGCTGCTAGCTCAGTGAGTTAGTGTCCTACAGTGATGATACTTTTAACAAAAATAATCTGTGGAGTATCAGCTTTCAGATGATATGTAGTTTGTGCAGAAAATATTAAATTGTAAAGATCGTTTTTGTTAGCACCGGAAGTAGCATCTGCCCGTTTTAGCTAAGGGCTAATGCTAACGCTTCTTGTGAGACTTGTGTTTTGTTTCTGTAAAAATGGTTCGTATTGTCAGTTAGCTGAGATTCTTCTCGTTAATCTGGTATAACACATTAATAGGTTTTTAAATATTAAGATGCCCTGTGGCACAGTGTTGTGAAAAAAAAACAGGGTCCCCATCGGCGGGGACCTTCGGGCTTAACAGGTTAAGGAAGTAAACAAAGGAGTCCAATGGAGGCATTTAGAGGGGAGTGTGTGGGAGATAAACTCTGGGAACACTTTGGAATTGTAGCCTGTGCAGACCATTTAAATGCACAAAAAATGTATAATACACTACAGGAAAGAGAAAAGTCTTCAAAACAGCCCGTGTGAGGTAGGCAGAATGTTTGGCGTCAGTGGGCGGAATTTTGACAGTAACCTGTTCACATATTGTAATTTAAGTCGTGTGAGAGAAAACCAGACTTCCCAGGACAAAGGAGGGAGAGAGGAGAGCTGCAGGATGACGGCTTTATTCTCAAATTGTTGGCAGATTTTATTTATTTTTCCAGAAATCTGCTAAGCCCAGCTTTACAGAGTATTGGATAAGCAGAACGGAAAAATAAGCCATGTTGTGCTCTGTGGACTTTTTCAATCATAAAACTTCATTCATAACACTAACCCTTCCAATTCCAAGTAGCTACATATAGTCCAGCAGATATGTGAAAAACGTGAACTTTGGCACACTGTTAGAGCATGCCCTGAGGAAGATTTGTGGCTATAGGGCCATCTCGTATTTTTGAAAATGGCTGCCATTGGTTGTTATTTTACCAGTAGCTTAGGATCTCTAGACCACGATCTTGACATGGTGGCTGATCCTACATTTTCAAGGATGAGGAATGCAGTGGTACTATTTACAACATGCTAGAATGTAGCTAACTCCATGTGTCTGGTATTCATGGAACAAAATACACAGTAAAACCGTTAAGATATTTATTATTGTTTTATATTTTATGTATGCACCATGACATCAAGTCAAATCCCTCGTACGTGTGAACCTACCTGACATTAAACCCGTTTCTGATTCTAATTCTTCTGATTCTGATTATGGTAAAGTAATACATGTTACATAATATATTGTGTAATATTACAGGTTTTCAACTAAATGCAGAGTTAGTCCTGAAAACACGGTCCACCACAGTGGCAAGGGCAGTGCACTGAATTGCTGCCTTGACACATTAGAAAATTGTCCACTGCAGCTCTTTTTGCATCCACAGCGTAGGAGTTCGCGACAGGCCTGGGTCGCTTCTGGTAATGTGGTCCAGTACATTTACCATCCACCTGTGGCCTTACTCTTCCACCCAGGGCCGCCCCTGGCCAACTTGTGGGCCATGTGATGAGGCCCTCTGTGTGTGTGGGGGGGGTGTGCTAGTGGAGCACGCGCCGGAACCTCGCAGCGGCGAAACTGTTTGCGCTTCGGATTAGGCTCCCTCTCCAAGATGACGCCCCACCCAGTCTGCGTGATCTGCGTGTGAGGAGGGGCGGGCCTGCTTCCACCCCTCTTCCACATCATCAAACGTCATCCATGTATCCCACGCCGTCTTCTTGCCCCTGCCACCAAAATATGACACAGTGTCACATCCAGTAAATGCATGGAACATTGGTAAGGCTATGCATCGATCTGGACCTAGTGATCTCGCCATCTCATGAGCTGCTAAATGCCGAAAACCCTTCCCAGCTCAAAGATACCTCATCAATACCAGACTTCCAGGACAGACCATTTAATAATATACTCAATAAATTGGACTTCACATCAAAGGACATCCATACAAAATCGAACTTAGATGCCTCAAAAGCATCAGGACCGGATGGCATCTATCCCAGGATTCTCAAAGAACTGTGTGACGAACCACCCACACGACATCGACTCTGCTGACATGCTCCAGCTGAGAGCATGTCAGCATGGTGCGAACACTTTCTGCACATAATCAACAAACGTCTTAGCAGCACCAGGTCGTAGCATGTTCACAAGAGCAGCCCCATCAGGGATGATGACCTGTACTGTGCGGTGAGATGCATTCTCTTGTAAATAAATCAGGTCCTTTTGATGGGACCTTTGATGGGCTTTATCTATTTGACCAGGCGCTCACTGACATACAGTGGAGGAAATATGTATTTGATCCCTTGCAGATTTTGTTTTCCCACTAAAAAAATAAATGAACAGTCTATCATTTTAATGGTAGGTTTATTTTATCAGTGAGAGTAAGAATATCAAAAATAAAATCAGGAAATTGAAATTATATAAAAGATACAAATTGATATGCATTTACCTGTGGGAAATAAGTATTTGATCCTCTTGCAAAACATGTTTTATATTATGTATTATATTATATTATATTATGTTAATATAACAGCGAACTAAGGGGACCTCTATTTTCTTGCAGTTATGAGCCTCATCCAACAAATAAAAACTGTTGTTGTTAGGAGATTTGTCAAATTCATAAAAAATGTGGCATGGCACCTACATTTTAGATCACAATTTAAGCCATTGCTCTTCTTCAAGGATAAACAACAGCATGAGAGATGATTGACCAATCAAAATCAGTTAAAATCACAAGGAATTATAATTGTTTCTCTAACACATTAAACTTAAAACATTTAGATTGGCTAGATTTAGCATACATTCCAGATCAGACTGTTTTTCAATTTGCTGTGTTTCGCAATTTGATTATTAATAAACGTCCATAGGGAAAAATCATGACAAAAGAAAAATAAATTCAAATATTCCAAGTACTTTTCGTTGCTGAAGCCTGACACGTTGCTGAAGGCGGTAAAGTTAAGCAACAGAAATATTTATGAGCGCAAAGTGTGCACTGATGTTCAACCTGCACCACAACCCCACAAGTGCAAAGTGTTTATAGCTGGCTGAACCCAAAGGGAATCAAACCATTTACCGCGGCCAGGCTTTACCGGTGACAGCATCCACAACCTCATGACGCTGAATAATGCAGAGGGGGTGGGGGGCTGTTAGTGGAGCTAGGGACCCCTTAGAGGTCAGAGTAATGTCACGGCCCAGCCAGAGCACTCTCCATGTCTGCTGATTGCACCCTGACAACTCGAATGGAAGATGAATCCAAGCGTGTCCGGGAGACGGCGTCTAACAGCGGAGACGCCGCCCCCTCGCCTTCTGTAGGGATCAAGGGGGCCATGTTTGTGAAAAATGTGACTGCCCTGGTTTCACTTCTTTTCAGAATTTAAGAGACAAAATGTAGAAGACAGCGCTGTAGCATTCGCTTACTGGAGGAAAAGGGATGAAGTGTTTTTGGCTCTTGTTGCACTGAGATGTAGGACAAGGGGGTTTGAAAAAGCTTTTAAATCAAAGTGAATACAAGCTGTGAGCAAGAACAAAAGATCACACAATACACAGAAATGATGAAACTACACTTCAGAATAAGACACATAAATCCCAAACACATTGAATGCGGTTTCTATAAGTCAACATACTTGTACACTTTCGTGTAATATTTATTCACTTGAAGACGAAGTTAATACAAGTTATGATAGGAGAGTTATCATTGTGGAACTTTACATATTTCAATACTGGTTTAAAGCACAGCAAGTGACTATAAAACAAATTCCATTGACAGAAAAATCAAAATCATTGCCTATACATCTAAACATCCCTCCCTAAGTTTTGCAATTAAATCGATCACCGGCCAGGAAAACAAATCCAATCAATCCAAAAAAATAGCCACTTTGAATATTGGCCATTGAGCATTATGGTGTCAATTAATTATAATGCCACTAGGGTGTTTAACAAGCCGTGGATAAACTCTACCGCTCATCACACGAGGATCAATACAAGGAAGAGGCAGTGTCTGCTTGTCCTCTTCCTCTCTGGAATAATACATAGGATGCAATATGCTGAAGTGTGGCTACAAAGCATATACCTCACTTAATCATTACACCCCAGAGTCCAGATCATTACTTAAACAACCTGCCTGTCATGGCCCGGAAAGAGATGTGGGCCTCTATGGAAAAACATTGAGCAATTAAAGTGGGAAACATCAGAAGAGTAGGATTTAATGGGAGTGAAAAAGCTAGAAAGCAGAATAAGGTCACTTGCCTAAATGGTCTTTTAACTAGGATACTCATTATAAGACACTACTTGAGCTGTGTAAGAAGAATATGATGATAAAAGCACAATACATTATTAAAAAACTTCCGCTGAGCAACAAAAACACACAATGACTCACTGTAGGAATGATAAACAGGAAGGCCTACAAAAAGGGACATTTATATAAGGGAATTTTCTGTACGGATGTAGTTGTGAAGAAGTAGCCAACAAATAGAATCTTTTTTTAATTATATTTTCTGTCTTTTTTAGATAGTCTGCTGTATGACAAATAATATGCATCAAAGTCTTCACCCCGGCTTGGATAAGGACAGCTGCGATGGTACCTTGAACTCCTAAGCCATGCTAACTCCTACAAGATAATAATAATAATAATAATCCTTATATTTATTATAGCGCTTTATCAATGACTCTCAAAGCGCTTTACAAATACACATTACACATACGGATCATACATACATGTTATGGTCATCTACTGTGGACAATACCCACAGGACCAAATTCGGGTGAAGTGTCTTGCCCAAGGACACAACGGCCTGACGCAGTGGGGCGGGAGCGGGTTTCGAACAAGAGAGCATTCCAGGGACACTCCAGAAAATTAGCATTGCATTTCCAAAGGTTAGCTAGTTTAGACTGTGGCACTGTTAGACTTAGTGTTGTGCCAAAACGCAACGACTTGAAAACATGATCAAGTTAAAATTAGGAAGCCCACTGAAGTTACTCAATGTCTCTAGGCATAGACAAAGAAAGTGTGTGTGTGTGGGTGCAATGAGTCTGTGTGTCTGAGCGTAGTAACGGATGTAAAGGCTTAGATCTACAACATCAGTATCCTCAGTAATAACAACATTCCCTGTTAGGAAAAAGCGTGAGAATAATGCATGAGGGGGCCCCATTCCTAGCTTTGCCTGGGGCCCACTAATCACTAAATATGCCCCTGGCATTGCTCCACATTAACATACCAGTCAGCACTCAAGTTCCAATTCAGATTCAAATTAACCGCATTTGCATGACAGACGCTTTTACATAGAAGCTCAATACAGCAGCAGGATGCATCTATAGCTTACAGTTAGCATTACTGCTTTCAAATGGAAGGAAGCTTTATTTGCATGATAACCAAACACAGCATTGCCAAAGCACGTTGCGTGGTAAAACAGTAAAAACTATGATGTTAAATGTTTGGTCTCCATCTATACTTTTGCTGTAACAATGTAAATGCTAAATTAAAGAATGCTAGATCACTTTGTGGTTTCCTAACAGGTTTGGTATTTTGTTGATGCATGTATGTGGTCATATTTAGGGTGTCACCTTTTGGGGGGAAATAGTTAGTTTGGACTGGCTGTAGTTGTGCGCATTAGCCTATGTCAGGAAAAGGGACCTCTGTTTCCACTTTTCCCTCACTATGAGTCATGATGGGATTACAGTGAGTCACTCCAGGCAAATGTTATATATCATAGACAGTGTGTGAGGAGCAGGAAAAGGTCCATGTGCGTGAATGTGTGAGAGAGAGAGAGAGAGAGAGAGAGAGAGAGAGAGAGAGAGAGAGAGAGAGAGAGAGAGAGAGAGGCATATGTGCTAGCCCGCACCATAGGGGGAGAGAGAGGGGGGGCAACAGTCTCCCGTTTTGTTGCACGAGGAGATGACAGACAGTGGATCTGCTGGCTCACTGACTGCGACACCTGAACCACCGGCGACTCCAAACACATGAAGAAGAGCCAAGAGTAAGCGAAGAAGAGGAGGAGGAACGGAGGTTTCCCCTTTAAAAAAAAGAGGGAAGAATTAGAAACAGCGGAACCGAAGAAGGAGAGGAGAGCGGGGGCAGCGGCAGCAGGCTGGCCGGGACACTGAGCTCTTCAGCGGGGAAGAAATCACCGCCACGACCGTCACAGCTCCGGGATGACAAAGGTGGGTGACGGCGTGTTCCCATTGTGTTACATCAGCATCGCTGTCCTACATGGAGCTTTTAATCCCTTAATTTAGAGGAAAGAAGGAAACAACTGAGACCGGTTTAGAGCATTTTTGTAGATGTTTATGTGTGCTTCATAAACGCGGTTTTATGCACGTCTTCAGGAAGATGCGTTCACTGCTCTTCCGCGACATGTGTGCCATTTGGAGATGCGCGGCGGAGTGATTTCCTTCACCCAAATATTCATCTGATCTGCCCCATATCTCGCAGTGTGAGGAGATTTGTTTGTATTTAATGTGTATGTGCTGTTACAAGCGTCGTGTGTGTGTTGAGGATGAGGAGAGAGAAGGAGGAGGGGTAGTGTTTACCGGGATCGTCTGCTTGAGCGCCTGGGGCTTGTTTGGATGATTGATTTCTGCTGTTCAGTCAGATTATGATTGTGTGTGTACACCTATGTCGGGAAATTAATTAAACTGCACGCGAAGATTAACCGCACAAGATTATCATGGATCGAGAGGGGGACACAATTAATGATCCAACTATTTATATCTGGGGCTTTATTGGACCGAGTGTCCCCAATTGTTGCATCGGTTCAATAGTTTCCATAAAGCACATCTGATTCCTCTCCATTGGTTGGTTTAGGTGCAGATTTGATGAAGTTGTTTCCATTCACCCTGTTTGGTGTTACAATATATTGATTGTGTGGCATTCAGGTTTGTATTTGCAGCACATTGCAGGTTGAATGAAGCAGTATTAGTCATTGATGGTGAATGCTACAAACCAGTGTAAGGAGAATCAACAAAAACAATCACTGTGATTAAGCTTGTTTGATCAAATCAGCATTAAGATGAATTAATAAGGCAGGGCATCATGGACATCAATTCTTATTTCATTCCCTTTTTTTTGTTCAGTCCTGCGTATTAAGTCTTCTTTTTCAATCACAAAGCTGTGTTACTCTGGTATTACCTGGAAAGCGGGATACCGTAAGGTTTCTTGTCTGTGTTTGGTTTGTGCACTTTTAGTTACCTTTGTGTTTGGAACGGGAATTATAAATAAAGTTAGATTTGATGATCAATCAAGCCATGTCAGTTTTATGTATGGAGCATAACGTCCTAACTCCTAAAGACATTTGTGTCCAGCATATGCTTCCGTTTTGGTAACGAGAAACAAACCAAACGGTCCTTTTATGTCAGGATAAGCTGCAGAATTAGAAAGACAACTCAAAATGTGCTAAATGTTGAGTCATAAAACAAATATGAGAGAATTGCGCTCCTTTTCTCCATTTATAAATCTGCAGCACACCTTTTATAAAGTCCTTGCGGGTCCTGTGTTGATGCGCTAAAATACTCTTTTATGTTACGCGGTTGTGACAATGTTTTTACCTACAAAAAAAAACCTTTTGCCATTTTGTTACATTTCAAAAGCAAATCCATCCCGTCCTGTCCATCTCTTCCCTTTGTATCCGTCCCGCCTCTGTGTCTTCAGGAAGTAGGTTAGGAGAAGGGAGGGAAGGTGATTTAATCATCCCTTTTTGCGGCAGGTCATTTACATTAACGGACCTGAAAAGGTTCCTCTTTTTTTCCTGGCATGTCCGCAAGAAAGGCACAAGACCGAGTGATGAATGTGAGCTCTGTTTGGAGAACAGCAATGCTGGGAATAACAAAGAAGAAGGGGGGGGGGTAGAAAGAACAGTGACGCGCGCACACACACACACACACACACACGCGCGCGCACACACACACACACTCGTAAATAGAGGCACACACACGTCTTGAAAAAGTCAATATGATAATTGTGTTGTGCTGACTAAGATTCGCTGCATGGTTGTGTTATCAGAAGAGTCTTTTTAGACGGAGAGCGACCTTTAAAGGCAGGCGCTCTTGGAAAAGACTTATTTATACAATATGATACACAGCAGCGCTGTGGCTGCACAGTATATGTCCCTGAAGATGGTAGTTTTAAGGCTCCGGGCCAAAAAAGAGACACTGTGTTTACAGTTTCCCACAAGAAGCAAAAGGCTCAGAAGGTATGTAACAGACAATCCTCCGTGTGTCCAAAACACGGTCAGGCTGTTGCAGCAGTTGCCTTGGAGTTGAATGTTTAATGTTGTCTAAATACCTGAACCGCGGGATTACAGGAAGTAGAACAATTAGCACATTGATCAAAACAATTCAAGTTGGATCTGTTGCTTGCTGTTCTCTGTTTCACAACATTGTAAATCAAATGTTGGGCTGTTAGGTCAGCAGGACTATAACTAAGAGTTATTTTTGAAAGAAGGGCAACAATAATTCTCCAGAGCCCAATCAGGCAGGATGAAATAGATAGTGTTGTCAACAAGCAGTTGAAATCCCAGAGATATTCAATTTACAATCAATAAAAAACGCCAATCCTTGCAATTTAGAGTTCTTAAATTAAGGATAGCTTGGAGGTTTTGCTCGATAAAGACTATATATTATAAGTTAAGGCTATTTTTTATTATATGTACAGCACTTTGGCTCGACCAAAATTCGTTTATAAATGTGCTATATAAATAAAACTTGATTTGATTTGATAAGAAGTCCTAACTGTTGCAGAAAGCAGTCATTAATTCCCCTTGATAAGCTTTTTAACCTTAATCCAACGTGCCAAGCTAACTAAGATGACCTTTTACTGGCGACGACATGATTTAGAAACATCTTGATGTTGATTTGGGGAGAAAGTGGTGACAGAAAACATAACGGAAATACATGAAAATAACTAAAGGAGACTCTCATAAGAAGTTAAAAACAACAAAGCATTCAAACAGAAAATCCTATAGCACAGATATTGTCTCTCTTCTTCTCCACATAGTTGGTACGGTGCTGGACACACACTTTGAGATGTTTGTGACTGAGATGAGGAATCTTATTGATGTGTATTAGTCGAGGTCGTGACCGCAGTTTAAGATGGAGTGATTAGAGTGCTTGTGATTAAAAATGTACTTGCGGGCATCTCAGCTCGCCGCAGAGTACTGATGTTGTGTGTGTGTGTGTTGGTTTCCATTTATCTTGCAACGTGTGGATGTGAGCCCAAGCTAGATTAATGCCCCATGTTAACAAACCTCCTGGTTTGACCCTGGCTAGCCTGGAAAAAAACACACATACACAAAAACATACACACACTATTCACTTGATCCCCTGTTGGGTTAACGCTGGCCCTCCTTACAGACGCGTACGAGCACACACTCACAAACAATATTGAACACTGGCCAACTTTGATGCATTAGTGCAAAGGTGCTTTTTCGTCTCGTTGTGGCCAGGGACCAAATTGATTTGGATGTGCAGGCGTGCTCATGCATGCACACACAAAAAGGCTACAGAAATCCAGTGAAGAGTGGAGATTAGAGGCGATGCATATTTAGAGGAAGTGTGTGTGGTTGAAATGACCTCTCATTCCCCTTGTTTGGCTTAATATTGAGTCAAATGGATTCCCAGAGAGCCCGTCAGCTTCTCAAAGAGGCAGAGGCTGTTTAGAAATCGCCCTTTATCCCTGGTCAAATTAATTTGATTTATTGTGTTGGAATTGTTAGCTGTGGTTCTGACTGTCTGCCAGATGAAGACAGATGGACGAGGGTTTTGTAGAGACTGGGCTCGGCTCCAGGGAGCTGCCCTCGGTGCGAAGCTTTTCATCTACTTGTAGATGTCGGACAGCCAGATTCCAGCAGACAGACCCTGGATTAAAATGATCTGGGCGGGACGATTATGGGAGCAAAGTCCTGTAACTCAGTGTCCCTGCTGTTCGGCACGAGACAACACAAATGCATGTATTTATTATTTATACGGAGAGCATCTCAGTTTGGCAACGGTCAAAACAAAATTCTCTGAGTCCTCCCGCTCAGATAAAATCCAAAGCTTGTCCTTGAGGATATTAATATTAATGTTATCTGGTCGTCATTGTTTTAGGACAATAAAGCCAAAGGTGCCGGGCTAAGCCTTCCCTTCATGATCGGTCCTTATACTATTGTATACTATGAACAATAAGGGCAGACGACACATATGACTTCCCTAGACATCTCAAATGCAATCTGCTGCTGCGATGCGTGTTATGTCCAGCAACCCCAAATATCTTCCTATAATCTGATATGAACACATTTCTCTATCAGAAAGAACGTAGCACTATCAGAGCGCAATCACTCTTTTGAGGTTTGTCAGAATGAGCATAGGCCGGCTCTTAGAAACCTAGCATTATTCAAAAGTTACAAGGTTCACTAACAAAAACGTATCTTAAGATCTGCATCTATATTTCATATAGATAAGTCCCTCAAGCTCAACGTTTGCAATATAGCAACTAAGCTAGCAGGATCTATGAGCAATAGCTATGTTTGTTTGTTTTCATAAACCTTGTGGTTTCATTTGAATTCATCGTATTTATTGGCTAAACAATCAATAAACTGATTTTCAATGATGTAACGGTAGCATATTAGCCCGTCCTTGTTGAATCTAGTATTTTTGTAGCCTAGTAAGCTATTAGTTATTGATTGTTGCGTCAAAATGTTTGAAACAAAATAGATAGATAGTCAAAAAGTATCCGTCCCTGTCCTGAGCCGCGCAGCCAGTCTATGGTGTGAAGGCTGGAACCCGAAGGTACGTAAGTGCTGGTGCTGATCACAGTTCTGATTGAAGAAGTTGGCTGCTGTATTGAACTGGCCTTGTCCTCCTTGGGGTGCTGTTCCCATGAACCTTTAAGAAACACAAACCCCTCTAAGGAGAGAAAGATAAAGCTATAACCGGAATAAAACCCACATCAAACAAAGCGTTATCGTCCAGGACAACCAATGAGACGGGTCAGTAAAGACACACCGTGTTGGCTCCCAGCTCCAGGGTCAACAACAACAAGCCGTTCGTTATCTATAAATCCTCCCACGAACTAATCTAACCAACCAGAAACTCAATATCACTTTCCGCTTGCGTTCAGCCAATGGCCTCAAAGAGATCTGGCAGCATATGATAAGGAACTTTGTCATTGTTGTTTGGTTTTAATAGTGTTTTTATCGGTGCTGCTTCAAACTGAGATCCTTCCTTTGTATTGCAATGGATGGATGGATGGATCATATTACTTCTTATTCAATAACCTGCCAGGTGAAAAAAACAGTCCTTCCTTTCTCCGGATTTCAGAAAAAATGATTTATCTTAGTCTCGGCTAACGTTGAAGATGTGATCATGCGATGGAAGGAGTTACCGCAAATCCTTTGTGTTGTGTATTTTAAATAGACTGTGATAAATCACTGCACAAAGTCAATTGACTCGAGTTTTTGAATGAGATTTTCTCCCTTTTTGCTTTTGATACATTTTCTTTCATTTCCTCTGTTGTCTCCACATACTTTATCATCTTGAAACAATATGTTTGGTGTCAACTTAATGAGTGTGTTGAGCTGCCCAGGCCGGCGAGTAGGCAAGCCTCTGTTAAGTGCTAAAGGTGTTTCCTCCGGAGAGCTACAAACCCTGCCAGTGTTAGTTAGCGAAGGACTCTAAGCCCGCCGGGGCACACAGGAATGTTTCAACCTGCAGAGTGTGTGTGTGTGTGTTTGTCTGTGTGTGTTCCTGGGCCATGCTTACTAGTGTGTGAACGTTTGTGATTGTGGGTTTATGAGGTCGGCTAAGCTATTCATGTGCACATGGGCTTTATTTATTCACACCGGTGTCCCTGTGTGTGTTTGGTGGAGCAGGGGGCGCAGAGGGCGCCCTCCCCTGGGGGTTCCAGTCTGGCCCCTTAATTAATCTGTTCTCTGGCCGGAGGGTCTCTGTTATCAGGCCATTACAAAGAGCCTGGCTGCGTCCTAACAGCACGATCCAGAGAGCAGAACACAGGTACACACAGAAACAATTCTATTGTTGTGAGGACACTAGTTGGTACTATTGTTGTAACCCCTGGGCCAAACATATCCATACTATAGGATGTATTTTCAGTTGCCTAACCTGTGTCTTATTTGGAGACTGTTGGGTAAAAAGATTGAGGGATTTACTCATTGACATACCCACAAACTGCACTGTATACACAAACACATATACTGCACACGCATACACACACACACATATGTGCACGGAGAAGCACCCACACTCTTTCACTCAGAAACACATTTTTCTTTAACTTCTTTCCTGAAACACACTTTTTCAAACAGACTTACCCAGCTTCCCTCGGCGGCAGGAGGGCGATCCCTGTTACTGCCGCCTCACCTGCAGACGCCTGGCTGCACCTCCACCCGATATCATGTCTCTTCCCCTCTGTGGGTGCATGATGGTGCTCCAGGCTGGCCTAGTGGCTAGGTGGGTTCTGCTGTAGCTGAAAGGCCATATGTTTGATCCCTGAAATAGCCCAGGAGTGAGCTGGTCTGAAGTAGGGCTGCTCGATTATGGCAAAAATCATAATCTCGATTATTTGGGTCAACAATTGATATCACGATTATTAAAAACGACTATCTTATTTACTTTGAAAACATCAATTTATTGGAGAAAAAAACGTTTGAACAGTTGATTACCCTGAACTTAAAGTATAATTCAATTGAAAAACCAATTAAAAAAAAATTGTTTTATTTCGATCGTAATTGCGATTAAAATACGGTTAATTGAGCAGCCCTAGTCTGAAGCTAGACTACAATTTGAATGGCAAAAACATCAACTTTGGCATCACTCATTATTTAAAGAGGATGCAATGCAGTCATGGAGATGCGTCATGTGCGACTCATTCTTGATTTGTGGATCTTAATCATTTTTGGAAACAATTGTTTCTTGATTTCAGTCAGAAATGCACTTTGCCATTCGAGCTGGTGAACACCACATTGTATGGGCTGAATTGACAGCTGTCCCCGGCTGAATCTATCAGCTGTGGCTAGACATGTAAGCATGGTAATAAAAGGACAGACAGCAGCAGGCGTATTTGCTGACAGGGAAGAGACATAAAAACCACATGGACTGCCATAATTATTCTGGTGTTTCTGCCACTTACAGCGACCTATTTTCTCTCAATTCAACACATTCTGTCTTATCTCTGTGATCTGCCGCCTAAATATCAGTTTTTCCCACCTGCTTTGTTGCCTACCTTACTGTCCTATTTCCTGTCTTCAATGACGCAGTGACACATTAAAATGTACACAGCGTGATATATCATTCAAAATAGAAGCAAAGACAGTTATATTGCCTTTGCAGTCACATATTGTATTTGTATGTTACTAAGTTTGGTCCTCAATGCATTTTTAAGGAGACCAAATAAAACCGGGGTCAGCCATTTATCCTTCTTCCCGCTCCTGCCAAAACATTCTCCTCGGTTTCTTTTTTATCTTGCCTTAATGCCTTCCTTTCCTTTTTTTTCTCCCTTGCTCCATTCCTGCCTCTCTATTGCTTTACACCAAGGTTTCGCCGCAGGCACTGTGCCATCTGCTTTTGACATTTTTAGAATGAGGAGAACTTGTGAGAACAGTGTGTTGTTTATTATTCCATTGTGGTTAATTATTCAAACTCTGGCTCTTTGGCTTTCCGTTCGGAGCCGCCTGCGATCTGGAGGCTTTCGCAGAGACACAAAGCTCGCTGACAATCTGTGAAGAATCTGGAATTTGGAATCTATCGTTCCCATTCTGTTCTGCTCCGGTCAGCAAGTGACTAACAGTCGGGACAGAATAAGACGCTTACATTGTCCCGTCTATACGAGTGAACTCTGACCTCTCTGCTGGCGCTGAGAGTCACAACGACCATATAACCACATGGGCGCGAGTGAACAGGCAGGAATTATCAGTCACTGTCATATCTATAGAAATCAAAAATACATTTCTGACGAGACTGCTTTATTGTTTTTGGCTCAAGGAAGTTAACTAACTGTGTTTACATAACCTTTACACCGTAAACGTTCACCTTTACCGCGTGTATCCCCAAATTAGTGTGACATAGGTGCGCTCCCAGAAAACGAATAGTTGGACTACAGCTATGAGGATTTTCGAGCAGGATGTTTGTAATGGTTGAACCTGGTTGAGTAGATGTTAGTAAGAACAGTAATTGGTGACTCTGCGTCAGCATCCTTCAGGCTCATGGTCACAGAATTGAGAATATTCACGGATACTTTGATATGACTTCTTGTATAATTATCCAGTATGAAATTAAACACGAATATGAGTCTCTTTCCCGATGGATGCTTTACCAACCATGAACTGTTTTAATGATACTTATATCACTACAGGAACACAACATGTGTGTGCTACTTTGCAGCTTACAATTGTAAAAAAGGATTTCAATCTTATGTATTTGTACTTTCTTAAATGGTTTGTTTCTGTGGATAAATACTCACTGCCATTCCTCACTTCAGTTGTCCAGGTTTAAGCGAACTGGATCTCCCTTACTCTCTAATTACTCCGGAAGTTTTCCTGAAACACCTTCCACAAATATTATGGCCTATTTGCTTTTTAATTATCACCGCAGACGCACCGAGAATTAACCGGGGACCTCTCTCCTATCACTGTAATGAACGGGATGATAACTTGCCTACACGATAATCAACAACTAGACACCCAATTCAGCCCATTTGACCCAGCCATAATTGGGTATAGAGAGAACGCCACCTTCTCAAGCACTTTCTAATTGCTTCCAGTATTTCGACATTTTATTGATCGAGTGTGTATTGATCTTCCTTTTTGCACAAGCACGAGGGTTTATTGGCTCATTAGCCCATGGTGTGGTTGTAAATGCAGTAATGTAGGCGTAAAGCCGGCAGGGGTTAAGGTTCAGCATCGGGTGTAATGCCATGCGTTTCCAGATCCCATCTTGTCTATTAAATGTCTTCAGTGTTTTGTAACTGTCTTGTAATGTGGTCGATGTTGTTGTTTTCTACACAAAGCACCTTAGTATACCAGGAACACAAGGATTATTGTGTCCTAATCAAACTTCAGCTTCAGATGTATTGGTCTGGTTTTGCAACAGAACCAAGTATTCATATCCTTACTGTATGAGAAAGATATCTTTGTTCCTTATTTCACTGCTGCTGATACTAGACAAAATGAAGTAAATTGGTTATAAAATTGTAACTTGTTGTCACAGTCTGGCTCTGTGTTCATACGCCCTCAGACGTTTTGTGAAATCTGGACTTTATTTCCTGGGTTTTATTGATTTTAGTTGCGACTTTTACAACTGGGTGGCTAACGTTAGCTAGCGGCCTTCATGAAACTAGGGAACGGGCTGATTACGATTTAAAATACGCATTTTGACTAGTCTGTGTATTCAACTTTTATTTCAAGTTAAAACATACCACTTTTGATTCTCACTCACAGCTTGTCCCTAAAACACCAAGCCTTGCGTTGCTCACTATAGCAGAAGCTTCACACATTAAATACAGCATGGTGAGAACAGAGGGGTGGAACATGAGGAGATTTTGTCCAGACTTAATTCATTTTTGATTATCCTATTATTATCATGTCTACGTGTTGGTTTACGTAGGGTTGAAAATGCCTCTAGGGCCACCTGAGGCTGCATATATAGAGTATTGGGCTGAAATGTGATCAATATGTTTGAACTGATCTATAAGTATTTACACGCGTGCATCTCAGCTGGGATTGATTTTATTTAATGACATTAGTGGTTAGTGTGTGTGTGATAAGTGCATCCTTAATTACTCTGTCAGTGATCGAGTACTCTGCTTCCACTCTGTAGGTTTTGCTAACATTAGTCACCGCAGACCACCATGCCCATCTGTCTGTCTGGCAGCATTTGCACCTCGCTGATAAAAGCGGACAAGCTTTTCCAACAAGCTTTTAGGTATTCCGCTGAGGTGCTGAGGAGCCTTTAATGCCCCGTCTGTCTCCAAACGTGACAGAGTCTCTGCTTAATTGCGGCGTGCAGGCAGTTCTTTTGGTTTTCTGCAGAATCAAAGATACTCCCAACTGGGGGGGGTGAGGGGGTTTGGCACGGGGTTGAGAACACACACTAAGAGAAGTTGGCATGTTTAGATTAAACCCGGCTTGGTTGTCATGCTGGTGAAGTCTCTTTTATGATTTTGCGAGATGGGTAGAGAAAACTATGGAAGCCTGTTTGCGCCACAGGCAAAATAAATAAAAAATCCTGTAAGTCATTATAATGACTTAGCTATCTCTTTATAATGACTTAGCTATCTCATTATATTGACTTAATATCTCTTTATAATGACTTAATATCTCTTTATAATGACTTAATATCTCATTATATTGACTTAATATCTCTTTATAATGACTTAATATCTCATTATATTGACTTAATATCTCATTATATTGACTTAATATCTCATTATATTGACTTAATATCTCATTATATTGACTTAATATCTCTTTATAATGACTTAATATCTCATTATATTGACTTAATATCTCATTATATTGACTTAATATCTCTTTATAATGACTTAATATCTCTTTATAATGACTTAGCTATCTCATTATATTGACTTAATATCTCTTTATAATGACTTAATATCTCTTTATAATGACTTAATATCTCATTATATTGACTTAATATCTCATTATAATGACTTAATATCTCATTATATTGACTTAATATCTCATTATATTGACTTAATATCTCATTATATTGACTTAATATCTCATTATATTGACTTAATATCTCTTTATAATGACTTAATATCTCATTATATTGACTTAATATCTCATTATATTGACTTAATATCTCTTTATAATGACTTAATATCTCATTATATTGACTTAATATCTCATTATATTGACTTAATATCTCATTATATTGACTTAGCTATCTCATTATATTGACTTAGCTATCTCATTATATTGACTTAGCTATCTCATTATAATGACTTACTATCATATAAGAGCACTTTTTAAATTAGCTTTCATCCCTTCACACCAAAGCAACAATAGCAAGTGTGTGGGACACACTTAGCTGAACTAATGGATACTATAATTGAAGACTACTTTAGACGCGGATTCACAAATAAGGACATTCTAGTGGTTTTGGAGGAATCACACTAAAACTAAGCCTACGGACACTACAGAGGAAGCTACGAAAGAACGAGATAGTAAGTCAACATAATGAGATAACTAAGACATTATAATGACTTACACGATTTTTTTTCTTCTTCCTGTGGCGCAAACAGGCTTCCATAGAAAACGCAGCAGAATAAACTGTCATCCAATAAAAAACACAATATAGGCTATGGACGGTCCAAACAAACCGGCTCCCCTCGACTCTGCGCTAGTAATTGGCGCCGAGATTAAGTGGAGAACAGCGGCACAGGGGGCTTTGAGAAAAACCTACAATTACGTTTCTGTAGTAGGAACGACAATAGCAAAGTATGAGGTATCCCGGTAAGCTAGTGTGAACTCTGCAGGTTCAGGGGAGTCGTACCGGCAGGAAGCTGCAGTTTGGAGAGACGGTGCTGCGAATATTAAAGATGTTTGCCAGGATGAAGCCTGTGTCTTATGTAAATGAACAGCTGAGCTGCAAACGCTCACTGAGTCCCCTGAGCAGAATATGAATGCAGATAAAAAGGATGTTTCCCACTGAACACACACACACCACACACACACACACACACACACACACACACACCACACACACATTGCTCCTCAAAACAACAGAAGCCTTTTGAGTTGTATGGAGTAGTAATGATCGAAATTGATTTTTCAATTTTCAGCGGCGATTGAGGCGTTCTGTTGTCGCCCGCATGAGTGACAAAGTATAGAGGCCGGCTACAATAAGTACAATCCGGTTGATTGTTCATTTTATGGCATTTATGGCAAATTATTACGGTACTTCAATACGGACTTGATTTTCTTGTCCAAAAACCTTCAATATTTCCCCAACAAAAAATTAGGTTCAGGTACTGCAAAGGTTAGCGTAGTTCTGATTATCGGATGGCATTTTGTAACAACAATCATGGTCCCCAGAGGATAAACCGTCTGACTTTGCTGTAATTTCCCCTATACCAATTTGAGAATGACATGAACTGAAACTACTTGGACTGAAACATCTTGGGAAAGATTTGATTGGATTGCCAGGAAGTTTGTGTATGTGTTCATTTCCCCCAGAAGATAACCAACACCTACTTTGGTGATCGCCTGATGTTTCCTCCTCTCCCGACATGAGGTTGATATTTTTGGTTTCAAGCCTTTTGAACCATTCTCCTAATAGCCATGTCTCAAGAGCGCCTTAAGGGAATGTCTTCTGTTTTGGCAGAAACATCCTCTTGTATTTAAGAATGATGGGTAGATTATCTGGTCAAAGGTTTAGGACACTGTGTTCCCTCAAACTTGCTTTCGACTGTAACTCAAGAATTCAAATTTGAAGGATTCTCATCAGCCTCAGAGTATTTTGTGTGTTTGGTTATAAGCACATGTTAGCATGAAGTTAGAGGGGTGTAACAGAACTGTTTGACCATTCCACATCCACTTTTTATGAATGGGGCGAAGCCTGCGAGCTAGTTCAGGCAGTCAACTCGAGCACTTGTGCTGCGTTCATACACAACGCCCCTTGCCACTCTACAACCAACCAAACAGACTCTCCTTAATTTGCCGCTCTATTTAACTTGCCAGATATCTCTCTATGCTTTGCTTGCTGCTGCTATTGCCGCAGCTACTTGCACGTCGCTGCTGCTCGCTGCCCCACCACCACCCCAGCTTCCACCTGTCGGCCCGGGGGTTGGTTATTTAATCATCACTCATCGTGCTTTGTATATCTGTGGAGTGATGAGGCCCGAGCCTAGACGCCAAACTCAACTATATGCTGCTTCTAAAACACATGTTAAAGAAACACGTGAGTTGTCTGACTGAAATAAATAAATTCTGATGTTTTATTTAGGGCAGGGACTATGTTTCCCTCCACCTTAGCCTTTGTAATCATTCAGGCATTATTACAAAAATGTCATTGAGGCAAAACACATCCCAATGTGCGTGTGAAGCTGTAGATTACATGGAGAGCGCTTGAATGCAAAGGGAAAGAACAAAAGATGTGCTTGTCAAGGGGAACATTGTCTCGCTGATGTGTTCTGTCTCTGCCTCTTGTTCTCTCCGTAGATTTGGCTTAAAGCACTTTCCAGTAAGAAATTATCTAAAAGGCTTTCATCAATAAGAACACAAGGCTCAATCACTCTGAGGACTCATTCATTTTATCTCTCCATGTTCTCTCGTTCTCTGCTCGTCTTTAGTCAAATCTCATCGAGCTCCCTCTCTATTTCCCGTTGTCCCCCTCTCACCCTGTTTTCCTCCCTTCGTTCTATCCATCCCCGCCGCTCTCTCATCAGCTCTCTCTGAGGGGTCATTTAGGGTTGAGATAAAGCCTGTATCTGAGGGTCTGCATGGAGTCTACCCAGCAGGCAAGTAATGATGCAGACACACTCTCAAGCACACTCCTGCACACATGCACGGAGAGAGAGTACACGCACATTTCCATACATGTTCGAGACTTCGAACACAGACGTTCACTCGATTTCTTAGTCTCTGACAGGTCCAGGAAGAGGGTGGGGCAGATGCTTTAAAAAGCACCTTGGGGACACTGGCCAGAGACTACCTTTACTGTAAAGATAAAGGGTTGGAAGATGGAGGAGGAAAAGCCCAGTGGAGCGGAGGGGGAGTCAGTGAGGGGGGGAGGTTCAGATTAAAGTAATGAGGACTGTGGGGAGAGAGCGATAAGAGAAGGATGCAGAAGCTGTGATGTTTTTCGGCTCAGGGCTCCTACAAAGTCTTCTTCTGTCTGATTCATACGGATGCAGCTGCTATCGAGCGCCGACCTCGAAGTCCTAAACTGTCCTTATCGCTGTCGCTTTTTTATACACGGCAAAAAGTAGGACCGTTGCTACAAAATTCATATCGTGGTGTACACTCTTTTTCCTGGACCACTCGTTTTTTTCCCTGGTTAAGACGCCGCATTTAATTAATTCATTGCATTATACATTTGCAAGAAACACTTTAGTCGTATTATTACCTTGTAATTTTGAAGCATAATAAGACTGTCAGGGAATAATTCTGTATTCATGTTTACCTTTCGCCCTCTGACGCAGATGCCCAGCCTTGAGCAGCCGTTATCTCCCTTAAAGGGGACCTATCATGCAAAATGCACTTCAGTACGTCTTTTATGAATATCTGTGACATGTCGTGTGAATTCTCCAGCCGAAGCTCCAAATAAATCGTCAGTGTTTGCCCTCAAAGCTCCAGCTCTCCATCGTGTCTCTCTGAGTCCTGTCTCCATTGCTTCAGAAGTTTTCCCCACAAAGACCTTAAACTGCTATTAAAAATGTCTTAAATAGCCTGTAAGTATCATTTCATATTTTATGAGACTGTGAGAAGACAATACACAGATCACTCAATTAATCGTATTTTAATCGCAATTACGATTATGGCTTGCAACGATTACAAAAACAACGTAATCGAAATAAAACGATTATTTTTTTATTATTATTACTTTTTTTGTATTATTGGTTTTTCAGTTGAATTATGCTCAAAGTTCAGGGTAATCAACTGTTAAAAACATACTGTTCAAATAGTTTTTCTCCAATAAATTGATGTTTTAAGTAAATGGATAATCGTTTTTAATAATCGTGAAATCAATTATTGACCCAAATAATCGAGATTATGATTTTTGCCATAATTGAGCAGCCCTAGCATTAACAGTGTGTTCATGAAGGACTTCTTTGAAAAAGTGGTCAGGGCTTTTAACGCCGCTGCAGCTCATACTCCTTTCAGCCTCCTTTTATGCTGCAAGGAACCTGTATCTTGTTGAGTATGTATGACATCAGCGTGCGAAATACGGGGGGGGTCCGGGGGAGCTCGACCCCCCTGATTAACACCTGAGCCCCCCTGAAAGCCTCAACAGCAACATTTGAGAGGGGTCTCGAATTATAATATGTATTTGTCACTTGCAATTTGTCACTAACATGTTTTTAAGCTTATGTCCAGTATTCATAATTCAAAACACTAATTCACAAATATCTTTTATTTTCGCTGACAAAAGCATTTCCTCGCATAGAATCGAAAACAGACGGCTCTTTAACGGTCGCGTATTAATTCATTCATATGAACGTCAGAATATAGAATTATTTGACGGAAGGACGGCGCCCCGGTTGGGAAACGCTGCTATAGACTACTGATTGTCTTGGCTTGCATCCATGAAATATTGTATAGGCCTACTGCATATTGAGAAGTCTTCGACCGGTATATTGAGCAATAAACGGGAGATGGGGAGTATGAGATACATATCTGTGGCTTTACCAAATGGCGTACAGTAGAATGGTGGAGCCGCAAAGAGGCGGGCATGGAGGCACATCTGTGGAAAATGACTTTAAGCCTCATATCTCAGATTCAATTGGAGGGTTTCAGAGATGAAGCTCAGACGTAAGCAAAACAGCCTTCCCGGAAAATACACGGATTTCCTAGATGGCACAGAACAGCCTTTGAGGATTTCTTAGCAGTTAAACCATGCTTTGTATTCCCCCACACACACTGCCCATGATTCATACATTAGCTCTCCAGAGTGTGTTGCATAGTGTAAGAAAAGGTCTTAGTATTTGTACTGTCCCGCTCTTCGGCAAATCATTAAGACAAAAGGAAGTCTTTGTCTTCGAGTTGTAAAACATTGGCAGCTGCAGATGTTAAATATCCTCGTTGGGCTGCAGCTGTTACCGGCGAAGGCTCGAATTCGACCGCCTGTCCAGTTGTCATTTCTTCTTTTCCTCCAACAATGTCACCTCGTGAAATGCTAAGCCTTTAAAACAGCAGCGAGCCAGAGTCCCTGGTCCCTGTGAACAGTAATCATTAGATGTGACACCGATTGATCGCTCACTCAGGGGTCAGTACCTCGGGGTCAGCAGCCCTTGAGCTGAGAGGATTCGGTGTCTTGCACAAAGATGGGTGCTTGATCGCTACTGAAGGGGCTTTAAAACAAGATTCAGTGTCTCGAGTCAGTGCACCTCGGCAGCACAGTGCCATCTCAATTGGATGTATGCAGATGTGAGGGGGTAGTCAAAGTTGTCGTAGAGATGGTTTGTTTCGTGGGTTTGGAAAGCACTCGTTGTTTTTAGAAAGACACGTTGCCGTTGAATTTTTTTAAGAGGCACTTTTCACATGTCAATGTTGATTTACTAGACACAGTGAGTACTTACTCAAGAACAGTTGTAAAACATCTTCTGGGGCTTTTGAGATGCTTTGTACATGTTTTGGAAATGAGTAAAGACATAACAAGTCTTTAACGTTGCATTATGGGAAGTGTAGGATCCAGGACTAAATAAATGTCAGCATATCTGTCAGGCTAGTTTTGTGTTCCCGATCTTTAGGCAAATGTAATGTCAAGTGTCCTTTGAATGTAAATGTTCAATGCTTTTCGCCTACATTAAATTTATATGGTGCAAAGAGATCTCAAAACGGCGCTACACAAACAATCTTTTTCGTAGTAATTTGTGTGAACTGACCCTTATACCTCTTCTTGTCACTGTTCTCATTAATATTACGTATAATGGTGTGTTTCAAGATGTTTGAGCTGGCTTGATCGTTTCCATTGCTAGCATAACATAAACTAGCATCTTCCACATTGCTGTTGAAGGGCAGCGCTCATGCTAATGTGCCGCTCAGTCAGAGAGTGTGTGCGCTGGTGTGTATCTGCAGTGTTGGATCAGGCTTTGCCCTTGGTGTCCCGCAGCGACAGTCATTCTGATACTTTGGGTCCTCTCCCTGTTGGCCTGGCCCCGAACAGCTGTGTGTGTTTTAGGGGGAAAAGTTGGGACAAACTGACATATGGGCAAAAGCTATCACTTGTCATGGCTTGGTATGTTGGCCTGTTTTTGACTCGGAGAAATACACACAAAGAAAATACAGTGTGCGTTACAGTGTTGGGGGGTGGGGATTTGTGTGTCTGTGTTATGAAACCTTACAGATCATTTGAGGTATAAATGTCCCTTAGGAGAGGTCAAAGGTTATCATAGGAGATCAGTGCACATGACAGGATCATAGAGCGTAGCAGCTGCTGTTGCCCCCGAGGACTGAGCATGAAGCTACCTATATACGCTCATTAAGTCAGGCTGTGTGTGTTCACGTGTGTGTGCATGTGTGTGTTTGTGTGAGCAAGACTCGGGGGGAAGTGTGTGTTGTGAAAAGTTGTTATTTTTTGTTCCTGGATCATGTGGTTCATGTCGGGGTTATCTTGATACTATGTGTGTGTGTGTGTGTGTGTGTGTGTGTGTGTGTGTGTGTGTGTGTGTTACATGTCTTTGAATTGTATTTTTTAGCCTCACTGCTGTATTTTCTGAGACTGACTCACTCAAACTTTGCAGGAGACTTTCTCCATTCCTCTTTCATTGATTCATAACGGCCCGTCCACAAAGCGGCGTGGGTTGACGCTTGCCGGCGGGCGTGTCTGAAACTCGACCAACAACCAATCACATGAATCTCCCAGCTTGTACTGCATATGATTCGATTGGCTGACGCCTCCGTCGAGGCGTCAAAAGTTGAACATTGCTCAACTTTTGAAGTTGGAAGCTTCAACGCACGCCGCTGTGTGGACGGGCCGTAACAGCTGACATTTTGGAAATACCACATTTTCACAGTTTCAGAGTTGTGTAAAAAAAAAGAAGACACCTCTGTGAGAGATAGAGATAGATATAGGAGACAGACGGAAAATAAGTGAAGGGAGAGGGAGAAGAAATAAAGTTTGAATCACCTGCGGGTAGAATTTAAGAGAGAGTTGAGAATAATTCCTTCACACAGCCTCAATCTGCAGTCGCATGGTGTTTGTATGCAGGCGATGCCACACAGACTGCCAATCATACTGTCATACAGCCCCTAAAAAACAGATCCAGTGTCCTGAAATTAAGTCAAATCCAAAATGTGACACTGACAACAAATATTCACTTATTTATCTTAAAATATGAAAAGTCAAAAATTGCAGTTATTGGCCCATTTTGACAAGTCTTTGCTCATAAATAATACAAGTATTTACTACAAGTATTTATAGTATGAATTTATTTTTAATAAGCTCTGAATTAGCATCTTGAATCGAAGCGATATATGCAGCCCTGTCAACTGCAAATTGGTTTATATTACTTCAACTCATTTGGAGGTTGACTTTAAACCTTAAATACACTAAAATGATTATACTGTAGATCCATAACTGTTTTTAGGGGTAAAACTAAAAAACTGCTGATACTTCATAAATAGATCCTCTCAAATATCGCTGCCATGCCTCAAAAACCCAGCATTGATTCTTATTAACACTTTTAACTGCACCAGTTCTCTTCCACCATCCTACACGTTAGCCTCCTATAATTATTATTTAAAACATTTAATAAAAAACCAGCGAATGCTCTCATTTAAAAGCCTTGCCGAGTGACTACAATGTAAAACAGATAATCCACTCTGGGATCCGCGTTAAAGGATTAGTTTTTCACCTTACAATACACACCTGCTTGTTGATAATCCCTCATTTAATCATTAAATCAATACACAAATAAGATAAGGTATCCTCTCTCCTGTCCATATCGTCTGTCTAAAATTGTCCGCTTACACAGGGATCAGGTGTGCTCTCACTCTGCTTTCATATCTGCAGCGACCGTAAAAGAAACCTAATCAGACCTTTTTAATTAAAGAGGCCGGAGTGTTGGAGGGGCGAGAGGAGAGGGGGAGGAGGTGAAGGGAGGCGAAGATGAGGGTGGATGAAGGGGAGAGGACGAGTCTGTCTGCTGAAAGCCACTTAAATCCCTTTCTTATTAACTCTCTGTGACACATGATCCACCACCACCCCCCCCCACCACACACACACACACACACACGCACCACACACACACACACTCACTCTCAAGACTACAAACCAGATCCTCTTACGATAAGAAACAGCCGTCTGCATCTCTGCTGCATTTTGCTGCCTCCCACTACTCACTGAATCAGGAAGGATTTTCATTCAAATGTAAGACAGATATTGCAGTGACATGTTCCTATGCAGATGCAACCTAACCTCCAGCCGAGGAGGCCAGTGTAACTAAATGTAATTGACCGAGCTGGAAAAGGTGACATTTCTTGGGATAGTGAGGAAAAGTTCATCCTGCTCCACTGCCACTCGAAGGGATAGACGTACATATGCAGGGGCTTTATGTCGCTGTGATGGTAGAATGCAAACTTTTTATTACAATTTCCATCACTTGATAACCAACAAGGGTCTTCAAAATGTTATGTTCTTTATCGCAAAAGTTATAGCCACTTTTCTGCATGCAATTTTCTATATCATTGTAAAATAATTGTGGAATAAACTCAGGTAATTTGCTGACTTGTTGAGTATATAATTATTAAAATTATCCTATTAAATATTGTCGCAAAAACAAATATTTAGTTTAGACTTTAATGGTTTGCGGAGGAGGACACATCCTACTGTAAAACCTCCACAGATAAATTTGTTCATGACCACATATGCTCAAAACGAATACTATTAGCCTGACGCTTTACTTGTTTAATACTATTTAGCAAAGATTAGCATGCTAATATGCTAATCTATGACGATAAACATGGTTAGCATTGTATTTTCTTAGCATCACCGTGTTAGCTTCCTTTTTCTGAGCCGTTTGCATGCTAAAATTAGCATTTAGAATAACAAACAGCCCCACAAAGTTACTTGTACTTTTCATAGCGATTTTGGCCAAATAAAGTGAATTTCATCTTTATTTTTACACAACAACTTCACCTATCATATTGTATTTCAGTGAGAACACATTTTCAGGGCTTTTGGGGATTTTTCTTGCCAATACAAAAGGATCTGAAAATAAAGTTGCTCAGGTGAAATGTTTTCCAGAGATTACATCATTTAATCTCCTCCTCTTGTGTCAGGTGATTAAAAATAAGGAGAGGGTGAAGTGTTGAGGGCACACATATGAAACAGTCGACTCGGGCACGCTGCAAAAGATATAAAACGCGTACCGTGGCAGATCCACATTAAAATGTCATGTTTAATGCGATTATCCAGCTCAGGCAATTTTCGAGTGACTGGGGGTCGTTTTTCATTCTGTACAAGATATATTGGCTTCTTCTTAAGGGAGGAAAACACTAATATCTCCTACTGCTCAGGCTGTGCTCAGACAAAACCAGACCGATGTAAACAACATGTTTTTGAAAGAACGTTTTATTTATTAATAGTAGACCAAGGTACCTTATCCC
This sequence comes from Champsocephalus esox, assembly GCA_036324585.1. NCBI lineage: Eukaryota > Metazoa > Chordata > Actinopteri > Perciformes > Channichthyidae > Champsocephalus > Champsocephalus esox. The sequence goes on from CM070489.1 coordinate 7,673,439, forward strand.
AACATTGAAAGTGCCGTGAGTTTCTTTGTGCCGAGTCTTGCAAGACTTGTTGTTGCAGAATATTAGTGTGCTACATATAAAAAGACACATTAGCCGCTTTCACTCCGCTGTACTTTTCCCACAAAGGTTCATCAGAACTTAGTTCATAACTTAGTTCATGAACTCTTTAGTTCTCATGAACTAAGTTCAGATCGCGTTCACACCGGAATAAGTCCCTCGGGGAGGATTAGGCAAATGAAGCCGCTGACGTCACTTCTTCTTCTTCTGCTTTGGGTTTACTGGCAGGCCTAAACCACTTCACGGCGTATACTGCCGCCCGGAGTCCCCGGAGTTGGGGACTGGCTGCAGTCAGCAGCTGCTGGGACTCCCAGCCTTCCGAGTAAATCGCCTGAACGCCGACATCTCCTCATCATGCTAATGCTAAAATGCTAATGCAAGTATAATAAAACGGCGGCTTCACAAAACTAACCAGACACAGGAACCTTTTTCTCCCACGAAAGTCTCGCTCTCTAGCGGGGACGGAAAAGGGGGTAAAAATGGTTCTCATGAACTAATTTTAGTTCTGGATTTTTTTGGTGTGAACGCGCCATTTCTGAACTATATCGGAACTAAAGTGGGAAAAGTACTGCGGTGTGAAAGCGCCTATTGGGAGAGTAAGCCCTGCTGGGTGAGCTTTTTATATTTCTAAAATTAGTCTGATATGTGATGGACAATTAGTCAAATGGCCGTCTGAATTTCCTGTCTCTTGCTTCGATGTCTTTCCAGTTTTCTTGGTAACAGTTTCCTGCAATTCACTGATTGTTTTTGTAAGTTAAAAAGCAAAATACCACCAAAAATGTGAAGATTGGCAGATTTTTCTTTGCGATTTTGTTCTCTGCAGATTAAATATACTTTTGACTGTAGGATTAAACATTTTTGGAATAAAGGAAATAATGAAATGGATTCTACTTGGCTAGATACTGCATCACTGTTTGTTCTTCCGGAGTCCTTTCATCCCTCAGTCTTTAATCAATTTGGACGATGACAACTCAACTGCCTTTTATTATGAAGATAAATATACGATGCGATTGTGTTCCAATTATGAAGCCGACAGAGGACATTCTGTATTGACAACAACAAAAGATGAACTAGCCAAAAAACAACCAAACCGTGTCTGCAGCAATCTGTGCATCAATTAGTGTGAGTGCATGTGTAATAGAGGCTTAGTGTGTTGGTGCATCTGTGTGTGTCTGCGCACACATGTGTCAGCACACATTCCTGCTGAGCACAACCAGCGAAACATCGCAATCCCAGCTGTTTTGGGGATTGGAAATCAATTACGTCAGCTTTCTCTCTTAATCTCCCACAACTCAACTCAAGGTCAGCTGTCAGTTTTGTTGAATGCTTAATTAGCCTTTGGGAAACATCTTGATTGTGCTTAGCACCTGGGGCTCACTTCTCTTCAACACAGTTGTTTAGTTTTTCATGTCCTATCATGTCATTACAAATTGAAATTAAGTTTTAGCAAGCTATTTACGTCATTTGTTAAATAGCTTAAGTCATTATAAAGAATGTGTAATTTAGCTTTTTCCAGATTCCCAAATGTAAGGTTTTGTATCACTATTATTTTAATATGTTGAGGTTTGAGACTCTAAAACAACAATAAAGCAATTAGAATAAATCCTCTTTGGCGCTTAAAGAAACTATAACAGGCAGTAGCATGAATCTTGGTCAAAGCACCAATATGAAGTCCCTCCCTGTGCAGCAAACCCTTAATGGTCCCATTTACTTAAGTGGCAAATCGATGCGCTCATGCTCCCCTACCATGATGCGTATACAGAAAATCCACCAATTGGCGTATGCATGTTGCTTTGAGTAACAAAAACGTTGGCTATCATGGCTGTTGGCATGTTGCATGGACGCTAACAGGACAGTGTAATCAAGGAGACAGACGTCGGCCGTTGGTATGCAAGTGAGGTGCCCCCGAGAGAGGCTTTGACTCCTTCCCAGGTTCCATCTCGTCGTGGCGGGTCAAGTGACACGGGGCGCTCTCACTGTGAAGTGCCGTTAGTTTTTCTCATGTGCATGTCCCTCATTACTGACAGGACCTAAACAGGTGTAACTGTGATTGTGACTATTACAGCTGTGGAAGGTAATGACGGTATCATCCAGCACATTATTAGAGTGACAAAAGCCTCGCTACCCTTAGCTAATGGATCCCGGCCATTATTTACCATGTTCACTTCCCTTTTCTTCCTGTCCTTTCACTCCTCATTTCTGCTACCTTTCATCTTTTTCTCACTCTAAACCCCCCTCTCATTTCCCCTAATTCCCCGTGGTCTATTTTTACCGCCGTTCTTGTTCCACCTCATGCTCAATTTCGCTTTCTCATTACACCTCCTTCTCGTTCTCTGCCTTAACTCATGATCGCTTTCTTCTCCCGCAGTCCCAGTGAAGCAGAGAGAGAGATGTCGCAGAAGAAGATTTTCCTGGTCTTCGTCGCCATCAGCACCGTCAGCCTCCTGCTGCACCATGGGGGCCACTTGAGCTGGTGAGTGATTGAAACACGCCCTCACATATGCAAACGCTCACATCATATACCCTCTCTCTCTCTGTAAGTTCAGACGGTGCTAATTACCATGACGATGTCTGTCTTTTCAAGGCAAATTAATAGCAGGACTGTCTTATTATAATTCTCAGATATGGAGGGTTTGAGTGCCGATGCACTGCCAAAGTGGTCGAGGGACCAATTATAAAAGTAGTCAGATCATAGATCTCTGACAGCCCCTTTGTACCCTTTTCAACTCAACGTGTTGCTAATAAAATCATTTTCACATTGCCATCTTTGGAGTCTCTGTTATTGCTCAGCCCAGTCTCTATACTTTTCACACATTGTTTCCACAGCTTTTAAATATCCCACACTTTAGTTCTGTGTTTAGGGAATACGAGTGTGAGAGTGTTCAGTGTGCATGCACCCAATATGGACGTGTGATGGGGCTTTTGTGTGTTGTCAGATTCAGCTCTTTTCCTATGGTAAAATTGTATCATGAATATTCATCCTGTTTAGAATTTGGCTACACTGGGACTCCTAACACATCCTTTTGTTGTTGTTACCCCACTATATTGGGAATAAGAAGATGCAAAGGATAAAGTTTTATGTCAGGCCCTTAAGTGACTTTTCAAGATCACTTGCAGATGCGGATATTTTCCTTAGAGTATAGGACTAAAATCATTATCATAATGACATACTCTTGGGAAATATTGAATAGGTAAAGAACGCATGCAGTACAAACAATTCCAACATACCTCATAATTATTCTTTCTCTTGGTTTCTGATACCACGTTTCTATTTCCAGCATGTGCACTGAATATTACTAGATTACAGTCATACACCTTAGTCCCTACACTAACACTCAATGGCCTGTTGCAATGAAGCCTCAAATAAATTAATACACTCTCTTTTTCTGTCTCTAGGACCATGGGAGCCTTCCACATCGGTTGTCCTGCCCTTCGTTCCCACCCGGCCCCAGGCCTTAAACCAAAGCACACCAATGTGGTCTTCCTCAAGACCCACAAAACGGCCAGCACCACCATGCAGAACCTGCTTTTCCGCTTCGCAGAGCGCAACAACCTCACGGCGGCACTGCCCGTGCAGGCCTGCGGCCACCAGTTCTGCTACCCGCGCTCCTTCACCTCCCACTTTGTCCACCCGCACACGCTACCGCCAAACATCATCACCAGCCACATGCGCTTCAACAAGCCTGAGCTGCAGCGGCTGATGCCCAATGACACAATCTATATCACGATCCTGAGAGAGCCGGGATCCATGTTCGAGTCTTTGATCAGTTACTACAACCAGTACTGTCAGAGCTTCAAGAGGGTTCCCAACGGATCCCTTGAGGCTTTCTTGGAGGAGCCCTGGAAATACTACCAACCAGATGAGAAGGACTCCATGTACGCACGCAACACCTTGACCTTCGACTTGGGTGGAGACAAGGACCGCCCAGCGAAAGATGAGGCGTATGCACGGGGCTTTGTGGCAGAGGTGGACAGAGTCTTCTCCCTGGTGATGATTGCTGAGTACTTTGACGAGTCGCTGGTTCTCCTACGACATCTCCTCTCTTGGGATCTGGATGATATTCTGTATGTTAAACTCAACATGCGGACGCCAAGCTCAAAGCGGAGCCTGACGCCGGGCCTTTCTTCAAAGATCCGTGCCTGGAACTCCTTAGATGCGCGTCTGTACGACCACTTCAACGCCTCATTGTGGCGCCAACTATCGGTTCTGGGTCTAGCTTGTGTGGCGAGGGAGGTGCTACTCCTCCGGCGGGCTCAGGAGAGCTTAATGAGAAGCTGCTTCGGAGGGCGCATGCCGCTTCTCCGATCGGCAGCACAGATCAAAAACAAGGATCTCCGCCCTTGGCAGCCTAGTGGGAAAGTTGACATTGTTGGCTACGACCTCCCGGTAAATCTCAGCCATGGGTTCTCGAGTCAAGCCCATGAGCTTTGCCTCAAGCTAATCATGCCAGAGGTCCAGTACACACAGGTGCTTCTACGTTCTCAATCACTGCGCTACCGTCGAAGCTACCAGCTCCGGCCTCAGCAGCAGACACATCCCATCCAGCAGCCCATACGCACAGTCCTGCTTCGGCATCCTCAAGTGCAACGCAGTCAACCTCCCGCCGCGGCCGCAGGCCCTGCATCAGGGACTCGGTCCACCTCCACCTCAAAGCCCGCTGCAGGAACTCAAGGCCGGACCACAAAGATAGGGCCTCGATCGGCACAGACCCAGGCCTTGCAGACTGAAAAATAGAGACTGAAATATAGTGCCCAAAAGACTGCATTGTCCCACCCATCCTGAAGCTTGAGACAAAGGGGCCTGGTTGGTGGGGTTGTTGGAAAAAGTCTGGGTTGCTCTTGAGTCAATGTCTCTCCTGTCCCGTACAGACAGAGTTTGGGATAAAGATAACTGAGGAACATCAGAGGAAAAGGGGGTTAGACACAACTGGACTTGAACTTGAATATGTGCCCTCTCTGGTCTGTGAAACAGTCTTAGGACTTGAGGGCAGGAGGAATCTACTAAAGGACCTGGCTCACTTGCACACAAGCAAAATCTGTTATGGGTGACTGGGACTCAATAGGGAAGTGGCGATATTGGGGCCTATTGTGAGGCACAGAGTAGGCATTGTGTGTATCACACTGGTAAAGCATCATGTTACTTGCTTTCATTCCTTGCTCTCTCCTCCTAACATATGCCACTTAAAGTCCTTGAGAGAGCCATAATGACATAAAGGGATCGGCTGTCAGGCGTCCAAAGAGCCTTTTAAGAGGCCAGACAGCCATCGAGATCAGCTCCAACCGTTAATACAACAGCACAATCAACAACTCTTCTTCTTCTCTTACAAACTTTAGACGCTAAGGCAAAGGAGGGAGGGGAGTTAAAAAGCCAGATAGATAAAAAGGGAGAGATTACGTGAAGACTGGATCCATTACAGAGACTGAACGAACTGTCTCATCGGCCTATGACCTCATAGGCATCCTCCCTTCCCTGCTGCTACCCTCTGGTTGGGCAGAACCTCCAGAGAGTTGCGAGAACATATTTTCTTTTTCTTTTTCTTTGATTAAAGTCTCCCTCTGACCTCCAGCTGCGATCACATCACATCATAGAGACCATCTAGGTTTCTGGATGTGGGGGTTTTGTTTTTAATCTTGGCCGTTATTGCAGTAAGATCTCTGTGCCTGCGCCACGTACGAAAGGCATGGATTTAATAACATACCAGCAACCCCGCACAGCACAAGCAAAAACAACTGGACAGGACAAAGACTTGAAGCCTGTGGGTCGCAGTGTTTGCATATTTAATCGTCCCCTCTCATGGCCTTCCTATGGCATATGTTCTTGGGTTACACGGCTGTACATTTTCATTTAGAATACAAGGACCAACGTCATTGTGAACTCGGGAAAGCATCGATGTAGGGTGTTTAAAGCCTCTTGAGGCTGGTGGGCCGGCTGGTTTGGCTGTGATCTTCAAATGTCATCACTTATCTCAGCTTTGATTGGTTTTTAATTTCTTTTACTCCTCATGTGGTCACACTGCTAAGTAGCTGGGAGGCTGAGGACAAGATGTGTGTGTATGTTCTGTGCGTGTGTGTGTGTAAGACAAGAAGCCGCTTTCTCTGCTTCATGTTGGATTTTGTTCTCAAGGCCAGTCAATTCGGCATGGCAACAAAAGGAAACCATTTGTGTGACATTTATGACAACTATGTGTTATTTATTATCGGGATTGAAGGAGTCCCATTACTGTATTTTTAACTGTCACGAATCACTGGATACAAAACCTCTGTTTGTCAGTCTTTTGCGTTCAGGTGGAGGTGGTGAGGTGGAACAAGGCATGTGGCAATGATATAAAATATTCATTCTATATGTTTTACATAATGCAAAACTACAAAGACCACTCCCGGAAAACCACAGGTGTTGTCGCTTTAAAATTAATCTTTCATTCAGCAGTAAGTGCTCAACCACACGGAGCTTCTGTGGTTTGAGTGTGTCGTCCCGTAGGTTACAATAATGAAAAACACAAACCACTGACAGGAATACAAAATGGAGCGGTTGGAAAACAAACCTGAGTCGAGGATAAACAGTTTTATGAAGTGGCTGTGACTATTTAAATTCAAAGTGGGCTTATCTGAATTTACTGTGGACCCTCAGCTGTGAGAGCACGAGATGCACAGCAGTCTTTTTTATTTATTTACCGGTTTATGAAATGTGTTCATTATGTGTAATAGGTACATACACTGCAAATACTCACTTTAAAGGTGTTTTTTCACGTCTCTGTGTCAACCTGGAAACCTGCTGGAAATCTTAAAAGACGGGACGGGAATATGTGCTTTCATTATTTTTCTTTTTGTGTGCAGCTGTGAAATGTAGTTTCGAGGAGCTGTTACTTTAACAATAAGGCTTTTTGGGGACTATATTCTGCCGGGGATGATTGCACATTTAATTCCCTGCTGAGTATTTCCAGGGTCAGACGGTGTATTAAGGATTAACAAAAGAACTGGTGTTTGTAATAGTTGGCAGGATTTTGGGATTAATTCATTGTTTATTTTGGCTTTTTAATGGATTTGGTGGCATTGAAGTACTCATAATATCTAATACCACCAGCCTTATAAAACCCGTTTGGTGATGATAATCAACTGTATTTGAATTAGCTTGATTTAAAGCCGCTACATGTAATAGAAAAGAATTGGGTTCAAGTAGAACTCCTGAATTGCTTCAACTTTATGTAAAACAACAAGAAAACACAGACAGTTTCTCTGTCGACCATTAAGCATTGTGCATTTGTGCAATAATAAATCAATGAATAAGACGTTATGGCTTGCATAAATACACTCCTCATGTATACAATTATGAAATGTTTTATTTAGATTAAACTATTTTCACAGTTTTACAGCTTTTATTATAATAGCAATATTTCAAAACGCCACTTTTTACCACTGTGTTTTTTATTTTCAAACAGGGCGAAGGCAGCTGTGATGTTCGGGTATAAATTATAGAGTTACATTTTGTTGGATTATTTCACGATGTTACAGATTTTGTCTGTATTTCTTCCTATAATTTATTTTATAATGTCCTGTGTTTTCATTTGATATGGTACGATTTGGGCAGAACATGTGATCCTAAGGTTGTGTTCAGGTACTTTCTGGCAGTCATTTGTAGAAAAATAATGGCAAATAAACTGTACGATCTAAATGTGTATTTGAAAACGCATTTCCTTCTGTGTCTGACTGGGAGCCCGCTGAGAAATATGTTTTTATTTCGCCTGAAATGTTCATTTATGATCCATCTCTCCGTGGCTGTGAGTCTCTAAGTGCTGTCTGTACGAGTTGTTCGCCCGGCTGTTCTTCTTCTTGTGGGAGAGTTTCCGTAATGGTCATGCTGTCGTGTCTCAAGTGTTGCTATAATTCTTTTTAAAAAAGCCAGAGAAGCTGTGAAAAAAAGTGCTCTCAAATCTCACCGTCTTCACATTTACCACCTCTGCTTCGACATGTCAATGTTTTTTTCCCCTTTTACTGGAGAAATAAACTTCTTTCATGTATTGTCAGATCAATATTTTGAGCCTCGATGTTGCAGGAGAGTAAAAGAGAAACCGTTAATACTTGATGATTCTTGCAGCGTATTTTTCCTCCATTGCCTCTTTGATCTGCTCATCCTTTATTTCCATCTTCTGTTTATGTGAACTGTGAAGAATGAGGTAGATTTTAATCTGATTTTGGTGATTGATTTGAAGAGGTGGGGGACTGGGCTCTGAACAAAATGGCGAAAGACAATCAGAGCTAGGGGCCCCAAATCTTTGTAATGGTGGAAGGTGAACGTGACGAATAAAGTTTGAATGATTTCAATTCCTCTGCGAGTGGACATGTTATTGTCTCTGTCATTTCAATGCAGATTTATTCAGATGGGCACTGACTTGAAATATTCTGAATATTAGAGCAACACACACACACACACACACACATGCTCTTCATCAGCGATACATAACACACAGTGACACTAGCTCAATTAGGATTCTGATTCTCAAAGTTTTTTATTTCCCAGAAGACCAGAACCAGACTCTTCAGACTGCAATCAGTCGTTGAAAATTATCTCTATCGAGCACGTCTGCCTAAATGAATGAACAAATGGCTTCTCCGGGGGACATGACAAAATGCAAACTAGTGTCTTTGATATGACTGTGATTGAAGTAATCATGATGCTGTGCCCCCTTCTGCCTGTGTTATTATGGCCTGCTGTTGCCATGGTGGCACACACAGTTATGCGGCCCTCTGACCGATGTTTCCTTTGAAACCTTTGCAGCCGCCTCTTTTTGCTTTTGTCTTTCATTTAATTATGGATCTAATTGTGAGCATGATCATAGTGGTGCTGTGCAGATACATTCCAAGTAGCAATCACCGAAGAGTGTTTGTAAATGTTTCTACCATTTAATCAATTCCATATGTAATACGTCATTTAATATAAGTGGTTAGTTATTGACGTTTTAGCCTAGCTTGTGCCCCTTAGCGGCAAAGTAGATTTGTCATTCTTCCACATATTTGTTACAAATATATATACGAGTATTTAAAATGTATAGAGATATCAATTTCCCCACAGTACACCCACATGGTAGCATACTGGTGGTAGCTTTACGCTTAGATAAGTGCAGCATTACAGAGCTGCTAGTGTAGCTGGAAAACCTTTAGTCTTATTTACAGACATACCTTTTTTGCACATTATAATAACAACTACAAATCTTTTGTTTTGCTCTTTCAGTGTGTCAGAACTGGCGAACATCACAAAGGTGTTATGCATCTAGAAAGTTCACAAAATGCACTTTTTCCTAACGTAATAAAGCAAAGTTTTCATATTATATTATGTAGTATTTTAGTCAGACTTGTTAGACGCTTTTAGCCAAAGCAACTTACACACAATCACTACTGTGGACAATCGACCACAAGAGCAATTTGGGGTGAAGTGTCTTGCTCAGGGACACAACGACATGCTGACTGCCACGGGACTCGAACTTGCTACCCCATGAGTCAAAGTCCAGCACTTTATTCACTGAGCCACAATCGCCATATTGGTAACACTCTAGTTGTTTTGCGCCATTGACACTTGCAAGTGGCTGTCCATCCTGCGCTACATGAATACAGCATTAAAGTGAAAGTAAAGCCTCCCGCTGCAGAAAACAGCTAACTAAATTGTCAGAGAGAATAATGGGGTGGGCAATAGAATAGCCACTCACTGGATATCAGGCTACATGCACTCACAATTTGCCATTTGACTCCCTAATAACACAAACAAATCCCCAGCTGTGCACTCACACGGATTACATCTCATGTTAATGCATAAATAGGCTTTTACAGCTGCACATAAGGGCATCTCAGACCAAAACAAACAAATCCCCCCGCAATTCAAAACCAAAATGAGGCCTCAAACACCAACAATGCAACAAACAAACCACAACAGTGCATTTCATTAATTCCATAACCACGTATTTATATATAGGATTATTCATTCTCGAATGCACAAGTGCAACGCGGGTTAAATTGCCATAGCTTAGCTCAAGTGCTTTGCCTTGATGATTGGGCCTTAAATGTCAAGCACACTTTCATCTTTGAGGAGGAAATTCATTCAAAGCATTTATGTGTTCCAGCTCTGTGAGTCCCCTTGTTGATACCGCAGAAAGAGTCACGGTACAGGGGTTACATGTTTACAATTTAACACCAATTCTTATCGCCACAGACCTCTTTTGTGTGAGCACGCAGGATTAGAGAAATTGCCGGGACTTGAACTGGTGACCTTCCAGTCGCCAAACCAAGCCAAGTCCCTATCGACTTCGCCACCACCGCCACCATGTTCCAATTCAACTAAATTGAGTTCTCGTTTACATTTTGAATTAAATGTGTGTTAGTGTTGGCTAATGTTAGTGTTGGCTAATGTTAGTGTTTGCTAATGTTAGTGTTGGCTCATGTCTTATTCAGAGACCAGAAAGACTACAATCTTGACTTTGATCTGAGGCTTTGATAGAGCCAAGATAGACGTGTGTCAAGCGACGTATCAAACCGGCCGATCTGTAGACGTGACCTTAAGTCTGATACCATCACAGAAAGGAGGCCTTGGACACCCGGTAAACACTTGATTCTACTTTGAAACTTGAGAACGAGGCTTTGAAATCTCATTCTGAAACTTGAACACCTTGAATCTTGTCCTTAATGCCTTCCCTTTGATAAACTTGGGATGGACTTAACAAGAGATGTGCATCTTGTCTTTTCTCACAAATGAATACAAATCACTTTCAGGTATATAATCTGAGAGAGTTTACAGTAAAGGTCATCTAGACATTCTCTCAAATACATGGGATCAATCTTATGAACTGAAATCAAACAAACGTGCCACCCCATTGTTATAAATGTCAAATACTTGCCGTGTCTCTTCATTATGTCATGTATTCATTAATATTTTTATTTCTACCTGTTATCCCTGTTTTTCTGCACTGCTTTAAGACCAGCCGGAGAATGCACGCAGCCCTCTTTCTCTCTTTTGTCAGGCTGTGTTGGGGACGGATGCTGCGAGCTAAATGTAGTCCAGCTTTGTGAGTCACAGAGAGCAAGGAGGCACGCGGCGGCGGCAGGGGCAGCAGCGGCAGGGGCAGCGGCAGCAGCGGCAGGGGCAGCAGCGGCAGGGGCAGCGGCAGGGGCAGCGGCAGGGGCAGCGGCAGGGGCAGCGGCAGCAGCGGCAGCGGCAGCAGCGGCAGCAGCAGCAGCGAGGTTTTAATGTATTTTTGCATTTTGTGAGTCACAGCTTGTTGGAACAATGCTGGAGCGCAGGAGGCTGGATGGGTGGGCTGTTGGAGCAGCTTATCCCGGATAATGCACGCTCATCCCATCTCTGAATAACCGCTCCGCTGGGCTCAGAGGTGCCACTGACATCCAATCCTTTCACTCTCTTGCACCCACAGAGGAGGAATTTATAGTTTGACAAGGGGTTATCTGATGCAGAAATTATGTAATTGAGTGATTTAAACTTTGAGTAGTGAGGCGAATAAACCTCGAAGCTGAATAAAAAGAAATAAAAGGTAGCTTAACTTTACGTTAGCAATGAATGCGAAATAGCTTTCCCCAGACATTATATCTGGTTTGATTTGAGCAAGAATTTAAAAAATGATGACTGTCCATATTATATAGTGGTATAGCATTGGTTGACAGTCTAAAAAGGCATCAGAGGAACTGATTGTAATGGTTTCATAAGAAATGTGACATATTTGTAGTTTATTTTCTTGTGTATTTCAGCATCAAGCCCTCGTATTCCTTATCTATCTCTGGATGTAATGCAGCCTTTCAGACATAAAGATGTCGGCAGATGAGTGAATGAAGTAATGCGATGAGAGGATCTTCCCAACTCTGATTCTGTGTGTTGACATCGTGTTTTAACCACAGGGACAGACGGAGGGAGAGCCATCGGCCATTTTCGTTGTTGTTTCCGTTTCTGCGTGAGCCAGTGAGGGGGCGGAGGTTAGGTCTCATTTCTGTGACTGACTTAATTAGTAGGCTACCCATCCCTCACTCTCTAGGCTACTGTGTGTGTGTGTGTGTGTGTGTGTGTGTGTGTGTGTGTGTGTGTGTGTGTGTGTGTGTGTGTGTGTGTGTGTGTGTGTGTGTGTGTGTGTGTGTGTGTGTGTGTGTGTGTGTGGAGGCATGCCTCAGGGAGAATAACTGAGAAACTAAATCTGCCTTGCATAAACATGACATGAACAAATACTACAGCACAAGCACACACTCGTAGAGGCGTAGCGTGCCGTGCTTTGACTCACACACAGCGACACACACAGACATGCACATTCACAAACGCCTTAATTAAAGAAGATCACAGGGGGTCTGTGGGATGGATGCAAATACCGAGGCCAGAAGTGAGAAAAGGCTGATAGAAAGGAGTGAAGAGGAGGAGAGTGGGCTCTTCTTGTACCAGGAGAAGTTATTTAAATATTGCATGCTTTTGTCAGGGTTTGGGATTTTATTTGAATTGTTCTGAGCCAGCTTTTGGCCGAACTCGCTGTAACTAAATGTTGACTTTCTCTGGAGGTGGTACCTCAAGGTACGTTCAGGCAACTTCTAATCTTAGCCAAACACGTCATCACAGGACCTCAAGGACAATCACATTACAATAACTGCCATTTATTACTGCATTCATTTAGCTTTCGGATGTGACACACCAGACAACAAAACACTACTGGACTCGTCAATTTGTTTTATTGTTAAGGTTTTACTCAATCCCAATTGAGCCAATAGCCTTATATTGCTGTTTGACATAACTAATGTAACAACAACAAATACATAACATCTTAACTAAGACATTTATTAGTTCTGACTCTGAAGAATAGTACAATTCCCCTTAAACTACTCAGAACTATCTCTTATGTTATCTCTATCACACATTAGAATAGTTCTAGTAACACATGTACTCTTTATTCACTGGACTCCCCCAAAGACTGCCACGTTGCAGGATGAGGGTCAGAAATGAAGTAAAAAGGTAATCATGGACGATGAGCTGCAAGATAAAGATCCGAAATGAGACGCATTAAAAAATCCTGTGCTTTCAAGTCAGTTGTGTGTTGTGTGCTTCTCTGGATACTGATTGCCGATCACACCTACTGTGAGCACACACATCCTCTCCTTCATATTTGCAAAGATGAAGGGATACACTTGTTTAAAAAACACACAAACCATACTTTTAATCAGCCTGCAGCAGCGGCTCCAGCGGTTGCTTTTCCCTCCACCTACGGCCTGGTTGTTTAGCGAGACTCCCAGGACTGCAGTTCAAAGCCCGCCTCATGCTTCCCTCTGCAGTGCACCACTCTCTGACCCCATGCCCACACAGCAGCTGTGATCTAAAATAACACAAACAAACGCTTTGTTCTGTGCAGAGTGAAGCCTGCTCGATATCGAGAAAAGAGAAAGGGGAAGGATCGGAAACCTCCACGGGAAATGTGTTGCCCGAGCGTTCGTCATCGACCTGATTATATGGTGGCTTTAAAGCAGCAAACTGAACAGTGTGTATGTCCGGAGACACTATACATCCCTGTGCTGAATGTGTTGTGTACGTTTAATAGTGTGTTTATTTGCTGTATTTTTGGGTCTTCATGTGTGAATCGTTGTGGAAACACCTCCAATCATTAGCTCCAAAAAGAAATCAATGCAGCATGGATGGGTATTCAGTGCGTAGGTGTGCTGAGCTACAAAGAGCATAAGAAATGCCGTAGTCAGAAGATGGGGAAATAACTTCTCTTTTATTTTCAGTCATCGAAAGCACATGCCGATTCAATGTAATGTCATAAAAACAAACAGAAGTAGAACAACAGAAAGAAGTACATTGGCGTAGATATCACAAACAAACTTAGGATGCTGTTACCTACGTTTTTCTGTTGCTAGTTTCTCATTTATATTGTACCCATCTTCTATGTACTCTTGGATAATTAAGGCTCTCTTTAAAAAATGGGAGTGAGATTCAAGCTGCTCAGTTCTTTACTTTTTAGCAGCGAAATTCAGTAATGAGTCAAGAAGCGTGGTTGCAAAAAATCTGCATGTTCCAAAGGGATTCCTGCTGTGTCTGAAAACGTTTACTTCCCAGCAACTTCCTTGCTTAACAACAGTATCAGCACTTCACATAGCAGTGTTTGTTTCTCATTATGTCAGCAGGTGACATTGATTGTTGTATAACAGAAACCCTCAGCTCAGAGACAGCCTGGGGGCAGAATGTTACATTTGTTCAGGTTCAAAGTGTCGACTTTCCCGTCGGCCTCCCACGCTGGTGTTTCCACTTATCTTGCCCGTTGAGACCTCTTCTGTAGGTGTGAAAACACTGTCGCTGAATGACTGCTTTACTCCCATGTTAGCTCTGTTGGAGCTGGTGGGAGTAAGACAAGTACACTGTCATCTTTCTTCATTAGTTAGCTTCTAGCATGGACTGAAGAATGACTGAAATTTGATTTCTTAAAGGTGGGGTAGGTAAGTTTGAGAAACCAGCTCGAGATCGCCAGAATTTGAAAATACACAACCGGAGAAAATCTGACACTTCCTCACAGAGCCCCTCCCCCAACACACACGAACGCGCCCATGACCAATGAGGGCACGAGATAAATGTGTGCCCCGATGGAAGGCTGACAGGCAGGTAGGCCATCCAGTTATTTTAGCCGTGCCGGCTAAAATAATTGGTCGTGCTTTTTACAGTACTACGGCTTCCACAGATGACATTTTTTCATGATTTTTTTGTCAAAGCACTTCAGATATTCATTTCTATCGGGATGTTAAGAGCATTCCATGGAATATAACAAAAAGTGTATCTCGTGCCGGTTTCTCAAAATTACCGACCCCACCTTTAATTCTTAGGAAAGTAAACACAAACTGGACGGATACTGTATTGTGTAAAGTTGTCCAATGTGGCCATGCTAACAGCTAGCTCTTGTGTGTTGGTTCAACCCAGGCTCACGGCATTTTGTGTTATAGTCACGAAATTAATTTAATCCATTGAACCAACACGATTTTCCCCTTTTTTTCGTGCCACACAGAACGATTTTAAAAGCAATGTATTTCTATTGGTAGTATGTTTCGTGCCTGCACCACGTCTTTTTGTCCGGTCGGGTCTTGGAATACCAGAAGCTGTGTGGTTCATAAAAACATTTTCTTACTCAATATCTTACCCTAAGCCTAACCATCCCTTTTATTTTAAATTGTATAATGTCGGAGTTTTCTTGCCGTCCGCGAGGAAAATAAATGGGGCTCAGAGCCTCAGAATACTGAAATCTGTATTTTTTGTCATCTTTTTTTCCTTCTAATTTGTTATTATTTACATTGCTTTTAAAATCGTTCTGTGTGACATGAAAAAAATGGCGAAATTTTGTTGGTGAACACAAATCAATAGATTAATTTCGTGACTATAACACGAAAGGCCGTGAGACTGTGTTGGTTGGCTCACCACTTTAGTCCAATTCTATCCTTGTCAGTTTTCTCATTGAAAATCTACAGGGCAATATTTGAACAAAAAGTCCTTAATAAAAGAACTAGCAACTGTCAATCTGAAATTAAGCAGTAACTGTAGCGGGAAATGATATACACGGCATGACGTTCCCTAGTTTACTGTTTTAGCGGGAAACACATAACTATGCGTAATTAAATACTGTAGTGCTCTGCTAGCTGTTTAATTTAAACTTTAAATATTTATAATTTTTAGGTCATGCATCCTAAATACTTTAGTAATCCCCTGACTCTTTCTGGAGCACTCTGCTATGGTCATTGTTTCAGTTGACCCAACATTTTTTACCGAATTCCTGCGATTGGTTTAATGCTAATTAGCTCATGTTAGCATGCTATCACACTGACCTATGTTGAACGTGCTAATTAGAAAATGTTAGCATGCTAACACACTTGTCTTTCTTATCTTAGTTTCTTATCTTTAGCATATTTGAGCACATTTGATCCATTTAAACATTAGCATTAAGCTCTGTGAGGCTTCTCAAGTATGAGACAATTCTTTTTTT